>CM021103.1:112690703-113106718 GCA_007115665.2 Sequoiadendron giganteum | reverse complement strand
CTACATAGTTCTGCTAATTTTGTCATTTTCTTTGTGATTAATTGCCATCCTTTTCTCATTCATTAGCATGCTTAAATTATAATGTTGTACTCAACTTATATGTGTATTCCATCGACGCATGCCAGGTCATGGCTACCCAATCGAATACTCCTATACAACCAAGCCCCTCCATTCCAGTGCATCCAACACTGACAACATCAAAGTCATCATCAACTGTTAATAAACCTGACTCTGTGCATACAACCATTCAACACCTTTCTACAACTGTATCTAATAGTTGTGTCGGCATCATTGACAAACTCAAATTTGCATGTCAGATAGTAGATCCTATCGAAGATTTGGATATTGAGATGCTTCAGGCCTCAGTGTTAGCTTACCGATCCAGCTGCACAAAACTTGAGGGCTTGTGCAATTTCCTAAGGGAGCTTAAATATGATCAAATCTATAATACTGTTGTTGCACCTGCAATAATCGTTGCTTTTCAAAATTACCTTGATATTCATTAGCCCGTTATTAGTTTTTTTTGTGCCTATACTATACCTCCACATGGCTACAATGTAAAGAAATTGGTTACTCTTTCTATACTCGTCTTAAATACGTCCTCCCAATATAATCATTGTATATAATGTCTCCAACAAGATAATTCTACTAGTTTTCCTTGAATTTCCTTTTTCCAAAAGACCTTCAATATTAACAATGTATTTGCTTAACATGCAAGTAATTGGTGTTTCTTAATTGTCAATATTTCAAATAAAACTTTACTAATTACTGAAATGCTTGTTTCCTATTTGTAAATATTAATTAAGTTGAAAAATATTGTTTTTAAATACAAAACTCCAAGCGATGAGATAGGTATTATCTGCAATACACTTTCACTTGGTTTATTTCATGCAAAACTGAACAACGTATTTTCCTTGCCTATTTTGCTATGTTTTAAAGATTTTATACTGCCATTTAGAGGTAGAGAACAATGCCAAAATTGAATAAGTTACACAATCTAGTCATAAATAGAAAATGGCATATAATTTTAAGCAAGTGCATAAAATGTATTTAATATAATCATACTTATCTAGTTAAAAGGGGTGAACTCTATTTGTGGGGATTTACACATTTCTTTAAATAAGTGTGGACAATGGCATGTGCAAATCTTATGATCAAGGTCAATTAAATGTAGATGATATAACCAAATCATTAGTTGAAGGAATGAATGTTGCTTGAACACAAATCCACCTCCCACAACTCAAAACTGCATCCCATGGCCTATCTCATGATTGTAACTAACACAAATTGTACATCATTTCAAATGTGAATCTAATGGAGACTGGCGGGATAGATTATGATTTGGATCCATTTCCATACTTCCTTGTATAGTGTTGGCAAGTTCTTCATCCTCTTCTTGAACACTAGTGTCATTTGTATTTTCTCGCACATCTCTAAAACCTTTTCCACACACCTATACCCTGCACTCATTTTCACCAATGAGATGAAATCTTTGTGAGGCGTTCTGTCAAAATAGTTTACATGTGCTGTTAGTGGTTCCACATTGTGTAATATAGGGCTCCTGTTTTAGTAACTTTAACTATAATATCTGACATAAATCCACCCTCCATTAATAATTAATGGATGTCTAAACCTACTCAAAAGCTCCCATTTGTCTGGTTGTGGGTAGGATGTTGGCACAAGTTGTGGAATTTGGTTTTACACCCATCATTGCATTTGCTTTAAATTGCTAGAACATTTTCATCAAATCAATCTTCTGGATATCCTGTGATAATTGCATTCCATGAATTGATATATTTCTTTTACTTACTCTACAGTGTACAGTACAGTTACAACCATGACATCTAAAAAAACCCTTCATCTTTTATGCTTTTGATGCCTGTAGTTTGTGGTTGCTTATTCATCATTACAATTTATAATTAATATCTCGCCATCCCATTAAGTTGGACAAAAGGCATTGTATATTGGTATAAAAAGTCATCTTACTTTTCTTCCAAGAAAGAAAAGACAAAGTCACACTATTAATCAATTCAGTATTATAAAATCAATTTTAGCCTTTTGAGGCATTTAGGTAAAATCATCTAGAGTTCCTCCAAATGCATCTCTTTAGGCAAGTGATGGGGTCGATTTCAAATCTGTGCAGAGAACAATCTTTTCACCAAAAGCTTATCCTAAACGCATTAAATGATTTGAAAGTTGCAAGTACTATCAATTTTTGTTGGCCACACAAGTTTTCATTCTAGATGGGGAGTTGCAAATTTTTAATGAGCAGGACATACCCATTCCATTTTATTGGCCTTTCTCTTATGATTTGATGTGTCAAGAGATAGCATACTTCCCTGAAAACACTCCCACTCTCTACAAGTCATTTTTGTTATTGGATGATAGAAAGTTGTGTGTACTCTCCTGTTTTGTGTTGAGAAGATTATTCATGTGCAATTCTCTATATAATAATTGCAAAAGTATTAATTATATATTATATAATAGTAATTTAAAAACATAGATCATCCATCAAATTTAACTCGTTCACAACCCATTAGTTTTCTACAAATGTACAAAAACTATGTGGCCGTTTAGATTGTCATTGGCTCACAAACATAAATCACTACACTCGCATATCTGCACTTATAACAATGTAAGTTCCTAACTTTCTTCTCATTGTGAACCAATTTTAGTTGCATATTTTGTAACTTGCAACTTCTTGGAAAAAATATGAAAAACACATTCTACCATCGGTAGTATCTATCATTTCAGTGAATTATATTTTTGATCTACTACAAATAAATTGAATCTTAAAGCAATGTATTAGACTGCATCCCGTTTGGCAAAATGAATTTGATAATTCATTTTGGTGCATAATTATATTTAATCTGCCTTTTGGGAATACTTTTTTGATTTATATATCTTAATCTTACTAATACGTTTTGCTTTAGAATTAGCTTTTCAAAACATTCATCTCCTTGCAACATTTCTGGGTTTTATTCCCTTAAGAATTAGCTTTTCAAAACATTTTTAAATTCTAACTTTGGCTTGGAAATGAGATAGTTCTTCCATACAAATGCTCTTCTTTTGAGGTCGACTAAAGAACATATTTGCTGTCAAGTTTGTTTTTTTCAGAATTAAAAACAAATTGTTCTCAATGTATCCTCTTCAAAGGGTTGCTACAAAATCCTGGACCGGGTTTCAGATTTATTTGATATTGAGTTGCAACTTTCATAATTCTTTGCTTATGTATTGGCATCAAGAAGTATTATACATCTCAATTGGAATAGAAAATGGTGGTTATGTGGAGATATATTAAGCAAACTTGTCATGTCAATGTGAGAATTATTGAAAATATGTTAAAAAAATATTAGTACTTCCACCTTATAAGAATCTTTCTTCCTACCGAGACTATTAATCTTTTCAATTATGTCCATATCATTGCTCAACACGTATTACTATGTAATTTTTTTTTCCTTCTAATGATCCAAATAGTAGATCGTTTACCAATTATGCATTCACTTATATCTAAATAATTGCTCAGCTAAAAATGTAAATATTTATTTCTTTCAAAGCTTCAAATGTCTTCAAATCATGGGTCTCCATAGCAAAAAAAAATGTTTTATGTAATACATTGATATCTAATGGACGATCATTTAGCAATTGCGCATTCACTTACAACGCCTCCAATATTCCACTTTTATAATTTGATATGAGGGTTATTACAAATTAGATAGATATAACATTTACTACAATTAATTTTGCTCATCATGGACAAATCAAAATACTTAATATCAAACTTAAATATACATTATACAAATTTTACTCATCGTACCTACACTTGACATGTTCAAATACATTAATGGCACAAACCTTTTTCTTACAAAAATTATACCAAAATCTCTCCCTAATTCACCATCCACAAACTCTTGAGTGTACCCATTGCACACTAGGGTGCCACTGCTAGTTATATATATTATTTGCTAGTTATATCCTAGTGGTAACTTTTCCTAACGGATGGAATGGACTGGTCCCTTCAAACTCTGTTTCGGTAATATTTTTAAACGGCACTCAGTTTTTTAATTAATGTACGGTAGTTCTATTTTATTTCTGGAATTATATTTTTCCTTTTATTTTCTTTCTTGACGAGAAGACCATATAGGTTAGGGTTTTTTCTGCTCTGTTAACGACATCAACATGATGATGACAATGGTGCACAACTGGAAATACATACGCTCCGTGTTTAATCAGGTAGCTTCTTCTCATTCTAAAAAACAATACAGCACCTCATCTCAACACAAACACAAGCGTAAACAGGTGGAACAAGTCACTCATCGCATCACGCGCAAATTCAATGTTGTGGGCTTCACTCAGACCATTAATGACCTTTGTAAATCAGGCAACACAAACGAGGCCTGGGAGGTTTTACATTCAGCCCTAACTAAAGGCTATCCTCTGAATGTTGTAAACTTCACCGCGCTTTTGAATGGTCTTGCGAATGAACGTGATCTCTGGAGAATCAACTTCCTTCTTGATGAAATGAAAGAGATGAAAATACGTCCAAATGTTATCACTTACAGCACCGTCATAAAGGCATTGTGTAAGCGGGATCAAATTGAGGAAGCGCATACATTCTTGCACAGAATGAGGCAGGATCGTTGTTTCCCTAACATCGTTACATATACCACTCTGATAGACCGAACCTGCAAGATTGGCAAAATAAACGAAGCTCTTATTTTAGTAGCTGAAATGATACAAGATGGCCTTTCGCCTGATAACTATACGTACAGTACCCTAATAAACTGTCTCTGCAAGATGGGTAGGGAAGATGAAGCTCTCAGGTTAGTAGCTGGAATGAGATACGGTTGCTGCTCTCCAAACATTGTTACATATAGCGCCCTGATTGATGGTCTCTGCAAAGTAGAAAGATTAGCCGAAGCACTAGGATTAGTAGCTAAAATGATAAAAGATGGCTATTTTCCTGATAGTTACACTTTTACTAGCCTGATAGATGGCTTTTGCAAGGCTGGAAAAACAGAGGAAGGTTATAATCTGTTTGAACAAATGAAGAAGTCTGGCCCTTTTCCCAATGAAATGACATTTAGTGCAGTTATCGGTGGACTGTGCAAAGATGGCAGGATGGATATGGCTTGGAAACATTTTAAATTTTGCAGCCAGATGTGATTGCTTATAGTTCTTTGATATGCAGTCTATGCGAATCACAAAAAGTGGAAAAAGGCTCAAAAGTTGTTTAAATATATGATAAGAAAAGGCTACTGCCCACATGTTGTGACTTACAACACTCTGATTGCTGGTATATGTGAGAGTAACGGGAAAAAGGAAGCATTTACACTTATTTCTGAGAGGGAAAATAGGGTCTTTCTTCCCGATGTAGTGGCATATACTATTCTTACATGTGCATTCTGTAGAGCAGGAGACATGAACATGACAGGAAAATTGTTAGAGAAAATAGCAATGAGGGATTTGAAATCTGAAGTGACGTACAACACAGTCATTGGTGGTCTGTGCAAGGCAGGAGATCTTCACAGAGCACTTTCACCGATGAATAAGATGCTAGTTGAAGGCGCGTCTTCTGATGCAGTCACCTATAACTGTCTGATCTACACCCATTGCAAAATTGGCGATGTAGATAAGGCCTTAAAGCATTTTGCAAACATGAAAGTGGTTGGCATTACTCTAACTGTTGTAACCTAAAGTATGTTGATTGATTTTTTTTGTAAGGAAACGAACTTGACATGGCTTTCTCATTGCTGAACAAGATGAGAGCAAAGGGTTCGATTCCAAGTGTTGTCACATATAATAAATTATTTTTAGCCTTCTACGAAAGACATGACCTTGAAAAATCTTTTTGTTGATGGATCAAATGAAGAAAAAAGTTGTGCTCCGAGTGATGCAACTGTCTGGAGACTGGATTGGCTGGTTGATGTTGGCCAAATGAAAAAAATAAGACTTTGTAAATGATGTTTCTTTTATTATTTCTAGTGGAGTATAACTCTTTTGCCTTGGTGAGTGCTAGCCATATCAAAATTGCTATTGAGATGTATATTTTCCCAGCTCTAGAAATTGATTATTATGCAGTAATTTCAGTTTAACTCATGTATAGAACCATACTATTGTGAAAGGATGAGAAAGTTGCTTTGATAATGTTAGTTATATTATTTTTCTAGCTTCACAAACTTCAATCCATAGATTGCAAACTTGGTGAGTCGTTGAGTACTTAAGAGGTTTTCATGTCCCCAAGTACTTGCAGGTTTAACTTGCCAGAAATTAACGCAGAGTTTTTAGTGAGTACCCACCAAAAACTCAGTGAGTTTGATGAGTTGACTTGCTGTGCCAGCAACATGCCAAAGTTCAAGAAATAAATGTGGTTTAAACAGCCCCAAAACTTATTTTTGGCTTTATAAGCATTGTTTTTTGCCTTCTAATAAAATATGAAAATGGTGTGTGCCATGAAGGTTTGTGTGGTTTTGAAGGTCTTCATTTGGACTTGGTGGTGGATGCTCCACCCCTTGATCCCTCCCTGGACCCTGCGAGGGGCACTGCCTCAAGTTCCCTAAAAGGGGTGCTGCCTCTAGACCCCTGTGAGGGGTGTTGCTGTTCAACCCCGTTAGGGGTGTTGCCCCCAAATCCCCACCAAACTCATTTGATACATTCTATAGCTGTATTTTGTATAAAATTTATGTTTTAAAAAAAAAACTTAAGTGTTTTTTAAGCTGCCAAGTTTTACTGAGCACACTTTGAGCTGGAAATTTTTGGCTTGCCAAGTGCTCCCCAAGTCCAAGATTGCGAACTATGCTTCAATCATCTATGATGATTTGGTTTGAAGCTTAATTGGATGGTTCTTTTCTGTCAACAGGTTACAATATTCACAAAATTATCATCAATGTTACAACATTTTTATAGCATTATACAGGGTATAGAATATTTTAGGGTTAGCATAACAAATGCTAACTCATAGAGATAGTTGTAAGGGTGTCTGTCATATTTGGGCCATTATTTTTTCTGATATTTCAAATGAGGCATCTACAGGTGCCTTATAAACAACTCGAAAACCATATCAAAGCTAAAATATGAGTTGTGGCAGTCCAGAATTGTCAACTGTTTATTAAACTTTTCTTTCAGGATTTCTTCTGTGGATGCCCTTACTCTATGCTGTGATGTAAAGTGTAAACCATTCACTATAGATTAGGAAAGGTGATGTGCGACAAATGAGGGAACTAAACATAGTGTAATAAATGGTGTTAGAAATTGGGGGAAATTGTCTTTACTAAAAATATTAGTTGCTTGTAACTGCTCAGTTTTTGTGGGTTAAGGGGAACATGTTTAGTTTATTAGCTATTTCTAGAGGTAGAGACTCAAAACAGGAGTCTTTTCCTTGCCAGCCTTTGGAGACTGTAAAGAGGAACGCATGTTTGTTAGATTGTGGGGAGATAGGATGTATAAAACTAAGCTGTCACGATATAAATCAGATCTTCTATAAGTGCTCTATTTTAAAAAGGATATATATTGAGTGTTGTATGTTCTTTCTGCCTTATTATTTTCAGACTGCTGCATTTGTTTTTATTTGAAGGTAGTTTAACACAGTCTGCTGCATTTTATTTTATTTGAAGGAAGTTTAACAGGTTGCAGATCAGAGATAAATAAGTTTGTGCAGCACGCTGACTTTGTAAACATGAGTCTGTAGAACTAAAATAACTTCTAATAAGAAATGTACTATGCTGGGGCAAAGATCAGTATATACATGTCTATTTTTAAGGAGCCAAATATAATATTTACAGCTAACTGATCTGACAGTAGAAACCAGATCATGAGAGTCAAAATTTTATATCCTGCGAGGGCTAGATTGTCTTTGTGCTCTTATTCATCTAAAATGTGATCGACAGATCTGAGTGATTTTGGTGTTTTAATCTTATTCCTCTCCAGCAGCAACCAAGTTTGTTCATTCATAATTTTATATCACTCAATATCCCAATTGTTTCATCCTCTTTGTTTGAGAATAAAGATATAAAATTGAAACTTCCTGCATTTTCATAATCCTAGTAGTCTAGTTTTTTGGAGATCAAGTTTTGACAAACAATATCATCTCCTCTTATGAAGTTTCTGTTTTGTTATAGTCTGAAATTCAAGGGTTAAGTCAGGGATGTTCAGCTATTACAAGGTGTAACTTTTTGACTATGGCTGCTCTTTTGTCACAAAAGAATCCTATTTAATGCTTCTTGGCTAGTATCTTTTGAGCAGCCTTCTCATCAATCTTTTGTGTACCCTAGATGTTTTTTCTTTTTCATTGACAAATGAATTAGAGAAATGAGAATTTTAAAAAATGCCATTCCATTATAGCATGATTCATCATCAAAGTTTGCAATTGCAATTGTTTGTTCAATAGCTCTGCTAGTCCCTTCCAATGCATTTTCTCTATCTCTAAACCTGTCAATATTGATTTCTTCTACAGATGAAAAATCTTAGTTTTAAAGGAGAAAAATGATTCTTCTTGAATATTTTCAGTGTAATTCCCCTTTTTTATAATTTTTGTATTTTTCTGAATTTTGAACAAAAGATAAATGAAATAGTGAACTGAAAAATCAAACAAGTGGCTGGAAATGTATGAAATAAACCCTTATTGGCTGCTATAAACCATCTTGTCAATTAATCAATCAAGTATAAGCTCAATATCATCAGTATAAACCCTAAATCAGAGATATATTTAGATCTGAACTGGCAGATCAGCAGTATAAACCCTAAATCAGAGATATATTCAGATCTGAAAATGAAATTGTCTACAACAGCAATAGCCAATAGGAATCCTCTGGAAACTAGCTTTTTATTGATGGCAGCATCATGAACAATTATAATGACTAAAATGAAGTATTCAAATTTCAATTTCAGTTTACATATGATGTAATTCACTCACGAAATGACTGAGAATGTTGATGATGCAATTGATTCAGATCTGTAGGATGATGTAGATGATTCCCAAGATGTACGACAGCGCTAGAATTGGTGCAGATGTATGGCAGCAGCAAGTACAGCAAGTAGGTGGCTGCAAAAATGATGGAAACTATTCAATGATTCCCCACTAATGAATTTGGGAGTAATTAAAATGTCAGGGCAGTTACAAGGTATCTCTTTAAAATTTTAAATGAACAATCTTTAGTGGGCAGTGAGCAGTTTAAAAGGGCATTTAAAACTTTGCCGCAACAGGGAATAGAGGATGGGATTGTGGGGTTATTTTGGGAGATTTCTTTTTCTGATTTAAGGAGGGAGATTTGGTGCTGTGGAGGGGATACATTTTGGGTGGTAACTATTTTTATTGGGCATGTAAGGACTTAGAAAAGGTACGGGAGGAATAGGTTGGGTAGTGTGTTGGGCTCTTTTCTTTTGCTGTTGTAAAAGCTTCTGATAGGCTGGTTCAGCTTTTCTTTATCAGTCTGATCAGTTTTGGCATTCGCTTAAGTTTGTTTCTGCACAAGGATGGTATGTTATCTAGGTGTCTGTGCTGACCTATGTTGTTGGCCTTTTATAATTTCATGTACTATGCACTCCATTTTTTGTGTTGGTTTTGATTTTGAATAAAAAGGAATATTGTACAATCTTCTTTGGGTATAATGTGAACATGTTGCCCATATTCAGTTTCTGCATGTCTTGTTATTGTTAATGCTCGAGTATGATTCACGGGAACAGAGCACTCTTGACGAGTTGATTTGCAGGGAAGATTGTTTGTTGTTTTTGTTGTTAGTTATCATCTTGCAGGAGCAGAGGTCGATCTGCATCAAAAAAGGATGAAAATGCAGTAATAATTCCTCCCAGCAGCAATCACCTCTCAAACATGTATGACAGTGATAAATGTTGTTGTATGGCTGGTAGAAATCACCAAAAATATTATGGAAATTCTCCTTAAGGCTGACACCAATAAAGGTATTTGAAAATGATTCTGGTCACTGCCGTAGGTGATGTTAAAAGTTCATATATGGTACTCCAAATCGGACCCTCACATGATGTGGAATTGTCTCCAAGGCTGGTGCACCAATAATGAATGATGAAACAACAACAATAAATCTGGAAATTGCAATGATGAGTCCACTTGAAGGTATCCAAATAATTTGTCTGCAAAACCTATCGCCCAATTCTGAAATCTTGCTTGAAATTGCTCCAAATTCAGCTCGAATGCAACCCCTGTGTGGAGATATCCTAAACGAATGTGAGGGTTTTCGCCCCCAAATCCGTAATAGAAGTCCAAGAGGGTTTTTGTCCTCTAAGACATCTGAAAATAGCCAAGGACTTTTGTCCTTGGATGCCAACTCGGACATGAAACTCTAAAGCGCAAATGTCAAATGAAATCTTGATGCCAAATGAGGCTAGGCACCCTCTTTTTATACACTTTTTTAATTTGGGCCCTTGATTAAATTTCCCTCCAAATACATTTTTTATTTTATTTACTATTATTATTATGTACTCAAGAATACTTTTATTTTAATGTGTTTAAAAAATACATTTTTTAATAATATTATTTAAGTTGCCCCTTAAATTAAAAATTGTTGAGCCCAACTTAAAAAAAGTTATTAATTATTTTAATTCAATAAAGGGGACATGACAATTTGTCCTTCCTAGAATTGCTTGCCCACAAGCAATTGCAAACTTTGATGATGAATCATGCTATAATGTCCATAGAGTCTAGATCCTATACCTGTCAAATGAAACAACCTCTGCCAAAAAACACCAAGCAAACTCGAATGCTCAAATACTATTGTACCGACATTATGAATCAGGTAATGCACTTTATGAACATTGATCACCTCCAACAATTTGACTTCAAAGTAATGTGCATGACTCCCAATAGCATAAAAGAAAACCTCTAGAATTATATTTCCCCACCTTTGACTTGGATCAAGAAATGTTAATAGCCAACCCACAACATGCTCCTCTTTGATGTGATGACAGATAATGCTTTCTTCTCCTTGCTTGGATATATCTTTAAGCAACCACCAAACCAAAGGCAACTCGATGAATTTGCTGCCACATTTCTGCTGCACCACTCTAATCTCAAAATGAACATGATGATGACTCCCTCGAGTTCCAATGGACCTTACCATTGTACTGTAGGTTGAAACCCTCAAGTGTTTGGACAAATCTACTTGCATACGAACTGGAACAAAGTTGCAATGACCAAAATTCATTTCAAACCTCATCCAAAACAGTAGTGCAGTAGTTGAATTGTTTTCTGCAACTCCAATGGTTGAAACCCTTCACAAACAGCATGATATATGATTTTTTTTTCAAAAATCTGCAAATAGATAGCTGAATACGACCGATAACAGCAGTCCAAAATCAGAAATCCTAAAAATCAGCAGAATAAGAATGGTACAGAAGCTGTCATACTGGAAAACTCTTGCAAAAACCAGCAACACAAAAACTGGAAACAACCATACAATAACTGAAAATACTCCAACAGTAGCAACAAACCGGAAATCATTCAATCCTATGGCTGAATACATGTGCATCATTGCAAATGGTGGAGTAATGTGGTTGGAAATGATAATGACAGCTCCCCCAAGACTGGGAATTAATGTGATAGCAGTCCAATATGTGTTTCCTTCATCACTTAGTTGTGGTGTACTATGACTCTTCCTTATTGAGTTTTGTTTGAAACCCAAATCTGATTTAAAAGTAACCTCCCAAGCTTGGGTCCACTTTGCATATCTTTGTGAATTCTTGTCATGGTGGCAATTCTTGCTTCCTTAATTAGAGAGACATGTACCTTGAAAAAATCTGGATGAAACCTTTTACCTGATAAAGGCGCAAGCTTGACCATCATGTTAGGTCTATCCAACTTAGAATTGCCATCCACAAGATACAGTGTCTTACCCATAGTTGGAAAACTTGGACTCGGCAAAAACACGACATGCTCAAGAAACTCAACTCGACAAAAAATTGACATCTTAAAAAATTGGTTAAATTACTTTAGAAACACATTTTTTTTTGCAAAATTCATTGACAAGATGTTTCTAGTGAGTCCATAAATGAGTACAAAAGTGTTATCTATTAAATTTGATTGATTTGAATGCAAATTGAGTACAAAATCGCATCCCCATGCAGAATCCTGATGCTTGATAGCCTGACACAATAGATAGTTGACAAAATGAAAATAGTAAACTGAAAAACTAAAAGTAAATACAACATTTTACATTTCCTCTTCACTAATCTACTGAAAACTAGGGGAGAGGTAGAGGTCCTAGTCCTCGGAGTTTGCTATGGCTCTTCCCATGGCATAGAAGGTAGTGGCTCAACCTCCACTCTGGTGGTAGATGGCAATGGCTCCTCTTCAGCTTCATCAATGTCATCTAACCCTACATCTCCAACTGCACCTAGTTCCACATCCTCCAATGTTTGTCTCTCAAAATCCAAACTCTCATCCTTGGTAAACAATAGAGGTTGCTCATCCCACCTTGTCCAGTCACTATAAGGATTTATCTCATCCAAATCAATAGGATCCTTTGATTTGTCCTCTACCCGTCTTGTGTGTAGTTGAAGGTTGTATTGCACAAAGACAAGGTCATTGAGGTGTTTTTGGGCTAATTTGTTCCTCTTCTTCGTGCAAATTTCCTCAAACAAGCTCCAATTGTGCTCACAACTGGATGCACTACAAGGTTGGTATAGA
Organism: Sequoiadendron giganteum; assembly: GCA_007115665.2. Lineage (NCBI taxonomy): Eukaryota > Viridiplantae > Streptophyta > Pinopsida > Cupressales > Cupressaceae > Sequoiadendron > Sequoiadendron giganteum. The sequence goes on along the minus strand of CM021103.1, from coordinate 113,094,063 downwards.
AGGCAGAGGGCAAGTCTTTGGAGATTTGGAGTATTTGGACCCCAATTTGTCCATCAAGACTCTACAAAATAAAAAAATCAAGAGTAAGAAAGCAAAGTCAAAAAATATTTAATCAAATTATCAATAGTTAATTTAAAATTTGTTACTTGTAAGATGCATGTCAAATAAAGACTCCAAAATTTATACCTGGTGTCTGAGTGGTTTTTCCTCGGATAGATAGCTTCGAAGAAAAGAGTCTACCCCTTCCAACCGTGTAACTTTCCAATTCTTTGGTAATGAGGTCTCTCAGCTCAACCTGGGGTGTCATCCTCTAAATGCATGTGGTGAGGCCCTCCATAACCTCTCCATTAGGATCTGAGAAGGTGTTCAAATAGAAAAAACGAGGGTTGAGGAAGTACCTTGTTGCATGGATGGGTTGGCAGAGTTGATTGTTCCACCTATCAATGATCTCCCATATGGGATCAAATTTGAGGATGTCCCCTTGTAATAATTTTTGATAGACTCCTCCCTATCGATGGCTTCATAAATATACCGCATTGGGTTTTGATCCCCATCTACCAAATGGAGAACTCTAATCAAGGGCTCTGACACCTACAATTTACAACTACAAAAAGATTAAAGATACAAATTTATAATGAAAGACTTAAATTAAATTTTTTTTTTCAATTTTGAATTTAAATTCAAAGTTTAGAAGTTACCTTTACGATCTCTATAGCTCTTTGTGCAAAAAGGTAGTCAAAGACTATGCCTACAACCCTCTCTCTTTCAGGATTATTCAAATAAGACGAGTCTAGCCATGCTTGACTCACAAACATTTGTTTCAAAGCAGTCAAATAATCAATAATGCTTTGCAACATTAGGAAAATTGTTGCAAACCTTGTGACACCCGATCTTACCAACTCTTTCCCTTGCGTGTGATCTCTCATCAAATGAAGAACCCGAGGGTGATTATAGATAAATTTTGTGATGCTCCTTGCATCATCTACAACCAGTGTCACCCAATCAAGTTTGCCTATGTCCTCCAAAAGAAGGTCAAGGCAATGTGTTGCACAAGGTGTCCAAAAAAGTGTCTTATGTCTGTCTTGGAGCAATCTCCCAACCACCACATATGCTGTTGTATTATCAATTATGATTTGCACCACATTTTCTATGCCCACCTCCATGACAATTTCCTCCAACATTAGACACAATGTTTTAGCATTTTTTACTTTGTTTGAAGCATCCATGGATTTCAATAAAACAACCTCACCATTTGAAGCTATCAAAAAATTGCTAATGGGGCGGTTTTTCCCATTTGTCCACCCATCTGAAAGAATGGTGCAACCATATTTTTTCCATTCCTTCTTTTGTTCTTCCACTATTAGGCTTGCCCTTTTAGTTGCATTGGTGAGCAACCTACAAGTACAAAATTTAAATTTTAAATACAAAAAGGACATAAATTCAACATTAAATAATGAACAAAAATTATCCTAAAATTCAATATAAATCACTATAAAAATAAATTAGCATAAAAATTTAAAATTTACTAACCTCTCACTCAAGTCTTTGTGAGAAGGAGCCTTGTAGCCTTTACGCACAACTGTCTATGCAGTTACCAAATTCTCCCAATAAGGGCTACTCACCACATTGAAAGGAATGTTGTTGAAGTACCAAAAATCTGCACATGCCATATCTGCATGTTCATGCACCTCCCTATTCCACTTTGTACTTCTAATGATGGTTCTGCTCCAGGTGTGTTTCTAGGCACAAAAAAACTATGTGGCGTGCATGAAGATGTAGCGTTGTTGCTAGCACTCTAGTAGAAGTAGATGAAGAGGTGGTGGTGGATGTGCTATGGATGCATGGACCACAGAGAGAGCCCACTATGCCTTGACATGTATCTTCATCTAATTCTAGTTGGACTTGAGCACCATGACCACCAACTATGGATGCTGCTATGGTTGCCCTTGTCCTCTCCTTTTGCAATTTTTTCTCTTATGTTGCTGCAAGCAAGGCATTCATCTCTCTTTTTATCTCTTTGGTGGTGTGTGCACAAGGCTTGGTATCACGATGAATACTATGTTACCCCAAGTTTCCAGGATGAGGACAACAAAGGACAGGGGGATGCGTATTGGGGATGGGGATGGGGACGAGGATGGGAGCGAGGCCAATTTTTAGGGGATGACAGGGGATGACTATTAAAAAATAGGGAAAATTTAAAAAATATAGAAAAATTCAAATATTCATATGATAAAGCAATCATCATATACATCATAGAAGCTTAAAACATAATATTAGAGTTCAATTAATATTTTCATTTCATAGAAAGCAACAAAAAAATGAAGTTTTAACAAAATTTAATTGCATTCATTGACAATGTGGCATGTGCATATTTATTATATAAAAATTACATCAAAATGCCCAAAGACTGCAAGTTTCAACTAGAAAATCAAAATGACAAAAATATAAAAATATCAAATATGCAGCTGTCCCTAATGATGGAGACTTGACCTTCTTTTTCCCTTTGCTCACTTCTCTTTCCTTCTCACTTGGTTTCCCACAATTGTGCTCTTCTTCTTTCACTCTTCACAATTTGACAAATGAAACAAATGAGTTGTTTTTTGTTTTTGTTTTGAATGGTATATTGTTGTTTTTAGGTTTAGATTTAAAACAAAGGGGTGTGGGGGCCCTTGTGGGTGTTAGTTTTAGATCAGAAATGCAAATAAGCAGAAACTACAACACATAGAACAATGAACACATTATTTTACCCTGGGAAAACCCTCCTACTTGAGGGAGAAAAAGCCAACAAAATATTCTCTTATAAATCAGCATAATAAGTGCAGAAATTGCATGCAAAATCAGGCCTTAGAATAGGCCGAGTCTCATACAATAAGTAATGTCACTTCTCCTTGAAGCGAATCTTGAATGCACAAAATAATAACACTTCTTCTAGAATCAGATCTGCTGCTTAGAAGGCGAACTGCTGCTGAATAGTGTGAATTGGAATTGGATGCTTAATGTGGAGACACCTTCTCCTTTATATACCAAACTAGGTGCTCTCCTCTAGAGCCGACCTTCTAGTTGAATATAATATTTTGTTTAACAAATGATAGGCTGACCTGCCTATGATTAATTTAGCTTAGGGAAATACCTCCCACAGCTATAAAACACTAACACTCCCTCTTAGCTAGGGAGGTATTCTCAAATATCCTCGTCATGGAGTCTCTCAACATGACGCCCACAATGGCTACACCCAATTGTGGAAAGCACAACACAGTCTCAGAGATGTGATCTTGTACAAGGGCTTTCACCTCATATTTCTCAGTCTCAAAGAAATATACACTACAAGGGCTTTCACCTCATATTTCTCCGTCTCAGAGAAATATACACTACACGGGCTTTCACCTCATATTTCTCCGTCTCAGAGAAATATACATGGAATTCTCCAATTTGCTGAAACTGTAACCTTTCTTAACCCCTTGCAATTACTTCTAGGGCATCTTAAAATTCATTAACTTGAAAATTTAACCAATTCTCCAAAAAAATTGTCTTCTTTGTAGACTTAACAAAATTTTCACAAATCTTCAATCGTTAAGCTCAACTGCAAAATCCGAGTGACTTTGTTCGTGCAGAAATTGGATTTTCGTCCAATTATGAAAAAAATGAGGTTTTTTCATCCTCAAGTTACGAGAAAGCCAAGCTTCCCAAACCAAAATCAACCAAGCCTCCACAATGAGCTCTCAATTCTTTTATTACCTCTGCTATGACCCTTGGCTTTCTGCTAGCCTAACTCTTCAATTTTCTTTTCTTTTTTTAATTTTCAATTGTGACTTATTTTTAAATCTGCATTTAATAAGTCACTTAAAATATAATATTATTTAATTAATAATATTTCCTTTTGAATCAACATTTGGAGGGAAATATTAAATAATTAAAATAATATTATATTTTCTCAATGTAATATAAAACGGGACATTACACTTACCCCTTGGATGCTCCCGCATCAACAACATTTGTTTCCCTAATACCTACCACATAGAAATCATCAGTTACTGTATAATTGCCTAACAAAATGCTCAGTCAGGGTACTTTCTTGATACAAGTAATTTTGAATCCATCTTCAACCATCACACTGAAACCTTCAAAGTCCTCTACTTGTAGACCTCTCTTTTCCACCAAGGCCTCATCGATGAAGTTGTGTGTTGCCCCTGTCTATCAACACTATCACATGTTGGCCTTGCAATACTCCTCTCACCTTGAAAAAATTATATCGGGGTGTACCAAAAAGTGTAGCTATGGCACCTCCCTTAACTCTTGAAGAGTGCACCTCTGGTTCAACTCGATCTTTCTTTGATTCACTTTGTTCACTACTTGAACCACTTTTTGTCTTCCCTTCTTCATTGTCAGAAACAATCTCAATATAGTGCACCTTGCCTTTCCCCAGGCATTTGTGACTAGGTTCCCATGGCTCCTTGTCATATCCTTGCCCTAGCTGGGCCGACCTAGCAGTTAAAAATAAATAAATAAATAAAAACAAAGAGTGTTTTTTAAACACTAACAAACATATATAATAATATTTTCTTTTTTTGGCCAACCTAGACCCTTTTGGGTGCCAAGTTTAATAATTGAATTTAAAAATAATTATCTCTTTTGAGGCTGACCTTGTTTTGCTTTCTGGGTGCCAACTTTGTTCAAATAGGTATATATACAAGTTGCTGGATGAAGGCATGGGAAAATTATGGCATTCTTTTCTAATTTTTCTAGTTAAGTGATTTGCACAAGGACGCAAACTCTTGTTACAAATCCATTTGAGGTGAGGAAGAAACCCCAAGCCTCTATGAGCATTTCCAAATCAAGATTTGCAAGAAAGCTAAATTGAGGTTGCTTGCATCATAGGTTGAAGGTAGAATTGGAGCAGTTCGTTAATTTGGGAGTGTCCTATGTCCTACACCTGACCACATGATCTACAGGCTCTACATTGGACCAACTACAGGCAGTTCTGAGCCAGATTTGACCTTGTATTTAGGAAAAATTGCTTCCCAGGTTAAGAGGTTCATCGTGCCATTTGCTGACAAGTAATCACTGCTCTCACCAGGCGTCACATATCAACCACAACCAGTCATAGGATATAGATCTATTATTGCCCGCCTACAACAAGGTCTGAGTAGATTACTGTGCAGTGGAGAAGTCTGCTCTATTGTAGACAAGGTTAATTGGCACTAATCTCACGAGGTCTGTTGATCTAGGCAGATCACTAGCTCTTATACTAGTGGTTTTTTTCCCTAAAACAACAGTGACTAGCAAGCTATATGTTTAAACTTACCTTTGTAAAAATTAATGTCTCTATTCAGATTTCAATACAAAATTATCTTCTTTGAGTGAGTGAAATTGTTGTGGGATGAATTCGAAATTGAGTAAAATGAATTAACTTTTTGCTATTGAAATAATCATGTGCTGAAGAATTAACCTAAATCAATAGATCAGATTTTGTTTCTTTCTTTTGGGAAAAAATAAAACCCTAGGGTTATTACATTTGTATAAGAGTAGGTAGTCCTGCTAGCCTGTTGGGTGATTTTTGTGCATGCAGTTAAGTCAAAGGGACCAAAGGGCCTTAGAGAGAGAAAGGAAGAAAATAGAAGCAGCCACACAAAGGAACAACAGTGGAATTGGAGGTAGAGGTAAGAAGAAAATGGATGAACAGTCTGATGACATGAAGGCATACCTGCAAATGCAAGAACAATTGACACCAATGCTAGTGTAGATGATGCAAAACCTAACCAACACAGTCACTCACTGTAATATCCCTAATTGGAAATGCCCTAAATTTGCCCGAAATCCTTAATTTCTGTTGTACCCAAAATGAAATTTTTGGCATTCTGCTTAAATTGAGCTAAACAATGTAAAAATGCTGTCGAGAGTATGTTTTAGGTCAAACCAAACATGAAGTCTTTGTGGGTTTCTATCAAGGAACCTATGGTTAAAATTCTAAAAATCTGAAAATTAGGGTTTTATGCCCCTATTTTTAGGGAAACCCTTAAAAACAGGACCTTCCCGGAAATTATTGAAAATGATTTTGATAGGTTAATTGACTTCACAATCACATTGATCAAGTCAAAATCATCAAAATACATGTTTTACTCTGGTGGGTCTATTCTTGTTTTTCAGGAACAAAGTTAGGAGCTCCGCAACCATTAATGGCAGATTGGCCAGTACCAGGTGTTGAAAGCTAAACCTCAAAAGCTCCAACGAAGAAGCCATGGCAGAAAAGGTAAAAAAAGATGCTATTATAACGAGGGAGTTTCTCAAAACGAAAAAAGCCAAAATTTGGCTAACTCTGGAAGGTGCGTGTTTTGGATGCCAAGGCAAAACACAGTCTAAAGGTCAAAAAGGCGCCCCTCTTGAAGAAAGGCGCCTTTGGATCTCAAAGGGAAAATCAAATCACTTTGCACCTTTAGATCATTCATCTCCTTTGTGTTCGTGCTGTCTCAACAACACGACCATCAGTTAGATCATCCGATTCAAAGATCAACGGCCAATCATCAGCGAAGTGTGGAGGATCTAACAACAATGAAGATGTCAAAACAGAGAGCCTCAAGCTAAAAGCACCCCTGCTGGCCAGGGGCGCCCCTCAGTTCAAGGTACCAGATGAACTTGTCACCGACTGCTTCATACACGATATCTTTTGAGCTTCCTCTCAGCTACGTGATCAATTTGATAACACATTCACTGGACATGCCAGACGATCATCAGTCGTGATCAAGCAGAAAAAAGCCAGAACTGAAGAACTAAAAAGACAAGCCAGAAACCGGCTAAGGCATTGCCAAAAGCGCCCCTCTTGAAGAAAGGCGCCCTTTCTTGAAGACAGTCAGATTCAGCCAGAACGTTCACTGCTTTCTAGGACGACCTTCTCAGCTATGATCAATCTCGTCAACGAGACAGTTAGCAAAGACATCTGATAGCTGAATCACCTGATGACATAGATCAAAGTAGGCAGTTTAGAACACAATCAAAACCAGTCAAAAGGTGAAAGGCGCCCCTGGCCATAACTTCAAAGCCATAAACTCACTTTCATCAACTGATAAGTTAGTCATCTTGTGCAGAGCTGAGCTAGTTACCCGACGCCTCATCAAGCAGAGTCATCTGATCCATCTATCAATTGGAACATCAGATCGAAGCAGGAAGGGTTTGAAAAGGCCAAAACGAAGGATAGTCAATGAAAATTGACTAAGGCATTGTCAAAAGCGCCCCTCTCAAGGAAAGGCGCCCTTCATTGTGGAGGTCCAAACTCAGTTTTCTGAGTTGATCACTCCCTGGCATATCTCATCAGGTCAATCTCATCTTGATAACAAATCTGTCAATCACTGCTGAAGACCGACTGAGCAGCTAGGATTGAAGATCAAACGAAGACACTTCAGCTTACAAAATTGTCAAAAAAGATCAAACTCCAAGGATGGACGCCTAAAGGAAGTCAAAGCAAAATGTTGACTTGAGTTAGCAAATTTGGAGGCAAAAAGAGGCCAAACACTCCACAATAAGTGGAAATCACCTTTTGGAACTCCAAATCAGACCTAAATCACGAGTTGGCATCCATACTTGGTGGATCTCAACTCTAATCATCATATATTCTTGCTAGGCATCCCATTCTTCATTATTCTTTTGTAGGTTGAAGGATAAAACAACAAATAGCTCCCAAGAACACATTTTCAAGATCTAGCAGAGGTTTTGGATGGATCTTTGATATTTTTGAAGATCAATGGCAATAAAAGTATTCTTCTCCAAGAATTGTTTCCAAAGGCAGATTATTGCAAAGTGGCAGTTTATAACTTCCAATCCACCTTTTGTCTACTTCCTCTATTTCTGTCTATAATTCTTTGCATGTCACAGGAAATGACAAATTACCTCAGATCTGACCAATTGGGTATGATCAGTGCATTTTTCCAGCGAAACCCATCTTCTTAGATTTGCCAGAATCAACAAAGTTGCTGCCCCTATTTTTAGGGATCTTTCCGGAAAAGTCTCTAGATCAAAAATCCAAGGAACTGGGTTTGTTTAGCTCCCAAGCACAAACAAAACCCACGTGCCAGATTTTTCCCGAAAAAATAATTCTCGATAGGCACTATATTTAAGGGTTTCGGGAAAGTGTCAGAACAAGGTCAAGTGCCCAGTCAATCTTTAAGTCTTGCAGAATGCAGTACTCCCAGGTACAATACAAGACCAAGACGGTCTTGTACCATGATTATCTGAAGACGACTGACACTGACTTATGGCAGAAAAACCCAGAAGTCAATTCTGAGGACTTGGAGGGCATGAACCAGATTACATTGTAGAACATTGAAGAGTCCGGCTTATTCCAAGCTGCAACCATTCCAATCACTTTACAGAGCATTGAGCTTGTAACTGCTTGCACAAAGCATTACAACCCCACCACAAGAGAAATCCTGTCAATGGATGGAAAGGTGATTTGCAGCTTAAAGCCGAAGGACATAGAAACGTGTTTTGCAATCCCACCATGCCCTACCAGGAAAGTCATATTTGTGACAGAATGCGGAAAGGCATTCGAGGCTTTGAAAGACAAATGTTCATCAATAATGGCCGAACATTGGTTAAAAGTGAAGAAAGCCAGCTTGCCCAAATTGGTTGGGCGAGGAGAATTCAAAGATGAGTAGGTAGTGTTAATCACTCTACTCAGCAGAGTCACTGGACAAGAAGAGGGACATCACTTCCAGCCGTGGATGTTCTATATCATTGGGAAAATAATCAGCAAGAAAGAACATTACGACTGGGCCTCTCTAATCAGTGATACTGTTACACCCCGATTGTATAGCTACTATTGCATAGGGCAATTGATTGTAATGTTTGAATCATTGAGATGAATAAAACATGTTTTTGCTATCAAAATGAATGTGTTCTATTTAAATGATTGTCTCATTTGATTGATACTTCTATTGGTGTAATTCTTGTTTAATGTTGCATACAAGTTATGGAGTAATGAATATCCTAACTTAAGATATTTTGTATACTGTTAATGTTGTGAACAAGTGACTGCCGAGATTGTATGTCTATGGGTGCAGGTACATGAACCATTCCTCCAGGCGGAGGGGAAATATCACTCGGGAGAGGGGCTTGGTCGGGTAACCGGTAATGTGAACTATCTAAGCATACACACACTTCACCTTAGAGTGAGTAACTGAGTCAGTTGAGTTAGATAAGTCATCCATGGTCATAGACTGGCATTAGGAGTCGTGTCTTCTTTTGTATCTTTGGTAAGAGATGTTTGTCTATTAACTGTCTCATGGTATTAGTTCATTTCAATAGATTATATTTGAATGCATGTAATTAGGCTATGTATGTATAGGTATATACATCACCTGTAGCATGAAGGATATTAATAATATTATATTATTATTGCCTGTTGATATATATAAATTAATATTATATAATAAATATATAATTTTTAAAGTTAAAAATAATTAACATATATATATATATATATATAACTTAAATGTAATAAAATATATATGTATCTATATAAATTATTATAACTTTAATGTTATATATATATAAAAATAATATTAATAAATTATATATGTATGTCATTTTGTTAACAAAGATTATTGTTGCCTTTTTCTCATCATGAATATTTGGAAATCGAACATTTCCAAGTATATAGGAAATCGACTTTGATTATTTCCACCCTTGTTTAAATTCGAAATAGCTGAAGGCTTCTCTAAATCTTATTAAGGAAATAATATTTGATGCACAAACTATGGACTTAATAAAGTGAGTTTGAAAAAAATATTGGAGAGCTTTCCCGTAAAATGAAAATGGCGCTTGAGCTGAACCTCGCGCGCTTTGCCAGGAGGAACGATTCTGCAGGGGGCGACGCAGCCATGAGGATTGTGCTGTCGTTTGATGAACCCTGACTTTTTCCAAGCAAGGGATTCACCTTCTTGCTGGCGCTATGTTTCAAGGAATTTCCTGTAAGTGGCGAATTTCATTGAATGGTTGAAATTTTTTGATAATGTTGTCATTAGCTCAAGTCGAATCATTACTAATTTGCTTAGTTAGGGCTTGGAGACCTGCCAAGTGCCCTTTTGAATAAGTCTTCATTAGCGTGTTGTCAACTTCTTGAGGAAATGCGTTGCTTTCCTGAGTCTATTTAAAGACTTGCACTTGCTACGAATTCTCACCAATTCCTCACCAGTTCTTACGAATTCTATATTCTAAGTAATTTCATTTTGTCTTTGAGTAACCAGTATTGTGAGTGCCCAATAATTTGTGAAGTATCATATTGCTGTGAGTGCACAATATTCTGTGAAGTGTCATACTGTTGTGAGTACCCAATATTCTGTGAAGTATCATATTGTTGTGAGTAATCTATATTTTGAGAAGAATTCATCATTGCTGTGAGTAACCATCATTGTGAGAGGAATCGTCAATTTATTCTGTGTGAGTCAATTATGGAAAGAGGGTTCAACTGTGAGAAGGGACAGGGAAAACTCTGCTACCTGAGTTACTGCAGGAAAGACCATCATCATCATCTGTGGAAGCTTAATTTACATGCATGTTTATCTGGTTTCAATTCTTCTTGATTTTTATGGGAAGTCAAGCTAAACCTTTGAAGTATCATTCTGTTCTTATAGTCAGAACCTGTAAAGACATGTTAGGCAATTATAATATGATGCTGTTGTGTAAAGTTTGCATTTTGAATGTCTAAAAGATACATTAAGAAGTTAAGGATAAGTAATGCATGATTGTGTAAAGGAACATTTATCTATCTTGAAAGGTAGACAATGCATTTAGGTATTATTGCTTATTTGTATGATCTCTATATATGGAGAATATGATTGAAGTAGATATTAGATACTAGGAATGAAATGAAGATAGTGGTCTAGTAAGGTCTTTTCAACTTAAGTTATAGGGATAACTGAGGTAAGCTAAAAGTACTCCTAGGATAAAGATTTCCTGATTAGGAGGAATGGTATAAGACCCTTGTAGACTGTTTCTTTTCTAAGTAGATTGTTTGAAGGTAGGTTGTCTGAAACAAGATATACCTCCCTTATGTAACTATTTGAAGTAGATTGTTTAAAGGTAGGTTATCTGAAACAGGATATACCTAACTTGTGTAAATTACTTAGTAGAATGTTGTAGGTTAGTCTGGGATAAATGATTATCCAAAAGTAAAGGACAATACCTATGCGTAGTGTAAGATAGCCTTAAGTCAAATCAGCCCTGAGTAGTGCATATGATAGATGACCTTCATTCGAAGTACTGAATGAGAATACTTTGGCCAAAGTGGTGAAATGTACGAGTTCCACTTAGAAGTGAGATAGTTGAGACTACACTGTCAGTTCATTGTGATCCATCATGCTAGTTCGGGATTGTGAAATAGCAAATTCTAGATGTATAGGACACAACACTATGCTCAGTTGGGTTGTCGCAGTCGGATACTTTACCAATCTCTTCGTGTAAAGGGAGGACCATCTATCGAATGATAGATGTGCGGGGGACCGCATTATTAGTCCGTGGTTGGCGGAAAAGCGCTCGAGTGATGTTTCTCCTCCACAGTAGGCGACAAATACACCAAGATTTGAAAGGAAGGGAACCTGGACCATCTTACTACTATTTGTGCAAAAACGTACGAGCTATGTATGTAATTGTTTTACTTTTGTACTTTGATTTATATTTGCAATGAAAATGGAATTCATGTGGAAATATATATTGTAACCTGCATGTATATATCAATGAAGAAAGGAACGATTCTATTGTAATGTCTTTGTTACTTGTTACTTTTATATGTTTAAAGTGAAATGTTGGAAAAATTTTAATTACCCAAGGATGGGGTCGTTACAGACACGCTCCACCAACAATTTACCAAGTTTTTAGAAGAGCACCGTTTCCACATGTGTTCCTACTTGGTGTACCTGATAGCCTTCCAAGGCGAATTTAGAATGCTAAACATTGTGGGAACCTTGGGTGTGCAGAAGGTCCAAGAATACTTTCCTCGCCTTGAGTTTACTCAAGCGGAAAGGCACTTCAAAAAGATGAATGACCTTTTCACCATGCACACCGTGTGCGAGCTAGACCATGAGATGCACGTGCGTATTTCACCAGCAGCCAAGGCGGTAATGGTGGATTGGGCAGATTGGTTCACCCAATTCCCTACTTTCACCTACATACGCGTGTACGACTACAATGGCCACCTTGCCATGATGCCACACTACCCTTCAGACAAGGTAGTGTTCATGGAATTCCTGAGGCAGTTGGCCGAGGTTCACTCTTACCTTTGCCAAAAGAAGTCAGCTGCAAACTTTCCTATTCAGATGGGACTCTACAGATGCAAGATTGCAGCCAATGCTAGGTTGATGAGCCAGGAAACAGTGAGATTTAATCTCAAGTACCTCATTGACAGGAGGTCATCATATGATCCAAGAGGACTCTTCGCAACACATCTCGAGCAAAGATCATCACATGAATCTTTCATAGAGGATTTTTGGGTCAACTGCAAAGATGAGTTATGTAGTCGGCCGAGAGTGTACTTGGTCGGCAGTGAGTCATAAGTAAATAAGACATTAGTTAATATTAATAATCCATGTACTTATGTATGTTTCATGTTGGCTAGCTGCCTCAGGAATTAAGTTCCTGATGAAGCAATTAGTTATAGTGAAGGGACGCGACGGTTGGTACCTCAACCACCGCTAGCGTACTATATGTACTTGAGTCATGTAGTCGGGAAACATGATGGTTCTACTATGCTATGCTATGTTCTGTCTGGAGACATTATGATGTAATTGCCGAATACTGAATAAAGCAATATATCTATGTTCTGTGCAATTGCCATGTGATTATTATATGTTGTCAATGTTATTTTATATTTCCGTTTATTCTGTACGTCATTGTACCCGTAGCGAGTAAACAAGTTCGAAGTGAGAAGAAGGAATTACAACAAATTCAAGCTCTCACAGATTGCAGATTTCATGTCAGAAGACATCGAGGGCTTATCTGATGACGAAGAAGAAGTCATTCTTTCTTCCTTCTTCATGGATCAAGTAGATGCACAACCACTCGACAGAGTAGATTGGTACGCGAAAGAGAGTACATCTATCGAGGAAAGAACTAGTAGAGTAGTCCGACACAATCGACTCTACCTTGACAGTAAAAAGACAAGGAAGGTAGTACTTCCCCAATTAGAGCCGCCAACGGTTTAGTCTACACTACCTTCCATGTCTAGGAAGAGACCCAGACAAAAGAAGATGAGCATCCTTCTCGAAGGAATGCGAATGTCAGGGAGCACATGGGGAAGAAAAGGAATTGCTGGTACAAATCAACAAGAGGTACAAGTGGAGACAACCACCAATTTACCTGAAATAGTTGAAAACATTGTAGCTGCACCAGAACTAGTGATTGAAATAATCATTGCAAAGATGGAACCCATAGCAGAAGCAGTTGCAGCAGAAATGGTGCCTGTGATAGAAACAAAGCCGCCATCTTCACCACCATCATAGAGGTCGCAAAGTCCCATTGATTTCGACTCGCCACCACGAGGCATCGCCACGACACAGTCTCGTTCTTCCAGCATTTAGGGGGCCTATGTTACTCCCTCCAGTGAAGCTAGCCGAGATTCTATCTGGCCAGAAAGCTCACTTGGAAGGAAGAGGGAAAGACCTTCTTATCAACTTGACTTCATAGAGTTCGACCATGTCCCTCAAGACATGCCGGCTAAGAAGTTAAAGAAGCAGACACATGTAGAGAGGAATGCAGAGAACGAGGTTGTCATAGAGACTGCCGCCCCACTTGAAGATAAAGTCATACACAATGTGAGGGTTGAGGATTTCACGCTATCAAAGGTGAACCTTGGAAAGACCACTCGTCGAGTGGAGGCAAACCTTCTCGAAATTGCCTCAGCAAGCGTCAAAGAAAGAATGACGAAGGATGGACAAGACAAAGCAGCCTTGAAGGCTGAAAACCGTCAATTAAGAATGTACATTTCTAGCTTGATGCACGACACTCCCAACTCCTCGGTTTTACCTCAAGAGTTGTTAGATCTCCCAATAGAGAGAAACCATCACCAATTGATCACATATGGCAAACACTTGAGATGTCAAGTGGATGAGTTTGTTGTCAGAGGGTGGTGTGTATTAGCAGAAGCATATCAGCTGAGAGATAGAGCACATGGACTTCAAGTAGAGATCCATCAATCAGACTTGAAGGCAGCAAAAGAGAGGCCGGGAGAGGAAGCAACAGTTGCTGATCTACAACTAGCATACCAATCAGTTACAACCACTGAGAGCAAATGCCATCTCTTTGATTGGAAAGAACAATTGGCATACAAGGTGAGAACCTATGATGCCAATTCAGTGGAGCTGATTGACTATAGACACTTTGTCGCTAATATTATCAATTTCGCGAGAACGTTGGTAGTATCCTTCCCTCAAGTAGAATATCAGTGTGAGGGAGGAGAATACATTGAGCTGGGAATGGTACAAAGACAGTTTCAAGACGTCATCTGTGGTTCGTTCCTTGAAGATCCCAATGGTTGCAAGTTAGCCAAAATTGCAGCCATGTCTATCCAGTTGGATGAAGCAGTTGCCCAATGCATAAACTATCAGCAACAGCTTGTGACAGGCGAAGAAATGCTGAGATGCCACGCAGTCATCTTGAGAAGCATTAATTGCCCAGGGGCTGAAGAGGTCAACAATTGGATTGAGACTTTGTTGACCAGTGGCGAAGAGGTGTAAAGCACCAAAGAAGGATGTCCTATCCTTCAAAATAGCAATAAATATGACTGAAGTCAACTTGATGCCCCTTTCCAAGTTGACTCCAGATCTCCACAGATCATGCATGTCAGATCCCACCGATCTAGGATGTCTAATTGACTCCCACGATTATGGATCTCAGATCTCCTTTAAAGGTGGATGTCTATTTGGAGACACATTTGTAATTATAGTTCACTTTTAGTTAGGTGTAAGTCAACTGAGGTAGACTCCCAGTTTGACTCTTGTTTAGTAGCAGTTAACTGAAGTAGTTTTCCAGTTAACTGCTTGCTCACCTACTTTTAGACATAGGAATAAATCTTGCTGATTAGCGAGAACTGATTGTTAACTCAAGGAGATTTTAGGGTTGCCTACTCCTTTGAGTTTCTATAAATAAGAGCCTTGGGCTCATTATTTGTTTAACCTTTATTTGCCAAGAAAAATTGCTGCGCCATTGTTGCCAGAGTTAGCTTGTTCATATTTGTTCACTCTTGGATGAGAGTTTGTTGGTTGATCGTAATTGTGCATGATTTCGTGCCTTTGCTGTCTGTTGTACCCAAACCAAATTTTTTGCTTCATTAAGGTATTTTGCTTAAAATGGTCTAAACCTTGTAAAAATGATGTCAAAACATAGTTTTTGGGCAATTCAAGTATGGGCTTTGAGTCAATGTCATGCGACGGAGATACTGACAAAATTTGAAAAAATTGAAAATTAGGGTTTCTGGACCCCTATTTTTAGGTCAAAACCCTAAAAATTGAAACTTGTCAGAATTGGCTGAAATTTGTTTTGATTGGCTTATTTTGCTTCACGATCACAATAGTTAAGTCGGATTCAGTTAAAACTCAGTTTAAGTCTGGTGGGTAGTTTTCCTTTTTTCAAGTGAGAAGTTAGGTTTTCTAAACTCATCAATGGCAGATGGTTAGGTGCTCAGTGTCGAAAGCTAAGCTCAAAACGCTTCGATGATGTTTCTATGGCAAGTTTCGTCCAAAAAGTTACTTCGTCTCGAAGGGGTTTTTCGACGAGGTGAAGATGTTGTGAAAATGGCTAACTCTGGAGTGAAAAAGCACAACTCTGAGCTAGGGGCACCCATCATTCTGGAGGCTTAAATCAACTTTTTGTGACTTGTCTCTTCCAAGATGTCTTCTCCGGATTCCTGGTAGCTTCGCGATGAGCCAGCCAGCCAGTCCAATGGATCAGTATATCATCTGAAACTAGAGTTTGAATGCAAAATGAGGGAAATTGAAAATTGACTAAGTCTGGAGTGAAAAAGCGCCCCTGGAGGCCAGGGGCGCCCATCGTTTTGAGGCTTCAGATGAAGTCTTCTGATCAAGTGACACCCAGGAGGTTTGCTTCCATTTTGATCCAGCTTCGCAACACATTTGTCAACAAGTGATTCAGAGTTGTCATGCTGTCATGGTCAAAGGTCAAACTTGAGGTTCTAGACTTGATTAGAAATGTCCAAAAATGTCAAAAGCGCCCCTGGAGGCCAGGGGCACTCAAGGTTTTGGAGCCTTGGATTCAGTGTGTTTGATGATTTCAGATGCTCGTCCTGTCTCAGCCGAGTCAGAGGATGTCTCAACAGCCTGCAGTCGAAAGATTTGTGGTTTTTAGCTAGTTGTGAAAATGGCTAACACTAGTTGGGAAAAGTGCCCCTGGAGGTCAGGGGCGCCCATGTTTTAGGAAGGTCAAATGATGTTTTTATGAGCAGTTTCTTCTAGGAGCTCTTGCTCAAAATTCAGCCTGCTCCGCAATGAGTCAGTCAGCATGTTCTGAAGTTTTGCCAGTCTTCGGGAAACGTTAAGTGAAATAAGGTCAAATTCTCAATGAAATAATGGAAAATGCCTGAAAATATTCTAACTCTGAGGTCAAAAAGCGCCCCAGGAGGCCAGGGGCACCCATCTTTTTGAGGCCTCAGATTGATGAATTTTGGGTTGTCGCTTCAAAGAGTCTTTTTATCAGTTTTGGTGTTGCTTTTCAATGAAATTGTCAGCTAGTTGATCCAACATGGCAGTCAATCAGAATCAGTGGTCAAACATGAGCTCCGTTTGAGGTTTTAGATTCAAATTTTCAAAAAAGTGTCTTTAAGTATGGAAAAACGCCTAAAGTCAAAGGTTGACTTTTAGATTCAAAAATAGAAGTGCGCATGAGGAGAGTTTTCAGTTAACTACATTCAGATCTTCAGTTAAACTCTTTTCAAGTCGACTTCTGCTAGAACCTATTTTTAGTTGTAACTGGCTAAAATTAGTTTGCATGCATAGTTAATTGAACTTTTCAAAGTGTTGCCCTAATTAGGGTTTATTCTACATTTAGTTAACTATTTTTGAAGCCAATTATAGGCCATGCATGAGTTTTGAAGGTCTAGTTGAACTTCAAGCGCATTTTCCAAGACTTAGCATGCACTTCACACGCCTTAGAAGATATTTTCTTATATATTTTGCTTATGGTGTCTATTATTCTTCATCAGAGTTGACAAGAAACGTCTTTTATTGAGCATAAAAGTGATATGAAGGTGCTACAGGTGTCAGATTTCAGTGTTCTTCATAGCTACAAATTCAAAGAGTTTGGGAGAAGATTATTTCAGACATCGTTTTCCATTTGCATGCAGGTTTCATCAGTTCTACTTCAAGCATAGGCGAATTTCTACAGAAGAAGAGAGAAAACAAACAAATAAAAACTTTTATTCTTTTGTCTTATTTTCCTCGATTTCTCGTCTTAGGTATTCGTTGCATGTCAAAGAAAACGACAATTTTTTCGAAAAAGCATCATCTGGGTTCATATATTTCAGCATCAACGACAATACCCATGTCTTAGATTATTTTGTGAAAATTGCCCCGCTGCCTCTATTCTAGAGCACTGTGCTTTTTTCCAGAGTTTTCTTTGCATGGGGGCCTAAACCACGTTTTTTCACAAATCTGTCGATCTGGGTTGTCTTAGGATTTAGTTCTACACAAAACCCATGTTCTAGATTTTTGCAGGAAAAATTGCCCCCAGTGCCCCTAACTGCCAGTTCAAATCTCAACCGAGAACCTTTTGCATGCAATGCCTAAATCACATTTTTTCGCATTTCTAACAATTTGGGTTGCATTAGAATTTGATTTTGCACAAAACCCATATCTCAGAATTTTCCCGAAAAAATTCACTTCCATTTGCTATTTGTAGCCTATACTCGAGTTTTTTCAGCCTTTTTCAAAGTTGTCCAAACATACCCGACTTTACAATCAAAAATCTAGTTTTTCAGAATGCAGTATAATCTATAATTTTCTTCAAACAGGTCTTTCTTCATAATTTTCTAAAAACTACTGATACTGACTTGAGTCATGTTTATCCCGTCATCAATCTAAAGACATTGGAGGGTACCAGCAGTACTACAATCAGGAATCTTGAGTGTTCAGGGATACTTGCAGCAACATCCTCTCCCATCTCAGTCTTTGACCTCGAGTTCATACTTGCTTGTGTTAAGCATTATGACTCGTCTACCAGACAAATCAGGTCGACAGATGGAAGGGTCGTTTGTAGCCTTAAATTGAGGGATGTAGAAAAATGCTTTTCTATTCCTCCACGTTCAGGTCATTTTGCAGTATCCATTCCAGATTGTGATAGAATATGGGAGGAGGACAAGGACAGATCGCAGAAGAAAGTAGCTCAGCGATGGTTAAAATCTCAGAAGACCAACATGCCAAAGAAAATTGGGCGTGTGTCATGTCCCCTTCTAGTTGACATCTCTTTGCAGTGTAGAGTTAGCCTATTATGCGACCTCCATAGGCTAATGAGGAGATTAGGGGGTCTTGTGAGGCATGGCTCAGCCTCGATTAGCGGAGTTTCTTTGCTTGGCTTTCGTTCGGGGTCAATCGGACATCTTTTGGCTAGACTTACTATTTTTAGTAAGTCATGGGAGCACCCTGCTATTTTTAGAATCTCAGTTTAGTCACATTTGGATTTAGTCTCTCGACTCCTGGCTTAGACAGCTTAGCAATCAGACAAGTAAATCAAGAGATATTAAAATTTAAGTGACTTAAGTGATTTATTTAATATTTTAATATTATTATAAAGTTATAAAGTAACTTTATAATAATAAAGTCACTTTAATATAGTAAAGTGCGTTAAGTGAATAATTTAATGTGGGAATAAATCTTTTATCCCACATTGGCCAGGAAGGTGTTTGAGCTCTCCTAAGGAAAGAATAAAAAGAGACTTAAGAGCTCATTCTCGGCATCCATTGTTATTGTTATTGATTATTGCTTCTTGCTTTGAGCTCTGGACAAGGGTTTTCAGTATTTGCCATTGAAGAACGTAGTTCTTCTATGTGTTCATCATTTGAGCCAGTGAAATACCTGGTGAATTTGATACTTCAAAGAGAATCTCATACATAGGTTCTAATTGTGCTCCAACAGTACGTTTTCAGTATTCTTCTATTTACAGAACAAGGGAGAGAAGGTTGCAGCCATGAACAGTGCACGTGAACAGTGCGCGTGAACAGTGCATGTGAACAGTAAAATTGCAGCTTCATGAACAATCAACAATCAGCAGCGTGGTTGCATTCTGGAGACAAACAATCAGGTTTTAATCATTTCGTACAAATGCTTTTTATGTATTTTTTATCAGCAATATGCTGTGTTTCAAAACATTAGCAGTCATATGGGAATAAATGACTTTGATCAATATTGCAATCAATTTGAATTTTAGTTCAGATAGATTAGTTTTCAATTATTGTTTTTGCTTTGTCAAAACCCCTTGAAAACACAAAAAAATCAGAATATTAAACAAAAAAATAAAACACATCAAACGACACAGCGGATAGAGCCTGCGAAGGGTTTTTACAGCATGGCAAGTTCAAGGATGAGATCACCATTTTGATAACTTTACTTAACCAGTTAGTAGGTTCAGAAGATGCAAGCGTTTTCAAACCATGGATGTTCTACCTCATCTCTCGAGTTATTGAGAAGCAAGAAACCTTTGATTGGGCCATGTTTATCAGCAAGTGTCTTCACCAGCAGATTATAGAGTTCCTAAAGATGCACAAATTCCACATGGTGACCTTTCTAGTTTACTTGGTTGCATTTCAAGGCAATTTTAAACTATTGAAGACCAATGGAGTTTTGGGCATTCAGCGAGTGCACGAATACTACCCTCAGTTGGAGATTCCAAAAGATGAACAGGACTTTAGAGCGGTGAATGATCACTTTCTTATGAGGATAGTCAAAGATTTGGATAACGAGATGCATGTTAGAATTTTTGTAGAGGCGCAGTCAGCAATGGAGAGTTGGGCAGATTGGTTCATCCAATTCCCTACTTTCACATATATCCGGGTATATAGATATACAGGAGAGCCTCTGATGCTACCAAGCTACCCATTGGACAAGGTTCTTTTCATGGAGTTCATGAGACAAGCTCACGAGGTTCACACTTTCCTTTGCAATCGACATAAGCCAGCTTTCACCTTTCCTTTTGAGTTATGTATTTACAAGTGCAAAACAACTGCTGATTGCAAGCTAATGGCGAACGAGTTAGAGAAACTTCGGTTCGAGTGTTTTCCTCAAAAGCGTACCTATGATCCATTGGGTCATTATTCAACAAAGTTGGAGCAAAATGTTTCACATTCAGCAACGCTTGAGGACTTCTGGGTCAACTATGAGGATGACTTTGAGGTGCGTCGATGTCATTATTGTATGCTTACTCTCCCACAGATTGTTGATTTCTTGTCAGAGGATGTGGAGGGTTTGTCTGATGATGATGGTGAGATACTTCTTCATTCATTCATTAAGGACCAAGTCGCTCGCCAACCACTTCGCCAACCTGATTGGTATGTCCTAGTGAACACTTTAGTGAAGGACTTGTCCAGGTCAATTATCAAAACGAGCATGTACTTCCTTGAGAGCAAGCGGAAGCGAAGGGTGATTCTAGTTGCAGAGCCGCTAGCAGTGGCGATTTCTTCTTTGCCTTCTACTTCTAGGGCAAAGCCTCGAGTCAAGGTTATCTTGAAGCCGCTTGAAGGGGTTAAGATTGGGGTTTATTCAAAAGGGAAGAGCATCACCAAGAGGAAGCAGGTTGAGAGAGAGCCAGTGCTTCCAGTTACGGAGACAGTGCAACCGGTTGCAGAGTCAGTACTTCCAGTAGTTCCAGCAGAGCCAGTTATTCCAACGGAACCAGTGATTCAGGATGCGGCTGGTTCATCATCTCCAGGTCCACCTTTCTCACCACAGTCGTCTCTTATAGACATTGATTCAGAGCCTGAATCTTCGGTACACGAGACCTTCATACCAGTGGATTTGTCAACAGCTGATACAGTAGAAGCAGCTCCACCTCGAGAGGATAATGTTGCTTATTCATCTTGGCTCGAAAGGTCATTGGGAAGAGAAAGGCGTATACCTTCATATGATCTTGACTTATCTGAGTTCGGTGAACCTTATTAGAACAGGTTGAATAAGAGGGCTAGAAAGAAGATCAACATTGAGAAGAATCCTGAGGCCGAGATTATCATAGAGGTTGCTACACCTCCAGAAGGCAAGAACTTAGATGAAGTTGATGTTGGTGACTTTACCTTCATCAAAACTAATCTAGGTAAGAGTACTCGACACACCGACGTGAGCCTATTCAGGGTCGTTGTGAGTAATCTGAAGGAACATGTCATGAAGGATGGTGAAGATAAGGCAGCTCTCAAAGCTGAAATTAGGCAACTTCGCATGTACATCTCGAGTTTGCTTCATGGAAACGAGGGGCAAGCACCTTTACTCCCACAGCTTCGAGAGACCGCCAAATCAGCAGAGGATTTGCTACTTGGTTAATCGAGAAAAGATGTTGGATACTTGGATTGAGGACTTCATCATTGCTGGTCGACACCTCCTTACAGAGTTATACTAGTTGAGGGTTGACGCACATAGTCTTCGCTAGAGGGTTCAGGAGCTCGAGATCTTCATTGCCGAGCGTAAGCCGAAGGATCTGATTTTGATATCATAGCTTGCAGGTGCCTATGATGCCATTGAAGCAACAAAGGATAAAAGGAAGGTTTTCACTTGGAGAGAGTTGTATCTTTGCAGGGTGGAAACCTATGACAAAGTTTCTGCTAAGATGGGCATGATTCAGGAGAAGGTTGTTACAGTTCTTCGATTTATCAGCGAATACATCACCCAGATCCCATGTCATTATTGGCATGGGGATGGTACATATGCCGAGTTAGAGGCAGTTCAGGTTGAGTTCGAAGAGCTAGTTCGTGGTAACCTAGGTGGAGACCCAGAGGCATCCAAATTGGAGGAGTTCTCAATGCTGACTATCAGTTTCAAAAAGGTGACCTCAGAGGTTAGAGATAGTCAGAGGGAAATCCAAGATGGAGATACAGAGTTGGACAGACAGTTGATCATTGTGGACAGCGTCAGAGTGCCAGATGATGATACCATCGACAAATTCTTGGAGGAGATGGTAAATGGAGAGGACTTAGAGTAGACGTCCAGTCAGATCCTGTAGTTGTTTACGAGGATGAGTCATGAGCAGCAGTTAACTCAAAGTCAAGTCTTGAGTTTTTCTTGTTGACATTAGGCACGCCTATCTCATTCTTGGAGATATCTTCGCATGAGGATGGAATCTTAGTTAGTGTTAGTTAACTGATGGTAGTTATCAATTAGCTTTTCTTTCAATAAGGGCGTGCATGTTGCACATGTCCAGTTAGCATTGTTTGTATCGGTTAACTGATGGTAGCTTTCCAGTTAACTGTATAGTTTCCTTTATTAGGGTTTAGCAATAAGATCTTGCATGCATTGCAAGACTGTAGTTGACTCAAGGTGATTTTAGGGTTGCCTACACCTTTGATGTCTATAAATAAGAGCTTTCAGCTCATTTGTAAATAACTTTTGCACGAGAGATTAATATATGCTGTGCCCACCTTGCCTGTAATATTGTCTTTTTGTATCTGTTCATGAGCATTTGTTAATATATGCTGTGCCCACCTTGCTTGTAATATTGTCTTTTTGTATTTGTTCATGAGCATTTGTTTTGATATGAATTGTTATGCCACTTGGGTTTCATGCAATTATTATGGTAATGCTTGCCTTAGTTAGATATAGTGGCTAGTTCGATCGTAGATTGTACGCGTGTCTCGCCTATGCAATTTACTGTCCTAGCTGGCTATCTTTTGTGTTTTTTTATCAATAAGCCTATTCAAATTGAGCAAATAGTTGTGCCCACCTTGCCTTCATGTTGAGAGTTTGTACTTAAAGCTTATCGTGTGATGTGTGTGATAATAAGTTTATTCAGCCAAGCAAATAGTTGTGCCCACCTTGCCTTCATGTTGTGAATCTGTACCCGGCTTATCGTGTAAAACCATTCCTGCTCCTTTTCCTCACGCTCTGTGTTCTTGAGGGAATTGGATAGAATAAAGTATTTAGTTTTAGTTGTAGTTAAGATCTGCAAAACCAGAGAAAACCCTTAGCTGCGACGTCCTTGGTTTCCTTAACCTTGTGCCTCTCACAGCTGAGTCGAAAAAGATAGGTTTAGATTACTTTACTTTTCACAACGTATACCAGCAAAAGAGGGAGCTTCCCCTCCTAATTTGAAGAGCACTCATCACGTACTGTGCATAGCTGTCCATACGAACTTACACTCCAGAGGTGTTAGTTATTACGCCAACATTGTCCCAACCTTTGTAATTCTTTGGAGAAGCTTAAAGAAATAAATTAGAGGGCGCATGCTTGCTTGATTTAAATATTTGAGTTCTTTCAAAGTCTTGTTCTAAATAGTGTATTGTTTCAATCTCCTCCTCGGACAGGTGTCGTCACCTCCTTGGATATTTTGTTATCAGTTACTATCGTTTGATGTTGTTTAATGAGTTGTCTTTCAGCCTACACTTTGGACAGGTGTCGTCACCTCCTCGGGAATCCTGTTAGCTGAATCATCGTACTTTGTTGTTTCCAGTAAGCTGTTTCCAAGCCTATACCTCAGACAGGGGTTCCTCCTCCTTGGCAAGTCTCAGATCCAGCCTATCGTATAGAGTGTTTACTTGCATCAAACCTTATCTTGGTATATATCTGAGAGTTCAAAGCCTCAGCCATATTCCACTGAGACGGAGGGTTCAAGTAATCCAACCCATCCATTTTGCTCCTACGCCCTCATGCTCTGTTTATCTTGAGGAGGTAGGATAGTCTAGAAGCTAGTTAGTCGTAGTTGAGAATTTGCGGAAACCAGAGAAAAATCTTAGCTACGGCGCATTGTGTTTATGCTACCTTGTATCCTACCGCTGAGTAAAAAAGATAGGAATCTTAGTACGCCCCCTTTTTTACATAGAAATAATCAGCAAAGATAGATCTTCCTCTCTATAATCCAAAGAGCATGTACTAACACACTTGCAATAGCTGCCCGTTTCCAATAAGCACTCCAGAGGTGCTAATTGAAACGCCAACAATTTCCAATTAAACAAATGGGTTAGAGAATACCTTTCACCTGATTGAAGCCCTGCACACAAATTAGAAAACCATTTACCACAATCATACTGATTAGCCGATTAGAACCATTTACCACAATAATATTAATTAGCTGATTATCATAATTAAATATTAGTAAACTCAAGGCTAGGTTACTAATCCAATCACAAAACATCTAATATCCTTTGAAAGTTCGATTCACCATGATGGAGGAGTGAGGCTACATAAGGTGACTTGAAATTGCCATCTCTCCTAGGCCCAAAGGCAGTACCCTTTGAGAGAAAGGCAAGTACCCCGTAGGCCTCCTTGAGATTACTTGGTCCCCCCATTATAGAACACATTGGTTCTCCCTTATAGGACACATTGGTTCTCCATTATAGGACACTCAGTCCTCCATTATAGAACACATAGGTTCTCCATTATAGGACACTTGGTCCTCCATTATAAAACACATAGGTTCTCCATTATAGAGGTGGCGTACCTATGAGAGTGCCCCATTGCTGTTCCCTTTTGTAATCTCCCTTCTTCTATCATGGTGCCAATACACGTAGTAATTTAATCAAATTCAGACTTGCAAATAATCATATCAGCAATATCAAATTCAAACTGGCAAATAACTATAATATCAAATTTAGACTAGCAATACATAATGGATTATGATTATGCTAGCATAGAATATGAATAATGATATGCATGAAAACCTTGATCCTATTTAACCATTTATTATATCCTTTAATTATTTCATCATAAATATATCAACTTACAATACAGACTGATTTCTTGTTGCCAACAGTTATCTTATTTCATTTCCATAAATTGATGCCTTCTTGGCTGTTTATGGATCTCCTTAAATATCTTTTGATTGGGTGAGGAGTTGCACCCTTTCAACGGTAGTCACCTTTGAATGAATGTGTCTCCTTAATCGCTGCTATTGGGAATCGATGCTTTAACTAAATGGTATTAAGTGAATCAATTATGACTTAAAGGTTATTGTATCCCTTAGGCTGGCAGCGAATCGTCCTTGGTGAATATTTTATTGTGTTTGTTGTACCCAAAATAATTTTTTTGCTTCATTAAGGCATTTTGGTAAAAATGGTCAAAATCTTGTAAAATTGTCATCAAAAGTCAAAAAAGGTCAAAATGTCTAAAAATAGAAATTGTCTATTTTTGAACAAACGGATCATGGTTTTTTTTGGGTTTAGTGTCAAGAGGATGCTCGCAAATTTTTGAAAATTTTGGTTTCTGGCCCCTATTTTAGGAAAAACCTTAAAAGTACGATCTTCGTGGAAATGACTCAAAATGATTTTGATTGGTTAATCTTTCGTCACGATCACATTGGTTGTAACATACCAACTATCTACAAAGCAACTAACTTCCAGATTCAGCTGAAGAGTAACTAACTAATTTTCCTAACGAGAGTTTCAACACATATAACGAACATGAAAGCTATATCATCTGAGCATTAACTACTTTAACATTCAATAACTAACTTCTAGTTTTTCAATTTCAGCTGAAATGGAACAATTAACGGTTTAAATAACTGAAACCTACAGTTGATTACAAACTAACTATTCCATTAAGAAACGAATAGAACATATTTTAACAGCAGTGAATTAAACGTTATAAAATAATTCTATTTTGAAGTAAAGAGAGAGAGAATTAAGAGATAGTACAGTCTAAAGGCTTCTTGCTGGAATGCTTGAAAACAAGTCTCAGTCTTTGAGGAAAAGAGAAACATCATCAAGGGCTTTTCCGCCCAACCAAAGACCTACTAGTCTCCAGTGTTTTTTCAATTGAAGCAACCCGACCCTTCACGAGGTGCAGAAAAAAGAAGAAGAAGATTTCTAAATTACCATCTTGCCATTTGAGTTTGGTGTCAAGAATCTATACTACCCTAGTCAATCTTTCACTATAGGTTCTCCTAACTAGAAAGACTGTCCCAACTAGGGGTATATCTGATTCTTGATGGCTGATTGTTGCTTATACTAAGCATCATAACCTTGGCCAAGGGTTTAATGATTAAGAGCACGTTACTCGTGCCATCAACTCTCTCACCCTTACTCGGCATTATAAACTTGACTCTTGAGTTCTATTAACAATTACTCAGCTCATACTTCGTGCCACTATATTCAGGAAAGATTTTCTCTTTTCTTACTCACTAGAGAAGGTAAAGATAGTCTTTGATCGATATTAAAAGAAATCTATAGTTCTACACAAATTAAAAACTAACTTTCACATAAAAGAGAATAGGAAGCTGCCTCATTTTGAGGACAAGGAGCAGAGCAAGGATCTTATTTCATGCTTAGCAGTAAAAGAAGAAGATTCAAAACTTCTCGGTTTCATGATCAGGACCATGGTGAAATCAGAGAGAAAAGAAAGAATTTAGTTCACTAGACAAAAGTATTGAGGACTAGCAAGGAAATTGATATCATTACTCAATAGGCGGAATGTGATTTCCAGGTAATTGCACAAACATCACACATCGTTTTCTTACACAAAGAAAAGGACTATTTGATTTACAATATCAAATCAAAAGACTCAAAAAACATGCATGGTTATGCGGATTTGTAACTCGATAGTTCACCAGTTGACTTCTCCAACGAACTAGATGTTGACAACCACATTTCGAGGATCTTCACTTTATGGAGTATATTACTGTGACGGACTCACTCAAGAACACAGAGTGTATTTCCCTCCCCTGTGAATAGCATATCGAAGTAAAGAAAATGGCGCTTGACCTAGTCACACTTGACAGATTTGCATACTAAAGAATGCCTACCCGATGGAGAAAATCCCGAGTGATTAATAAAGGAAAAGATAAAGCTCGACATGGCTTTGCCAAACAGAAAAGCAACCCTTCACGAAAAATGCCGAACATAAGAAGAAGAAATGTGAAGAACGATACCAAAAATCACTGGGCAAGCTAAGACGAAGATAATGTTTGCATGCATTTCTTTCTTGGCATTTCAACAAGATGTGATGGATAAGGTGGCGAGGGGGTTGCCGCCAACCAAACACAAACGGAAAAGAAAGTCCTTTCCCCCACCCCGACATCTTCACCCAATAACCGAGACTTGAAGGTTCCCAATAATTTCGGCAATACTGTTTTAAATCATTTATTTTCCAAAAGTTGAAGTCAATTCCTTGTTTAAAAATTATTTATTTAAGTGCGATAATAACACAAGGTTATGTCTACCATGTTAGCAACCTTTCACCAAACTCGTGACTAGATGGTAATTTGGTTCTATTATAGACTGCGGCCTCTCCTTGATGATATTTCTCTTTCCTTCGAGATGTTGGCACTCTTGCATTCACTTGGCAAAGAAATAGGGTTAGACCATTCTTTGTTTTTATTAAAATAGAAACACATTAACGCATTCACATATATATATTTATAAAGAAATCATTCATAATTGCAGTTATATCAAATAAATTAAAAATTCTTTTCCCAATTTTCACATTCTCATGAAAGGTAGTTGATTACAACTAACATTATGACCATATTATTATTGCCATAATCTTGTTCAAGACACAAAGGATGTAACATTGGTCCAGTTAGAATCGTCAAAAAGTCAGTTTTTCTCAGGTGGGTCTATTTCATTTTTTCAGAAGAAAAGTTAGGACCTTCTAGGTCATCAATGGAGGATGGCCAAATACTAGGTGTCAGAATCTAAGCTTCAAATGCTGCACATAACAATCTATGGTGAAATATGCTTGAAAAATGGTGAAGGGCAGTGGGGAATTTGAAAAGTTGAAAATTGCAAAAATTATTCTAACATTGGAGATGGACACCTTACCTCAAGGAAGGCGCCTAGGCTTCAAATGCCTTAGAATATTTTTAGTTTCTATTTGTTACGCACACACAACGGTGAACGCAATCACGTCAGCAACAACGGTGATCGATGCAGTCGACAAACACATGAATGCGAAGCTCGAGAAGAGTAAAAATCACTGAAAATAATTAACTTTGGAGTGCAAAAGTGCCCTTTTAGGCCAGGGGTGCCCATGAATTCAAGGGTTCAAATGCAATTGTTAGGATTTGTAGTTTTGGTGGTCCTCTTCAGAATTCTTCAAGCTTCGCGGTGAATCCATTATCTCGTTCATGGGATTTGTCAAACGCTCGGAATAGAAGATCAAGCAGGAAATGCTGAAAGTGAAAGAAAGTCAAGAAACTCAAAATTGACTAAGTCGAGCAGAAAAGCGCCCCTGCAAGCCAGGGGTGCCCAACATTTTGAAGCATCGGATTAAGTTTTTAGCTTTCATAACCTCCAACAGGTCCTCAAATTTTGTGCTTTGCAATGAGTTCGTTAGTAGCTTCATCGAAGCTCTCAAACATCCTAAAACGAAAATCAAATTGAGGTGTTTTTGTCAAGAAGACAAAGTGAAAATTATGTCTCTAGAACACATGGGCACCCTATTCAGCTAGGGGCGCCTAGGAATTTGAGCCCTCTAAAACAATTTTAGAGTTTGCAAAACTAGTCATCCTTTCTGGAATTCTTCAATCTTTCCATTGAATATCTCAGACGGACCATGAGATTCATCAATCACTAGTAATTGTAGATCGAAGCACAGGAGGTAAATTGGAGAAGTTAGAATTCACTTAAAATTGGTTGTCTGGCAAACAAAATTTCCCCTGCTAAGCCAAGGGCGCCCAACATTTCAAGCCACCAAAACCACTTTTTAGGGTTTGTTGCCTCCAGGAGATCCTTCTCAGTTTCGCTCACGCTTCGCAGTGAATCCATCTTCCAGCTTAGAAGACCTATCAAACATCGGCAATCGAAGATCAAACAGAGGCATTTCATCAAAGAAAAGATGAAAATCTTGAAGATTTACTAACTTTAGTGATGCAAAGCGCCCCAGTCAGCTACGGGCGCCCAAATTTAAAAGCAATCAAATGCGAGATCAGAGGCTAGTGTGAGGTATCAATCTCGTCAGACTTGATTAGGCTTGCCAGATCAATTCACTTGCAGTCTCAATTGCTCACAGATTGGTGGGAAACAATGCTCAAACAGAAGCAAAATTTGAAAATCTTCAAATTTTTTCTAACACTACCAACTTAGACGCCTTATCTCAAGGTGGTCCCTATTGATGCGTGTTTTGTGACACACACGAACATACTAGAATAAAGTGTCCGGAGATGCTCTATCCTCTCTTGATAAAAATCACCTTTCATGCTAAGATTGTGAGATAGATCACAAGGTAATTCCAATGTTTCTAAGTTGGGGTGTGGATAGGCTCTGTGGTAGTATGAGGTTTGCTGGTAACCCAAGGGGGCATAGTACTTCAGTAAGTCATTTTGAAAGCAAGGGTTTGAATGCAATGTTGTATCTCTTTTTTTTTGGATTTTCTGATTTTGGATAAAAAAATGAAAAAAAGGAAAGGGGTGAGAAATCTTATGCTAATCCTAAGGAACTAGGAGACGGTAACGATCAAATGCAACTTAAAGGAAACCATGCTTTGCTTCGTCTCGAAAAATGACAACTACACGAAAGCAGGTGCAATCTTCTGGGATTTATGCTTGAGATTTTTCACTATAAATAACACCATCAATTCGAACAATATTATTTAAAGTAAACGTTTTAAAAGCATTTATATCAAGAGCTCAGTCTAACTTTGCACATCAAATGAAAAGCATCCATTTGAAAAAAGTATGAGCTAAGTTGCTTTCAATCCTCACCATCAATCTTTCGCTCCACTAACAAATAAACTTTAATCTACAACAATCCTACGAGAAAGAGCAAATATGCAACCATGCACCCATTTGACAATAAAGGTTTCAAAGCAACTCATGCAATTATGAATTTTATTATCTCAATGGTTTTCACAACAATTTCATACAACTCTTCTCTTACTTCTAAAAGAAACTAATTCTAACTCAAAAAAATCTAATCTCTAATCCTCTGATAACAATTTTTCTGATTTCTTCCGATCGTTTGAAATGAAAAAGAAAGGGTACTTATAGAATTCCCCGATACAATGAATGTCCGAGATTGAAACAAAATCAAGGGCCCAGATTCAAACAAGAAAACCCTAATTAGGGTTGCCAAAACATCGATCAGTTAACTGACAGATGAGTCACCCACTGGCGGTTGTATCCCTATCCACTCATGCAATGCTTTGTTCGACGAACCTAGACACAATGGCGCCAATCTCCTCGATGGTAATGTCTGGCAAGGTGCTGACATTGTATTCCAGCAGGTCCAAATTGTCCGCACAATCAACAAAGACAACTACCCATTCTGATTCGTGCTGCAAGAAAGTACTACGGATAGCCAATAGGTCAAATGCCTTAGTCAGATTTTCGTCCAAAATTGGCATGATGGAGAAAATCTTTTGCACTTCCCTTTGCATATTATCCAGCCATAAGTCATTTTCTTGAACAATATCCTTGTTCAATATATCTGCAGCCATATGAAAGATGCCATTTTGGATGCTCTTTACTTGCTCATCGACCTTGATACTTTCTGCCTTAACCTTTTCAAGCACTTCCCTACGGGAGACCAATGCCCAATACCAGTTGCTGAAGTCGTAAGCCGCCCCAGCTGCAATAATCTTCTCGTCAATCAGCCTTTGCTTAGGAATTTTCCTTATATCACGGAGGCAAGGAATGATTCTGTCTTGCAAGTCTTGCAATCCGTCCCATGCCTCAGTCAAATTTGCAATCCTTGTGAGCAGGGAAGAAGTTTGCTCATGAGCGTGTACTAACTTCTCCACAAATGCCATTACTTCTCCCTCTTTTCTTGCCATCCATTCTTGTGTTTCCCTGGTAGTAGTTAGTTCTTTCTCAAGACTTTCTACCGGTTCTTGTGATGCATTTGAGAGTAGAGGGTTTGATTGGTTGCCTTGGTTGAGTGGCCTTGTCAAATGCCGGATATACTCCTTCAGGCGCTCAACCTCCATCTTATATTCCCTTTTCTTCTGAGTCTCCTTTTCTAATCTGGACTTAATGGTGGAAACGGAATTGTCCAGATCTTCTACTTCTTGCCCTTTGGTAGATGGACCAATATCAATTACAGTAATGGCATAATCGGCAGGAGTAATTTCATCCTGCGGTTTCTCAACTGTCGGGACTGCAATTTGCACTGTGCGGTTACCAGTCTCATCTCTTTGAATAGTAGAGAATTTCTTGGCAGGTTTTTTTGTATTTACTTGCTCCAACCTTGCCAAGAAATCGTCAATATCATCTGCTTCTGGTGCTGCAACTGGTACCTTAACCTTAATTCTTTCCTTAAGCCAGTCAGGTATTGTAGGCTGCTCGACTCCATCGTCTTCGCAGTCCGGAATATCCTGAATCTCTTGGATTTCTGGTGCCGGCGGGTCCTCATGAATCCCCCTTAGGGCTGAAATCATCCCTTCTTGGAAGTTGCCTTCCCTGTCATTCAGGTCCTCATCTGATTCACAAATCTCTATGCCGATTGGAGAATGGTGAAAGTCATGCTCAATCTGCATAGGCTCCATGTTTCCTTCAAGCACTGGTGAAGGAATTCTTATATTTCCCCATGATTCCTCTTCCATAATTAGTAGCTGCTTGATATTCCCAGATGTGGCTGAGTGAAGGGCTTTAGGCTTCTTCAGGATCGGCTTCTCGCTTGTTGCCACTTCTTTACCTTTCCTCTTCTTCGGGTTGATAGGCTCAATCAGTTCATTTCCCTGAGAAGCGCCAATATTTGAAGAACAAGATTCAGCTTCGCCCATTAAATCGTAGGTAAATGGCACACCTTGTTGCTCCAACGTTTGTACCTGCTAATCTACCCACCATTGTGAGTACTTGACTACTGGTCTCATAAGAGTTGTTAAATCACCCAACTCAGGCTCTGACCATTTGACAGGAGGAAGCGGCAATCCTTCATCATATCCTGGCTGTATGTACATTCCATCGTCATCCAGTTGGTCAGGCACACGGAAAAGTTCTGTTGTCTTGATCATGCTCAAGGATAACCTTGACCAAAGTCTTCTCCTTACTTCATACTCGTCAGCAGCATTTGCCGAAAAGTCTTCAAGGTCAACTCTATGCCTGTATTTCCTTCCGTTTACCATTCCCATATGATTGAGTGGATCAAAATCCCCTCTGGACTTGTACGAGGTGAACGGATATAACTGTATTTCTATCCTGGCATTGTCTGCTGCCTGCGATGACGGATAGGATTCTACCATGTCTCCTATGAACAAGGGAAACGTGACAGCTGCTTTCTGCTTCGGTCTCTGGATACTCTGGAATGTTTCCAGCTCCCTGATTACTTCTAGTAAAATCATCTTGTCAGTAGGATAGATTGGCAACCTGTAAGGAGATTCTGTGAATCCCTGTATTCGGATATACGTAAATCTTGGAAACTGGATGAACCATGATCCATATTTACTGATTAAACTTTTTGCTTCAGGTGTAAGTCTCTAATGCGTTCCTCCCTGCAACACCCGAGTGATGTACATGAGGAAAGCGCTATGCGCCCTGCGCCAATGTGACCTCTCACTCAACTGCAATTGAGGATAGCAGTTATAAACTTTGAGCTCTCCTTCGTTGTTGCCGACTACACCTTTGCAGATCAGATCGGTATATCGGTACGTACAAGCGAGTGAATACACAATATAAGAACCCATATGAAAGGATTCAGTTTTCTCCAGGTTGACCAATTGTTCATGAATACTATCACTGATCATCCTTGACCAGTTGATCATTTTTGTCCCAGCAGATACTTCATCAATGAAGTAATACATCCAACTTTCAAAAGGCGCTCCTTGAGGACTGCCTACTAGTCTGTTCAGCAACAAGACTATGTCTCCGTATTCTTCCTTAAAAAATGGCCTGAGTAATTTCTTGGGCAATCTCTTGGATGAGCATCTAGGTTTTTCGAGCCAGTTCTTGTTCATGTTGGCCATGCAAAGAGTCTGTTTATCTTCGTACAATTTCTGCGCATCCTCCTTCGACCGGTAGTACGTTCGGTGGTAAGCCGGAATGCCAAATGTTTCCTGTATAGCCAACTCGCCTAAGTATGCCAATACTCTGCCATCAGGCGCCTCAATTTGTCTTTCTTCAGCGTTATAGTGCAAGGCGCATTCTACCATCAACTCCGGATACTCGACTGCTGGCGGAAATCCTGCAGCTTGAACTATACCATTTCGCATCATCCTTTGCGCAATTGGAGTTGGCATGCGTGTGTCACTTCCGTACATTCTTTTTCGAAATTCCTCCAAGTCAACATGGCCGAGATCAGTGTCAGCAACATTCTTCCATTTGGAGATAATTTTAGACTCTAGCTGCGCACCTTTGCTTGCAAACTTCATTTTCTTCTTTGATGATTCTCCGCCGTTCAGCATAAATTTGCAAAAGAAAAATTTAATAATCAGAAATTATTTACGCATAAATAAATTCCAGCAAACTCGATGAGTTAATTCGTGAAAACAACCGTTGCTGGAAATGAAAGAATTAAATCGCTCGCAAAGAGAACTTTGTCGAAAATAGAGGAAGTAAAGTCTGCCTGTCAATGAAAACTGTGTTGCTGCTGAAGTAAATTCGCACTTTTAGCCTTTTACTTCGCAAAAAATACAAAACTTCACAAACTTCTCTGCCTTAACAAATTTTCTCAACTTCGCTTTCGAAAGAATGAATGAAAATGATATGCAAAGCCAATTTAAGGCTGAGAAAATCGACCCATTTAGCAAAAATTAATTGTTTCCAATTAATTCAGTTTGAACTCGGTTGGCACTTGTCTTTCGAATGGCAATTTCCATCTTCAGCATAAGTCTTTAAAGAAATTTTTTAATTTCGTCGCCAGTTGAGTGAAGTTTATTTTTCTTCTTTCTTTTCTTAGCAATTTGCCTAGAAAAATTCGAGTTTTCTCATTAAATGGGTTTTGGAAAATAAAATATTAAAATAATATTTTATGTGTTGTTTCCAACCCGTTCGTTAAAAATAATTAAATAATAAAATTTAATTATTTCTTTAATCCAAAGGCAATTTCGAATTTTTTTAAATCTCTCTGTGCCTCTACGAATTTTAATCTTGCCAAGAGATTTTTTTTTTTTTTTTTTACTTAGGCGAATTTCAACCTTGCCAGACATACCATTGATTTTTCAGTTAAATTTCCAATTGTCTGGACTTAGGAAAATTTTTAAATTTTTTGATTTCCAGGCAAACAATTAAATCATTGCTCCTCCAAGTATTTTTAATGCCATACATGACTCCAACGTACTTGCCTTGTGCAATTTTTTTACTTTATCCATGCTTGGGCGAATTTTCACTAGTAATTGTCATTTAATTTCACAAAATGGCGAATTTTCCTTGTATTTTCACCATCTCCAATCATCTTGGAGCGCACCCCTTTGCATTTCACCCCTTTCCAACCTTCTTGGAGCGGACTTCACATGTAATTTGCAATTTCTTCTAGGCTGGGCAGACTTTGACATGTAATTTGCAATCTCTTTTCCTTGCTGGGCGGACTTTGGGTGTGTTTTGCCATCTCCCAACTCTTTGGAGCGGACTTGCTAACTTCTTTGCAACTTTCCTTGGGGCGGACTTTGCCATTACTTAGCATTTTCCCTTGCAAGCTGCTGGGCGGACTTCACATAGCTTTTGCAAGTGCATGGGCGGACTTCACATACCTTTTGCAAGTGCATGGGCGGACTTTGTCTTCACTTTGCAATTTTCATCTCCCATATCCTTGGAGCGGACTTTGACATTTCCTTGCAATTTTCTCTTGCACATGCTAGGCGGACTTCACCATTTTCTTGCAAGTGCTTGGCGGACTTCCTCTTCTTTTTGCATGTCCATGCCTTAGGCGAATTTTTTAGATTTTCAAAATTTACCCATTTTTCTCTTGCAACCTTCTGAAGTTGATGTTTATGAAGCCATGACCTGCATACTTTCTCGAAATAGAAACTTTCTAAAAATAGAAATTTTCCAAAAATAGAAACTTTCTAAAAATAATCCCTAAAAATTAGGGATCCCAGAATGTGCTAAAAATGCCAAAAAAAAGTCCCTAAAAAATAGGGGCCCGGGATGGAAACCCTAAAATTTAGGAAGTGTCAAAATTGACTGAACGGATAGTCGATCTTCGTCCACAAGGCCTTCTAAGCGCTTTGGCAACGTTCTATCATTGATTCAGGTTCACAATCATTTCTTGACTCGGATGACCTTCAAAATTTCAAATTTTAAGTACCCCACCAGGAAGACCAAAACTCAGAAGCAAAACCATCAGAGGGAAAATTACTAGGGTCCCCATTTGCAATGGGGCAATGTGTGAAAAGGTCACAATAGTGCCCAAGTCAACTTCAGCTAGAAATTTTGAAGACTTTCTCATGCCTTGGCCACCAAAATTTTGAGGGGTTCTTCGAGTTAACATATATTTTCCTAGGAAGACTCCTAAAATTAGGGTTTTTGCAAGTTAATTGATTCTTCCACCTCCAAACTTTATTTAACAAGCATTTCGGCGTCCATACTTATTATTTTGCAAGTCGACTTCAAGAGGCAAACACAAAATTTATTCTCAAGAGCATTTGAAGGATCAAACAAAGGGGGTTTTCAGATTTCTTCATAGATTTGAGTTCAGGTTGCACAAAAGAACAACTTTCCAAAGTCCATTTTTCCAGGGTATCAATTTTCAGAAATAGAAGTTCATCATTTTCAACTTCTATTGATCTGGGTTATCTTCTTTCTCAATCTTCTCCAAGATTGGAAAATTTTTCTTCAGCTTCCACGCCTAGGGTTTCTTGCATGTTCAAGAAAAATCAGATTTTTGACAACTTTGACAATTTGGGTTTATTCAGCATAAGATTTGCTACAAAATCCACCTCCCAGATTTTTCCCAAAAATAGCTTCTACGACTTCCATTTTTTAGAGTTTCTAGAAAAATCACCTTTTTTAGAAATATGACATTCTGGGTTTATTCAGCATAAGATTGGCTACAAAGCTCACATCTCAGAATTTTTTGAGAAAAAATTGCCTCACAGCTTCTACCTCTGAGGGGTTCGTGCATGTTCTTGAAAAGTCAATTTTTCGAGGAACGAATGATATGGGTTTATTTAGAACGACATTCCTTACAAAACCCATATCTTAGATTATTATCCAAAAATCTGCCTTTTTTGCCTCTCAGTGAAGCTATTTTTAGCTTCTGTACAGAAGTTGTTCAAACATAGTCGTGTTCACAGTCATTCTTCGAGTTTCAAATATGTAGTTCTCCCAAATCGAATTCAAGACCAAATCGGTCTTGCTTCACGATTTCTTGAAGACACTTGACACCGACTTACATCAAGTACATCTAGTAGTTGATTTGAACACTTTGACAGGCATAGACTGCATCATAATCCAAAATCTTGAACCAATCCGGATTACTTGAAGCAGCCTCTTTTTCCATCTTGGCACAAAACATAGAGTTTGTAATAGCTTGTGTCAAGCATTACAATCCTACTTCATGAGAAATCCAATCAGTTTATGGGTGAATGATTTGCAGCCTCAAGCCAAGAGACATTGAGAGGTGTTTTTCTATTCCACCATGTCTAGATAACCTCATTATATCAACTGAAGAATGTGAAAAGGCGTGCAATACACAAAAGGAACAGTGCTAGAAAAGGATGGCACAAAGGTGGCTCAAAGAGAAACGAAATAGTTTGCCAAGGAACGTTGGACGTGGTGAATTCAAGAATGAGTATGCAATCATGATTACTCTACTCAACTGAGTCACGGGTCAAGCAGAAGCACACAAGTTTCAGCCATGGATGTTCTACATCATGTCCCAACTTGTCAATAATAGAGAACACTACGACTGACCGACTTTGATCAATGACACTCTTCATAGCTAGATGACAGGGTTCTTCGAGGCTCATGAATTCCATATGATTTCATACCTCGTATATCTAATAGCCTTTCAAGGCAAGTTTAGAGGTTTGAATGTTGTTGGAACTTTGGGTGTGCAGCAGGTTCATGAACATTTCCTGCAGTTAGAATTTTCATAGTTAGATCGATACTTCAAGCGGGTAAATGATCTTTTCCTGATGCATACAGTGCAAGATCTTGTCAACGAGTTGCATATATGGTTTTTAGCAAATGCTAGATTGGTCTAATTGGTTTATACTTTATCCAATTCCCCACATTCTCTTACATACACATATATGGCTTCTCAGGCAGTCCAGCCATGCTACCTTGATACCCATCGGATAAGGTAGTATTCATGGAGTTCCTAAGGCAATTGCATGAAGTGCACACCTTTTTGCGTAACAAACACAAGTCTGCTGCCAGTTTCCCTTTTGAGATGGGTATATAAAGATGCAAATCAGCAGTCGACGCTAAATTGATGAGCAATGAAATGTCGAAGCTTAATCTCAAGTTTCTCATAGAAAGGCGTTCATATGACCCTTGGGGTCTCTTGGCAACTTGCCTTGGTCACAATTCTTCACATAAACCTACCATGGAGGATTTTTGATTTAGTTGTGAAGATGAGTTCAAAGTGCGCAAGTGTAATTATAGTAGATTTACTCTTCCTCAGATCGCTGATTTCTTATCAGAAGATGTGGAGGGTTTATTAGATGATGATCTAGAAGTCTTACTTCCCACATATACCAAAGATTAGATTGATCAATGGCCACTTTGACCAATTGATTGGTATGCCAACGAGAGCACCTCCATTGAGGAAAGGACAAGTCGGGTTGTAAAGAACAGTAGGCTATTCTTGAATAGCAAGATCACACGAAGGGTAGTCACTCCAGTTATAGAGCCGCCAGTGGTTCCCACCACACTACCTACCACTTCTAGATGGAAACTGAGAGTGAAAGCGATGAGCAATCCTCCAGAGGGTACAAAGAATTGTAGGATGTCGATGAATTTGAAGGAAAAGATGTAGTCTTCTATTAGGAATCAGCAAGAACAAAAAATGGATGCAGCCGAGGATACAGTTGAATCAGTACTAGAAGTTGAAGCAGAGCCTCCCATTCTTCCGTCATCACCATGGTCTTCTCAAATACACATTGATTTGGAGTTTGATTCACCAATTCGTGACATCTCGACACCAACTCATTCATCAAGAGTTGATGAGACTAGAACTAATCCTCCCAGTGAAGTTAGTCGAGACTCTTCGTCTTGGCTTGAGAACCTTCTAGGTAGGAAGAGGAGAAAATATTCTTACCAATTGGATTTTGCAGAGTTTGATAATATCTACCAAGACTCATCAGAAAAGAAACTCAAGAAGCAAGTTCACATGGAGAAGAATGCTGACAATGAGGTTGTCATTGAAATTGCTACACCGCCACAAGATAGGAACGCCAACGAGGTTGAGGCCGATGACTTCACATTGGTCAAAGCCAACTTTGATAGGAGTACACGACAAGCTGA
The DNA here is from genome assembly GCA_007115665.2 of Sequoiadendron giganteum. Classification (NCBI taxonomy): domain Eukaryota; kingdom Viridiplantae; phylum Streptophyta; class Pinopsida; order Cupressales; family Cupressaceae; genus Sequoiadendron; species Sequoiadendron giganteum. The sequence continues at coordinate 113,055,606 of CM021103.1, read as the reverse complement.
TGTAAATCTCTTTGAGGTTGCAGCAGTTAACTTGAAGGAGAGAGTGATCAAAGATGGAGAAGACAAGGCAACCCTCAAGGCTGAAAATCGACAGTTGCGGTAGTACATCTCCAACCTACTTCACGGTACTTCACACGTCACTGCTTTGCTTCCATAGATGTTGGAATCATCTACAGATCAAAATCAGCCGAGTTAGTTGGTTATTTATAGGAAACATTTGAGAGACTGGGTAGAGGAATTTGTCACCAGGGGAAATTCATATCTGCAAAGATGTACCAATTGAGGTACAACAACCAAAATCTTCACTCAGTAATTTAGGAGTCAGAGCAAAGCGTAGTAGAAAGGAAGCCCATAGATGAGATCACCATTGCCGACTTGAGAATGGCGTATGATGCAATCACTATAGAAGAGCACAAGCATAAGCTTTTTACTTGGAGAGAACAACACCTATTCAAAGTAGAAACCTACGAAGCAATGTCTATAGAAATAGCTGAGTATAGACAAAAGGTTGCCAATACTCTCAAGTTTGTAAGAACATTCATGTCACAAATTCCTTGCCAATATCAACATGAGGATGGCGTGTACATTGATCTCGGCGAAGTGCAGATGGAGTTTTAGGACCTCATTCGTACTAGTTTCAATGGTGACCCTGTTGACTGCAAGTTGAGTCAAGTTGCAACAATGTCAGCGAGATTTGATGTAGTTGAAAAGAGAAGAGAGTTTCAAAATCAGATTGCAGATGGTGAAGAGATGTTGCAGAGACAACACATCATTCAAAAGAGTATCAATGTTCCTAACGCATAGGCAGTTAACGGCTTTTTGGAGGACTTGATTGTTCAAGTTGTCAAAGTGTGAACTGCCAGTTGAGGCATGCAAACATTTTCCAAAGATGGAATTTAAAGCGGTAGTTAACTTGATGCCCTTTTCCAAGTTAACTGGCTGTCCTCTTTTCATGCATGTCTATCTTTGGAGACATCTATTGTACAATTGGAGTTTTCTTTAGTTTTAGATCAGTTAACTGATGTAGTCATTCTAGTTAACTGTTAGTTATCTTTGTTTAGACATAGGAATAAATCTTGCAGATTGGCAAGATTGATTGTTAACACAAGGAGATTTTAGGGTTCCCAACTCCTGTGTTTGTCTATAAATAAGAGCAGCCTTGTTCATTATTTTTCTTAACTGTGCTTGTGATAACAAAACGATGAGCCTTAGTGCCCACTTCTTTGTTATTCAATATATGTTCAACCATTGTTGCTATAACAAAATTACTGAGCCTTAGTTGCCTGCAAGTTTGCTATTCAGTATCTGTTCACTTTGTTTAGCGTAATTTGGTTTGATCGTAAATTGTATGCTTGTCTTCTTGCTACAATCTACTGTCCCAAACGTGTAATTGTTGTTGCAAAGCTTTGAGGAAATAAATCTTACACCTACCTTGCTTTGATCCAAAGTCTCAAAATCTTTCAGCGTTATTTGTTTTATGTTTTGCTTTCATGAACTTTATTTCAGCTTATATCTAAAAGTACAATGAGTCTTCGAATGTGTTTTATAAACAAGTTTGTTTAAGCTTTGTGTTTACCAACCATTCCCTGTTTACTTCTAAATTCGCTTGCTTTGAATTTACTTGAGAAGTTGGAAGCATCATTAGTTTAGGCCTAGTTGTAGTTGAAGTTACGAAACCAGAGAAAACCTCATCTGCAACGCAAAGAGTTTTATAACCTTGTGCTCTCAGCTGAGATAAAAAGATAAGCAATTAGTTTAGCATTTTCTTTTTACCCATAATCAGCAAAGAGGGAGCTTCCCCTCCTAATTCGAAGAGCAGTCTAACTGTGCATAGCTGGCCGTTTCCAAACCACACTAGAGGTGCAAATTGAAACACCAACAATGTTTAATGGCTGTATGTTATGAATACCATAATTAGCCGCTACATTATAATCTTTAGATATAATCATTGGTGTTTAGGAATTGCTGTTTTTTCTTTGGTAACAATAGTTAGGGATCGATGCATTTAGCAGATGCTTTGAGATTAGTATTTATTCATTAGGCATAAATAATATTATTGAATATTTTATTACAATTAACAATATTAATTTGTTCTCTTTTGTATTATTATAATAATTGGTTTATAATTAAATCTTATCTATGATAATTATAATTATAATAATAATATTTAAATTGCAATTACTCATAATTTTAATATTTATTTGATTTATTATTTTTATTTTAATATTTCATATTTGTTGTTACGATTTTGGGGGACATGACAGTCCTCCCCTTCCAAATTTGCTTGTCCTCAAGCAACTTAAGATTTGGATAATCAAATATCTCAGCTCCTTTTGTGTAAGCATACAAATGACGTTTGAAGCAAGCCCGTTTTTAGTGAGGAGCTTAGAGTGTTTTAGTCAAATATCTCACTCTCATACTTAAGTATAAATTTATGTGATTAAAACAACTAAAAGGATGTACAATAGTTTTGCTTTGAATTTATACTTTTACCTTATTATCCAATTTCATGTTCCATATTTTAATTCAATTGGATGCTATCATCTTTCTTCTATGTTAGGTACTAAGTATCTTGGAAAAGTATTTGATTTATTGAATCATACTAATTTATCTCAAGGTTGAATGGTGAGGAATGATCTCCTTTGGATGTTAAATATAGAAGTGAATACACCAATTTGTAGGTTACATGCATTGCCATTATGTACCCTTATGCTCTATACTTGGGTTTTAATACTTGGTTCAATGTTGGTGGTAAGGGAGATTTATTCCTCTATGTCTATTTAAAGGAGTCACCACTCTTCATGAATCAATATTTCAAAATTTATAACTTAAAACCACATGAATCAAAAATTAAAGCAAGCAACCAAGTAGCTCAACCAAGCAGGCAAGTAGCTCAACCAGGCAAATGAGTAGCTCAAGCAAGCAAGCAAGCAACTCAAGCACATAGGCGAGTAGCTCAAGCACACAAGCAAATAGTTCAAGCAGGCAAACAATTAGCTCAAGCAAGCAAGCAATTGACTTAAACACACAGGCGAGTAGCTAAAACACATAGGCGAGTAGCTCAAGCACACAAGCATCAATGGCAAAATACTCAACATGTCCATAATGCATTCCAGATAGAAAGAATATCGGTGCATTGCGCACCACATCGTGGGTCCTATCCTTTCCTCTAGTTTTCTGCACCATTGGACAAATGGGAAGAGGATTCGGTGCATCCCATACTGCATCGCGGGTCCGTCCTCAACCCCACAAGGCCAAGTATCAGTTTGACAACAAGGAAGGGGATTTGGTGCATCCCATACTACACTGCAGGTCCTTCCACCATCCCATGGTCACCAAGTATACACATGAGTACACAATATACACTTGAAGTTACAAAGTATATGCAAGGTATACACATAGTCACATAAATACATATAGGTCACAAAGTATACACACAGAAGGCACACACATATGGAGACGCATTAGTGGCCTACTTAAGAAGAAGGCTTGAATAGTTAATTCTAAGTAGAGTTTGGTTTGTACACGGGTTGGCAAGAACATGCTCTGATACCACTTGTAAAGTCCCTAATTGGGAATGCCCTAAATTTTCCCTAAATCATTAATTTCCAATTAAACAAATGGGTTAGAGAATACCTTTCACCTGATTGAAGCTCTGCACACAAATTAGAAAACCATTTACCACAATCACACTGATTAGCAGATTACAACCATTTACCACAATAATACTAATTAGCTAATTATCATAATTAAATATTAGTAAACTCAAGGCCAGATTACTAATCCAATCACAAAACATCTAATATCCTTGGAAGGTTTGATTCACCATGATGGAGGAGTGAGGCTACAACAGGTGCCTTGAGAATGCCATCTCTCCTAGGCTCAACCCTTTGAGACAAAGGCAAGTACCCCTTAGGCCTCCTTGGGAGTACTTGGTCCCCCATTATAGAACACATTGGTTCTCCCTTATAAGACACATTAGTCCTCCATTATAGAACACATTGGTTCTCCATTATAGGACACTTGGTCCTCCATTATAGAACACATAGGCTCTCCATTATAGAGGTGGCGTACCTAGAAGAGTGCCCCATTGCTGTTCCCTTTTGTAATCTCCCTTCTTCTATCATGGTGCCAATACACATATGGTAATTTAATCAAATTCAGACTTGCAAATAATCATATCAGCAATATCAAATTCAGACTAGCAATACATAATCGATTCTGATTATGCTAGCATAGAATATGAATAATGTTATGCATGAAAACCTTGATCCTTTTTAACCATTTATTATATCCTTGAATTATTTCATCATAAATATATCAACTTACAATACAGAGTGATTTCTTGTTGCCAATAGTTCTCTTATTTCATTTCCATAAATTGATGCCTTCTTGGCTGTTTATGGATCTCCTTAAATATGTTTTGATTGGGTGAGGAGTTGCACCCTTTCAACGGTGGCCACCTTTGAATGAATGTGTCTCCTTATTCGCTGCTATTGGGAATTGATGCTTTAACTAAATGGTATTAAGTGAATCGACTATGACTTAAAGGTTGTTATATCCCTTAGGCTGGCAGTGAATCTTCCTTGGTGAATATTTTATTGTATTTAATGGCTGCATTTTATGAATACCATAATCAGTCGCTGCATTATAATCTTCAGATATAATCACTGGTGTTTAGGAATTGCTGTTTTTGCTTTGGTAACAATAGTTAGGGATTGATGCATTTAGCACATGCTTTGAGATTAGTGTTAATTCATTAGGCATAAATAATATTCGTGAATATTTTATTAAAATTAACAATTTAAATTTGTTCTCTTTTGTATTATTATAATAATGGGCTTATAATTATAATGTTATCTATGATAATTATAATTATAATAATAATATTTAAATTGCAATTACTCAGTTATATTTTAATATTTATTTGATTTTGTTATTTGTACTTTAATATTTCATATTTGGTGTTATAATTTTGGGGGACATGACACTCACAAAAGATCTACACCAAACAATGCTAAAGGGAGTAATTCAGATCAGTTTGGGGCTGGAAATCATAGCAGAACCCAGCTAGATCAACCCTCAGACCCTTCCAACCCACTTTTTTGTCTAGAGTGGAAACACCACAGGACGAAGAGGAGCAAAATTAGGCTGCAAATGATTTCACTGCCATTGTAGATGAGTATATAAGACTTGATCCAATCGCCCGAAGGGAGATTTATTTTGAACAGTACAATAATGCTAGATCAAGAAGTGGATCAAGGAATGATAGGAGACAACCTATGCAATAGTTTAATAGAGATCTTTAACACAAAGTAAGTAAATTGACACTTCCTACATTTGATGGTTCTAGAAATGTTACTGCATGAACTTGGGCTCAAAAATTAGATACATACTTTTCAATCAGCCTTATAATTGAAGATGAAGCTATCAAGTTTGCCATTCTACATTTGGAGGGTGTGGCTCATGAGTTGTGGCATCATGGTCTTATAACACAAGGGTTCAACCTTATTGCAACATATGCTGATTTCACACAAAAAATCATAGAAAGATTTGATAGAAGAGATCCGAAGGTGTATTTCAAGGATTTGACACGTTTGAGGCAACATGGGTCAGTGGAGGATTATCTCACAAAATTTCAAAGACTTGCAGTTATGGTCCTAGATGTGTCGGATAAGAGATTTGTGTTCTTGTTCATTGAGGGATTATCAGAGTCATTCAATAGGTTGGTGAGGGATTTTGAGCCAATGGCCTTGGAGGATGCTATTCAAAGGGCCTTAAGCCTAGAGGACTCCACCGTGAAGAATAAATCTATTCTCAAGAGCGCACAAATAGGGCAGCAGAGGAAGCCATTTCATAAGAATGTTCCCCAATCAAAGATCTTGCCTCCAAATCCTAGCAGGGTGGAAGAATCTAAGAATGAGCGTTGGAGGAAAAAACTATGTTTCACTTGTATGGAGCCTTGGGTACTGGATCACAGGTGTTTGGGAAAAGGACAAATTCACTATATAGAGGTAGTTTTTGATGATGATTTGGAGGTAGGAGAAGCCGAGCTCGAGGATGTTATAGATGAGGTTGAGCACAAGAAGGTAGAGGGAGAGCATTTCAAAGGCACTCTTGTAGCGCTTTTGGAAGCTCCTAGATATCATTCGTTCCATATTAGAGTCCTACATGGACAAAGGGTGACAATTTTAATAGATAGTGGAGCCACCCACAATTTCATTGATGAGGGACTGGTGGCTAATATGAGCCTAAGGACAAAGACTTTGAGGGATTTAATGTGACAAAGGTGGATGGGTATACTACTCCATGCAATCGCAAGGTTCAATGGTTGGAGTTGACTTTAGGAGGACACAAGATGACTTTTATGTGATTGACATTGGTGAGACAAAATTGGTTTTGGGGGTACAATGGTTACACTCACTTGGTGAGTACACACAAAATTATCAAACCATGGAGTTGAAATTCAAATCTAATGGGATAGAGGTAGTTCTTCATGGCCTTTCCAATAGGGTTCTTATGAGTGTTTCGGCCAAGAGGATGGAGAGAGCTTTTTTTGTAGAGACCAAGTCGATTGGGCAGCGGAGTGCTTGATTATAGATACAGATCCATCCAAGGAGGAAAGGTCTTATAATGTTGTTATTTGATCTATCTTGAACAAACGTTGGAAGGTGTTCCATGAAATTCCACCAAGGTTACCACTAGATAGGGTTTTTTAGCATGTGATTGAGTTAGAAGAGGGGGCAAAACCAGTCATTACTACACCTTACTGAAATCCTAGGAGGTATAAGGAGGAGATTGAGAAGGCAATTAAGGAGCTATTGGACATGGGACACATTTGATCGAGCTCTAGCCCGTTTACCTCTTCGGTTGTGTTGGTCAAGAAGAAAGATGGTACTATGAGGATGTGTATCAATTATAGAGTCCTCAACAAGAAGACAATCAAGAATCGCTACCCCATACCTAGGATTGATGAGTTGATAGATGAGCTTCATGGTGTCAGGTACTTCTCCAAGATTGACTTATGATCGGGGTATCATCAAATAAGGGTTCGTGATGAGGATGTGCACAAGACAAATTTTAGATGTCACTACAGGCACTACGAGTTCTTGGTCATGCCATTTGGATTGACCAATGTACCTGCCACCTTCTAGTCATGCATGAATCAGGTTTTTATTTTACAACTGAGGAAATTTGTGCTGGTCTTCTTTGATGACATCTTGATTTTTTAGTAAAACATGGGAGGATCACTTGAGGCACATAGATGAAGTGCTTGGCATACTTGAGCAACATTCATTCTACGCCAAGGCATCCAAATGTGATTTTGATTTGACTGAAATATTATATTTAGGGTTCAAGATTAGTGCCCAAGGGGTTAGTGTGGACGAGGAAAAGATTACGCCAATCCAGGATTGGCCTAGACCAAGGAATCTGACACATTTGAGGGGATTTGTGGGACTATGCAGCTACTATCGAAGGTTTGTAAATGGTTTCTCATAAATTGCAGCCCCATTGATAGACTTGAAAAAGAAAGGGTCTTTCTCTTGGAGCCCTTAAGCACAAAGAGCTTTTGACAAGCTCAATGAGGTAATGAGCTCATGTCCTGTTTTAGCTATTCCAAATTGTTCACTTCCTTTTGTCATAGAGTGTGATGCTTTAGGAGAGGGTATTGGAGCCGTCTTGATGCAGAATAGACACCCCATAGCTTTTGAGAATAGGAAGCTCAAGGAGATAGAAAAGAGCTTCCCTATTTATGATAAAAAGATGTTATCCATCATGCATGCATTGGCTAAATTCAAGCAATATTTGGTTTGTGGAAAGCTTGTGGTGAAAACAAATAATAACAGCTTGAAATTATTCCTCAATCAAAAGGATTTGAATGATAGACAACAAAAATGGGTAAGTTGCAAGCCTATGATTTTGACATTGAGTATGTTAAGGGAAAGAATAATGTGGTGGTTGATGTACTCTCTAGGCAACCCTATTTTTGTTCTATGATTGACATATCTACTGATTGGAAGACTTCTATAATTACAGTGCCAAGAACACATTTGTTGTTGACATTCTGGATGGAAAGTTGCAAGATGATAGGTACAAAGTGGTCGATGAGCTCATTCTATACAAGGATAGGGTGTATCTTATACCGGAATCGAAGGTGAACGAAAGAATTTTGAAGGCATGTCATGACACACCACTTGCTGGTCATCCAAGGTACTACAAGACATATAAGCAAGTGAGGGAGCATTTTTCATGGAAAGGGGTCAAAAATGATGTGTTGAAGCATGTTAGGGAGTGTGTGGTTTGCTAACAAAACAAAATTGAGCATGTATTTTGATCTGGTTTGTTGCAGCCCCTACCTATTCCAAATCAAAAGTGGGAAAGTATCTCCATGAATTTCATCATAGGTCTTCCAAAAGTGCAAGGTAAGGATTGTATCTATGTGGTTGTTGATAGACTCACTAAATATGCTCATTTTCATGCTATATCTTTAGAGTATAGGGCCCCACAAGTGGCTGATCTGTTCTTTTGTTACATCCCATTTCATAGTTACCAAGTTACTTTTACCATTATGATGAAAATGTTGATAAATGTAAATTGTGACTTCAATATGTTTGTTAGGTAAATGAAATATGTGAATATGCAATAAGATGTTATTGATTTCAAAAGAATGAATATGTTTTGAATTAGTGGAATGCTCTGTATTGCAATATGAACATTCTAATGCTTTGTTGATACAAATGTGTTATGATGCAAATGGATTTAGTATGAACATCTAACTACCTTGGTGTTGTACTAAGGTGGTTGTAGGGATAGATTCAATCCTTTGGAAAGGAGGGGAAGTATCACGTAGGATAAGTGATTGGTTGGGTAACCCCTAATGAAACCTTACTGAGCTTACACACACTCACGACCTAGACTTGGTTTAGAAGAGTCGAGTCAGTTTGGATTCGGTAAGTGAACCCTTTGTCTTAGTCTTGGCTTATTGGAATTGGGTGGTCTTCCTTGATTGCATTGATTGTTTCTTTGGGTTGAATTATGTGATTGAGGCTCTTGTCTTATATGAGTTCTTCCTTATGTGTTTAATCAAAGGATATATATGTGTAATATACGTATATAATCATATACTAATATATGTGGGAAGTATGTGACGAAAACATATATGCATATATTAATATAAGTATATATGTATAAACATAAATATATCGTTATTATTGAATTGTATATAAATATATATGAGTAAATATATGTGTTTGTATATATGCATGTGATATTGTTTGTGAAAATGATAACTTGGTCATATTCGTTCGAATATCGAATGGTTTATTTAAATGAATTTATTTATTAATGAGTATATGCATACATAGATATGTATATACATATGAGCATTGGATGCTATGTATATATATATATTATTTATGGCCAATTAAATGGATATATATATATATATATATATATATATAGCGCATATTAGAGGATATATATTATATATTACCAAAACAATGGTGTGGCCTTAATGAATCACTCCTTGCATAGTTTAAAATGCTATACAAAGAGTTTGGATAGTGCATAGGAAAGAATGCAAAATGCATGGTGCTACATAACCCGTGCATAACCTTGTTCCAAGGCATTGATAACTGTAAAGCCATGCGTATGGGTTGATAGCATATGATAGAAGAATAAAGCTCGTGCATGATAGTTGAAAGCTTTGAAAACATTGCTTAAATAGAAAACCACACAACTTATATTTGAGTGAACATTATCACTATGCAAAACTGCATATATCATTGGGATGGTGCATTGAACACGCATAGGCTATCTTGCATTAAAGTGATGAGAATGCATAGCTCATATTTAATAAACAAAGCATAATGAATTAATGTGCCATGTGTGATGTGAAGGAGGAAAGCTAATTTCAACGTGCTATGATAATGAATAAGGCAGCGCTATTATGAGTGAAGTCAATTCACTTGTTATGCGTCAAATGTAATATCAATGACCAAGTCAACGTGGTAAAATGCAGCCAAGTGAATACTGTCTTATTCCACTGTGTAATCTGCAAGCTTAAGAGTAGGGAGTGATGTGAAATGGTGGCACCATTGTGTAAAATGCATAAACTAAATAGAATTCTAATGCTTGCAAGTCGATTTGCTGTTAATAAAACATGTGTAGAATTAGTAAATCCATAGCTGGCATTATAGGAGGTTGATCTGCTGTTTATTTTGATGAGTATTGTGATAGGAATCCACCACCTTTTCATTATTAAGCTAAGAAGTATCATAGCATAAGCCTTGTTTGTAGGCTGTAGATGTTGGTTTTTGGGTATAAATATAAGGCATTCTCACCTCGTTTGGAGACACTTCTATGCATCATTCGCTGCTCCATTTTGCTGTATTTTTCATTGAGAATTTCTTATATTGCTGAGAGTTATTGTAAGGAAGATTAGTGAGAGAGATTGAGAGGGATTTGTTGCTGAGTTGATTTTAAGAGGGGGCCAAGCTTGAGATCCAATGAGTCAATTGGAATAAGTGTTTAACAGGCATGAGATTCTATTCTCTTCATGTTTTATCTTTTCTGTGAAAGATTGATTGTCTTGTGTGTTTAAAATTGAAAATTGTATTACTTTGCTTGTAGAAAAGGAAAAGTCTTATTGATAAGATTTTTCTTATGAGTGTTTTACATACTCCATAGTAAGGAGTGATTGTTTATGAATAGTATTATAACTAGATTTGATAAAAGCTTGAATAGTTAATGGGAATGATTTAATACTCTTATACACCTATATGGGAACTCAGACAATGTTTCCATACATAGATAGTTTACACTACATGTGTAATTTGAAATGTATCAATGTCATGAAGTCACTTGACACTATTAACTTATAATGCTAGGAAACCTTAGGAATGATAAGGTTTAGCAATACATCAACAGTGATAGTATGAAAGATATGATAGGATGAGACGTCATATTGCTAATCTATACTTGTATGATCACTTGATCACTACTTAACTACTGAACGAAACCCTAGGTTGAGAGTAACCTATTTAGGTCGAGAAGTATATTTGATTAATGAATGAAACCCTAGGTTATGAATTACCTACTAGGTTGGAATATTTACTTGATCACCTATTGAAACCAAAAGGTTGAGAATAACCTACTTGGATGGTTATGTAGTTGAGCTTTGTTTGAAGCTCATAGATTGAGATTAACCTACACAATCAGATTGATTGTTGATTATTGAATATATCCAAGATTAGGGTATACTAAGGATGAGACTCACCTATGTGATTAAATTGATCACTGGAGTTTATGAATTATTGCTTGATTGGAGCCATAGGTGGGATTACCTATTAAATTAGAGTTGTTACCTATTTTGTTGCTTTATACTCTTAATGTGAAGTCATATTGTTGACAAGATTCTACTCTTTGAATAATCCTTTTTACTAAGGAGATTACACTCTCGAATGGAATCATTTAATGAGATGAATATTCTTCGATTGAGGTCATTTATTAAATGAGATTATGCTCTTGATGAGAATCACTTATTGACGTGATATATTCTTGAATGGAGTCAATTATTTATGAGTATTTATTCTATGATAAAATGAAGCTTATGTAGCTATACTTTAGATTATAAAGTTATTGCTGGGACTAGGCTGTCCATTGAAGGGAATAGCTTGTTAAGTTGTTTATGCAATGTTAATTTGTAGACTAGAAAAGCTCATATGCTATACCTAGGATTATAACATCCATTAAAGGGGGTAACTTATGCTTATGCTTTATTGGTAGAGATACCATTGTGTTTTGGGTAAAGGCGAATAGGTTATATTTGAGCTTAATGATTACCTATGGAAGAAAATTACCTAAGCATAGTATATGAATGGTTATAAACCAAACTGAGCTATGGTAGTGTATGTGAATAGGATGACTGTCACTCAAAGTATAGGGTGAGAATACTTTGGCCAAAGTAGTGTAATTTGCCACTGGTTGCACTGTCAATTCACTGTGTTCCTTTTATGCATTCTAGATCAGGATTTTCATACTCATAAGTGTAGCTACTGTATGATTAGGTTCTAGATTGTAGGGCACAATACTAAGCTCATAATGACTAGTTGTTATGGGGTTTTACCAACCAATCTCTTTGCCGAAGGGTAGGGCCATCTTACCATATGTGGTAGATGTGCGGGGTACCGCATTTTAGTCTGTGGTTGGTGAAAAAGCATTTGAGTGATGCTTCTCCTCATCAGTTGGTGGCCAAGGTTTGTAGATGTTTGCACCAGTATTGTGGACAACTAGAGTGTATGCACCGAGGAATGGAGACATCTAGAATGTATCCACCAATGTGATGACATTAGGACCAGTTTGTATATCTATTGCCAAATGAAGCTTAGAAGAGCTATGCATGTATCTTGTACCCATTTATATGGAAGGATGTAATCATGAATGATAAACTTGAGTTTATTCAATATGAAATCTATGTTATGGAAAAATTTGTGAAATTACAATGAAATGCAATGGAAGTTTGGAATAGTGTTTATTTCGAATGTGCATGTAATTTACATTATGGAAAATAATTTTTTTTATTGCTATGTTATGGCTTCATGGGTCATTCACTTGAGGTGAAAACTTTGAAATTTTACTAAGCAGAACATTGGGGTTGTTACATCTTTAGAGAGATTTTTAGACTTCATGGGCTACCAAGGAACATTGTAAGTGACAAGGACAACAGATTAATCAGTTTATTTTGGCAAGAGCTCTTTCGATTAATTGGTATTGAATTAATACCAAGCACTAGCTATCATCCTCAAACCGATGGACAAACATAAATTGTGAAGTGGATAGAAGGGTATTTGAGGAACTATGTCACAGGGCCGCAAACAACATGGGTCAAGTGGCTGCACCTTGGGGAGTATTGCTACAATTCAACACATCACACGTCAATAGGTATGACTCCCTTTAAAGCATTCTATAGTTATGATGCTACTTCTTTCATGGACTTGATTCTTTTAGATAGTAGAGTATTGGGAGTTGAAGATTTGATTCAATGAAGCTTGGATGTTACGAAAGCACTCAAGGAAAACCTACAACAGTCCCAAAACCAGCAAAAGTTGTATGCAGATCACCACCAAACTGAGAGGGTTTTTTAGGTGGGAGACATGGTATTTTTGAGGTTGCATCCCTATAGACAATCCTCACTCAAAGGAAGTGGTGCGGAAAAGTTGAATCCACGATTTATGGCCCTTATAAAATCATAAGGACAATTGGTGAGGTTGCTTATGAGCTGGAACTCCCTATGAACAATAGAATTCATAATATTTTCCATGTATAATGCTTAAAAAAGGCCCTTGGACAACAAGTTACACCATCACTTGAGTTGCCACCACTTGATGATGAAGGGAAATTGATTTTGGAACCGGAAGTTATCATCGATGTGAGAAAAGAAATAGAGAAACAAAACCATTCCAGAGTATTTGGTCAAATGGAAGAACCTTCCACTCCAAGATGCTAGGTGGGAAGGAGTGGAGATTTTCAAACACCCGAGTTTGAAGTTGCTTGAGGGCAAGCAATTTGAGGAAGGGAGGACTGTCATATCCTTGCCCTAGTTGGGCCGACCCAATAGTTAAAATAAATATATATAAAAAAAGTATTTTTTAAACACTAACAAATATATATAATAATATTTCTTTTTTCTGGCCGACCTAGACCTTTTTGGGTGCCAAGTTAATAATTCAATTTAAAAATAATTATCTCTCTCTTGGGGCTGACCTTGTTTTGCTTTTTGGGCGCCAACTTTGTTCAAATAGGTATATATACAAGTTGTTGTTGGGTGAAGGCATGGGAAAATTATGGCATTCTTTTTTATTTTTCCAGTTAAGTGATTTGCACAAGGATGCAAACCCTTGTTACAAATCCATTTGAGGTAAGGATGAAACCTCGAGCCTCTATGAGCATTTCCAAATCAGGATTTGCAAGTGAGCTAAATTGAGGTTGTTTGCATCACAGGTCGAAGGTAGAATTGGAGCAGTTCGCAAATCTGGGAGTGTCCTAAGTCTTGCACCTGAACACACGATCTACAGACTCTACATTGGAGCGACTACAGGTAGTTCTGAGCCAGATTTCACCTTGTATTCAAGAAAAATTGTTGTGTAGGTTAAGGGGTTCATCACGCCATTTTCTGACAAGTAATCGCTACTCTCACTAGGCATCACATATCCACCCAAACCAATCATAGGACACAGATCTGTTATTGTCCACCTACAACAAGGTCTGCGAAGATTGCTGTGTAGTGGAGAAGTTTGATAAATTGTAGACAAGGTTAATTGACACTAATCTCACGAGGTTTGCTGATCTAGGCAGATTGCTAGCTCTTATACTAGTGGTTTCCTGCCCTAAAACAACAGCGATCAGCAAGCTGTATGTGTAAACTTACCTTGGTAAACATTAATGTCTATGTTCAAATTTCAATACAAAATTATCTACTTTGAGTGAATGAAATTGTTCATTGTGGGATGATCTGGAAATTTTGAGTAAAATGAATTAACTTTCTGCTATTGAAATAATCATGTGCTAAAGAATTAACCTGAATCAGTAGATCAGATTTTGTTTCTTTCTTTTGAAAAAAAAATAAAAATAAAATCCTAGGGTTACTACTCTCCTTGCAAGAGAAACACAATTTCTTTTGGTTTGTTATTTTTTTCCCCAAAAGATTTTTTTGCTATGGATGATACTATTGAATTCACCACCCTACTCTTGGAAGGCACAACACGTGAATGATGGTACCATGGGTTGGTTACCCAAGGTCATAGTCTAATTGACACATATGATGAATTTTGCAAAAGGTTGATTGAAATGTTTTAATAGAAAAGATTTTGAAGCTCATTTTAGAGAGTTGGCCCAATTGAAGCAAGAGGGAATAGTAGAGAAATATATGGAGGAATTCCCAAAAATATTTGTAATGGTGTGTTACACCCCAATTGTATAGCTACTATTGCATAGGGCAATTGAGTGTAATGTTTGAATCTTTGAGATAAATAAAACATGTTTTGTTATCAAAATGAATGAGTTCTATTTAAATGATTGTTTCATCTGATTGATACTTCTATCAATGTTATCCTTGATAAATGTTGCATGCATAGTATTGAATTGTGGATATTCTAACTTAAGATGTTTTGTATACTATTGATGTTATGAACAAGTAACTGCCGAGATTGTATGTCCGTGGATGCAGGAATAGGAACGATTCCTCCAGGCAGAGGGGAGACATCACTTGGGAGAGGGGCTTGGTCGAGTAACCGGTAAGGTAAATCAATTGAGCATACACACACTCACCCTAGACTGAGTAAACCAAGTCAGTTTTGTATGCATATAGGGTAAGTCACCCATAGCTTGTATGTCTTGCAAGTAGAGGTCTTGACTGCTTTTGCGTGTGAAGTTTATCTTTATGCTTGATTGTGATATTGTGATCGTCATGGTGGTATCATGTTTGGATGTGAACGTCAGAAGTAAGCATATAAACACATGTATGGTATACATATGTTTATGAGCATACGTCTGATGGTATGGAATATTAAATATTTGCCGGGAATTTATATATACATCTACAGAGATATATATTCTGAACGTACGCTGACTGGCTCACAGGATATATATAAAATCGACTATTATATATGCATATGTATTTTTATATTTGTTAAATATATTTATATATGCAAATATATATAATATTATTATAGTTATATTAAGATTATAAATATATTAAATACTCTGGTATTTTGATATCTATATGTTTAATATTTAAAAGAACTATAATAATATTAATATATTAAAATATGTAAATATATCTAGATAAATATCTTAAAACTCTTAGTGTAAAATTAAAAGATTTAATTCTTTTAATTAAAGTTAAATATTATAAAATGAATATATGGAGATATAAATATAATGTTTTAATTTATATTTTTAAATAAATAAGTCTTGGAAAGTAAATGGCGTAAACTTCTTTAGTCACTTAGTAAATGTAGAAACCCTTGTTTCCGCTAACCTCTGATATCTGACTGTTTTTGTTTGTTCTTGTGATTTTTGGTTTTTTTGTGGTTTTTGCATGAATAAGAAAGAATGCGATTTTGCAAGAATTGAATATAAAATTCAAATTAAATCATATAACTCTGGAATGGATAGAATCTATTGAGAATATTGATGCCAAACTATTTATTGAACTTTTGGACTGATTACAAAGGTGATCCAATAACATGCAATGTGAAAATGACAATTTTTATATTTAAAAACCTGGAAGTTTGCAGCCGCTTGGAGTCATCATGAAATGGTACGGCTGAGATGAATCTGCACTTTTCCCTATGTCTGATGCTCAAGAAATAGTCCAGAGGTTTAGGCGCCACCAAGGAAGAAGACAGAAGACCAAAATGATAGGCAATTTGCCTTGCACAAAAAGTACGGCCTTTCTAGAAATGTACGGCCTGCAGCTCAGATGGTACGGCTTTGTACAGCAACAACCAAACAAATAAAGTACGACCTTTCTTTAAATTGCCACATCTCAATGAAATAGGCGCATGGATTGAAGAATCCCTGCTGGAAGAATATCACTCTGGAAACCCTGAAGGCGAATCAACTGTGAATGTTCTGTGATCACTTCTGAATGAAGAAATCTCTCTGAAGTGCAATAGATCAGTTGGTATCTCACAACCTCTGAATCGCAACACTGAAGATGGCTCGTTCTCCAATGTCTGTAGACAACAAAAACCCTAGGCTTCGTTCTCCGGAAGAAGTCTTGATCAATTTTCAATATTCAATATCATAATGGCTCAATTTCCAAAGCAAGCCTTATATTCTCTTTGAAAAGTGCGAATTCCTTCAAGAGGCATCATTAAAATAAATTCGACTTTTCTTTTTAATTATTTCAATAGTCTCTGATCAAATTTTAATTATAAAATATAATTAAAATGGCCCCTTCCATGATGGGTGACCCCTTCAGCCAAAATCACTTAAGTTATAATATTTAAAATATTATAACTTTATAATATAAGCTCCAATAATTAATATTTAATTAAATCAATTAAATATTAATATCTCTCTCAATATTCACCCGATGCACGAACCGTCTGAAGCTGACGAATAAGGAAGTGATTCTGCACGTGATCAATCCATACTGCTAAAAATAGCAGGGGTGCCTCGCTGAGTGCCGAATACTGCTAAAAATAGCAACTCAGGCAAAAAGTGTCCGAATGAGCCCGAACGAAAGCCAACTGGTAAAAATACTGACAAATGAAGCCAAGCCAAGCTCCATCAAGACCCTCTATCCATCCTATCAGCCTATGAGGGTCGCATAATAGGCTAATCATGTGCTCTGAGAGATGTCAACTAGAAGGGGACATGACAGTCCGCCCTTCCTGAAATTGCTTGTCCTCAAGCAATCTCAACTCCGGATGCTGCAGAATATCCTCGCTCTCCCATGTAGCATCCTCCACTGGCAAATCTTTCCATTTCACTAAATATTCCCTGATAGTCCTCCTATGCAACTGTCTCTCTCTGTACTCCAGGATAGACTCAGGTACTAAAATCAACTTTCCCTCATCATCTAAGGGAGGTAGAACTGCAGAAGGTACCACACCGTGTCCCAACGCCTTCTTGAGACGTGAAACATGAAAAACATTGTGTACCTTGCTCTCTGTCGGAAGCTCAAGCTCATAAGCTACCTCTCCAACATGCCTCAGGATCCTGAAAGGACTATAATATCGTGGCTTAAGCTTCTCTGACCCACTCTTCCTCAGAGTAGACTGACGGTAGGGCTGCAGCATAAGATAAACCATGTCACCCACCTCAAAATGCCTCTTTGTTCTCTTCTGATCTACGTACTGCTTTTGTTGATTCTGTGCCTTGGCAATATTCTCCTTGAGAGCCCTCATAGTATCCTGACTCTCCTGCAACAAGTCTCCAGCACTCGGCACTCTACTGTCACTCAATAGCAAATCCAAAAAACTTGGCGCCTCATACCCTTACAACGCCATAAAAGGGGACATCTGAATGGTCATGTGGAATGTCGTGTTGTAGCAATACTCACACAAATGAATCCACTTGACCCATGCCTTCTGCTGCCCTGCAATATAATTCCTGAGGTAACCTTCCACCCATTTATTCACTATCTCCGTCTGCCCATCTGTCTGCGGGTGGTAACTGGTGCTCGGTGTAAGCTCGGTCCCACAGAGTCTGAACACCTCCTGCCAGAAGTGACTCAAGAACCGACTATCTCTGTCGCTCACTATGCTCCGAGGCAACCCATGTAGTTTGAATACCTCACGGAAAAAGAACTCTGCTACCTGTGTAGCTGTGTAAGTGGTGGTAATCGGAAAGAAGTGGGCATACTTCGTTAGCCGATCCACAACTACATATATGCAATCTCGCCCCTGGGCTTTAGGCAAGCCAGCAATGAAATCCATCGACAGGCATTCCCACTTCCTGTCAGGAATCGGAAGTGGCTGCAGTAATCCTGCCGGGTACGTGTTCTCCTGCTTGTTCTGCTGACAAACAGAGCACTCACGCACATACTGAAGAACATCTGCCTTAAGTCCTTTCCATGTGAATCTCTCCCGAATCTGTCTGTAGGTTTTGAAATACCCGGGATGTCCTGCAGTAGGTAAATCATGAAAGGCTCACATGATAATGTTCTTCATCTCTGATCCTGGGATCAAATAAACCCTGTTCTTGTAAATGATCAAGTCATTCACAAGCGTATATCTGGTATCAATCGTCGATCCCTCAACAATGCTTGAGGCCCAAGTGTCCTTGGCATACTCTGCCACAATCATATGCCTCCAATCCTTTGTAATGTGAACCATAGAGCTCAGATAAGGCCTACGTGAAAGAGCATCACCTACTACATTCTGTGTACCTTTGATATACGAGATATCAAAGTCATAGGCCTGCAATTTACTTACCCACTTCTGCTGACGATCATTGAGGTCTCGCTGCCCCAAGAAGTGTCTCAAACTGTTGTGGTTAGTTTTGATACAAAATTTGCTGCCAACAAGATATTGCCTAAATTTTGCTAAGGCATGCATTATAGCGAGCATCTCCTTATCATAAATGTTGTAGAGTCTCTCTGGCCCTCTGAGTTTACGACTCTCATACACAATAGGGTGCTTGTCCTGCATAAGCACCACTCCAATGCCCTCACCTGATGCATCGCACTGAAGCTCAAAAGGCTTCGAAAAGTCTAGTAGTGCCAACACTGGGCACGTAGTCATCAACTCCTTAAATCTCACAAAACACTCCTGTGCCTCAGGAGTCCAACAAAAAGCACCCTTTTTCAGCAAATCTGTCATAGGGGCTGTATGACGTGAATAACCATTCACGAACCTGCGATAGAACCCACACAAACCTAGAAATCCTCGCAACTGTGTCAGGTTCGCCGGTGTAGGCCGGTCAATAATAGCGCGGATCTTTTCAGGATCCATCCGCACTCCCTCTGCACTGATAATATGACCTAAATATAACAATTCAGTCATCCCCAAATCACATTTGGACTCCTTGGCGTACAAGGACTCCCTCTCCAAAATACTCAATACGGTCTCCAAGTGAGCCAAATGCTCCTGCCAAGTCCTGCTGTAAATAAGGATATCATCGAAAAAGACCAATACAAATCTCCTCAGCAGTGAATGAAAAACCCGGTTCATAGTGGACTGAAATGTAGCTGGTGCATTAGTGAGCGCAAATGGCATCACCACAAACTCGAAGTGCCCACAATGACAACGAAAGGCAGTCTTCTCGATGTCCTGCTCACGAACCCTGATCTGATGATATCCTGATCTTAAATCTATTTTCGTGAAGTAGCATGCACCATGGAGCTCATCAATAAGCTCGTCTATATGAGGTATTGGATACCTGTTTTTGATAGTCTTCTTATTCAGGACTCTATAGTCAATGCACATGTGTAAGGTGCCATCCTTCTTCTTTACCAAAACAACTGAAGAAGCGAATGGTGATTTGCTAGGTCGAATGTGACCCATAGCAAGTAACTCCTTGATCGTTTTCTCAATCTCATCTTTCAACCGCTTGGGATGTCTATAGGGTGTAATCATAACGGGCTTAGCGCCCTCCTCAAGCTCAATAATATGCTCAATGCCCCTGTCTGGAGGTCTCCCTGGTGGAATATCACTGAATACCTTATCATGCTTGATTCTCAACTGCTGTATGTCAGGATGATATTCAGTCTTCGGCTGTCCCTCCTGTATAGGTGCCAATGTGCACTCGGCAGCCCACTCTACCATGTTGTGTCGCATGAGTCTCTCCATCCGACGAAAAGAAATTGTTTTGATGTTGCTGTCCCGAATTGCCTTTAGAATGTGTGTCTTCCCATCAACATCAAAATAGATCTCCATGTCCTTAAGACGAAGAGTGATTTCCTTAAGTGAATGAAGCCACTTCATACCCAAGACCAAATCGATATCTCCCATGTTCACTACGTAGTAATCAGCCTTGAACTCATAATTGTTCAAGCGTAAGGGGAGATCCTTGATCATGCGTTCACACCTAAGAGTGTAACCGTCGGCCACCTTAACCCTAATGCTTTCGAACTCCTCAGTGATGAGTCCGCGTTTCTCAACAAATCTAGCATCGATGAAATTGTGTGTGGCTCCTGTATCAAGAAGGGTAATGACTCTCTGTCCTGCCAACACTCCACGAATCTTGAATGAGCCCTCCTGCTAAATGCTAGATAGGCGTGCCTCCTGTATCTAAAGCTCTGACTCTGCCTCTACCTTAGGCTCTGTAGCCTCTGACTCTGACTCCTCAGAACTCTCCTGCTGTTCGGAATTTTCAGATTCTGAATCCTCATAGTAAGCCCACATCACTCGATTCGCCTTGCCCTTAGGCCTCAAAGGACAATCGTGATTGGCGTCATAAGGACCTTTGCAATAGAAGCAAAGCTTCTTCCTGCATAGATCGTTAAGAGCCTCTCGATCCAAAGGTGGTGCTGCTGATTTACCCTTTGAATCATTCTTAAAATCTGATTTTTCTTTGTTAAAATCAGACTTCTCTCTGTTTTTGTTAAAGCCCTTATTGTCCCTGAAAGAAGAATTGTTTCTGGAGTTGAATCTACTGGATGGTGCTGCCAACTCCATACTATGAGCTTTCTTCATTGCTTCCTGTAATGAAGGAGGATCAAAGCCTTTGATCCAACCTCTCAATGGTTCCGTCAATCCCTCCATGAAGAGCACTACAAGTCGCCTCTTTGAAATATTCAGAACCATAACTGATAACTTCTGAAAGTCACCAATATAAGACTCCAAATTGCCACTCTGTCGTAATTGAGCCAAGTCTCTGAAGTAGGATTCTGGGTCCTTCCTGTCAAACCGCTCCACCAACCTGTCAACAAACTCCTGATATGATGTGATCCGGTCATGCTGTAGTGTCACCATCCCGTGGTGCCACCAGTCGTAAGTCACCCCCTTGAGATGCAGTGTCGCATATCGGATAGCATCTCTCTCAGCCATCGGACGCAATGTGAGGAATGTATCTAGCTTACTAATCCAGGCCTGAGCTATGACCTTACCACTACCATCGAACATCGCTAGATTGAGCCTATTTGTTGCATGCTTCAGATCATTATTTTGGTTTCGAGGCCTATTCCCCTGTCGAGACCTATAATATTCAACTCTCGAATTCACAAATCGATCAAAATGCATGCGCTCGCGCACTTGCGGTATCAATATATCCCACTCCTCGTTGGCTGCCATAACTGCATCAGCATATAATATGTTCCCAACCTCTTCAACATTCTCCTCAACCTGTTCTCCTCTTAGGAAAGTGGGTCTGGTAGGTCTATTTGCTGTTCGTGAAACAGTCCTGGGTACCCCCTATGAACCTGCATCACTCCTGTCCTCATCACGATGTGGTGATGGTCTCCTTGGCGTACCTATCCTTTGTATAGCCATGGTCAACTGCTGTAATACATCAGTTACCTGCTGCTAACCTGTTCGCAAATCTCTAAGAGTCTGTCTAACCTCTGCATCTTCCTCCTGAGGATCTCGAGGAATCTCTGTTCTGTCACCCATGCCTGTATCCTGTACAGACGCTCCAGACGAAGAACCAGACTGAACACCTATCAAACCTGTAGCCGTCTCACCTGCCAGAATAAGTGGTGGCTGCCAAGTTTTTCTGTTTTCCCTCTGATAATATCTCTTCTCTCTATCACTCTGGTGCATGAACAAAATGTTTTTTCAAACCCAACAAGGATGGCAGGAAACGCCTCTGATACCACTGTAGAAACCCTTGTTTCCGCTAACCTCTGATATCTGACTGTTTTTGTTTGTTCTTGTGATTTTTGGTTTTTTTGTGGTTTTTGCATGAATAAGAAAGAATGCGATTTTGCAAGAATTGAATATAAAATTCAAATTAAATCATATAACTCTGGAATGGATAGAATCTATTGAGAATATTGATGCCAAACTATTTATTGAACTTTTGGACTGATTACAAAGGTGATCCAATAACATGCAATGTGAAAATAACAATTTTTATATTTAAAAACCTGGAAGTTTGCAGCCGCCTGGAGTCATCATGAAATGGTACGGCTGAGATGAATCTGCACTTTTCCCTGTGTTTGATGCTCAAGCAATAGTCCAAAGGTTTAGGCGCCACCAAAGAAGAAGACAAAAGACCAAAACGATAGGCGATTTGCCTTGCACAAAAAGTACGGCCTTTCTAGAAATGTACAACCTGTAGCTCAAATGGTACGGCTTTGTATAGCAGCAACCAAACAAATAAAGTACGACCTTTCTTTAAATTGCCACATCTCAATGAAATAGGCGCATGGATTGAAGAATCCCTACTGGAAGAATATCACTCTGGAAACCCTAAAGGCGAATCAATTGTGAATGTTCTGTGATCACTTCTGAATGAAGAAATCTCTCTGAAGTGCAATAGATCAGCTGGTATCTCACAGCCTCTGAATCACAACACTGAAGATGGCTCATTCTCCAATGTCTATAGACAATAGAAACCCTAGGCTTCATTCTCCGGAAGAAGTCTTGATCAATTTTCAATATTCAATATCATAATGGCTCAATTTCCAAAGCAAGCCTTATATTCTCTTTGAAAAGTGCGAATTCCTTCAAGAGGCATCATTAAAATAAATTCGACTTTTCTTTTTAATTATTTCAATAACCTCTGATCAAATTTTAATTATAAAATATAATTAAAATGGCCCCTTCCATGATGGGCGACCCCTTCAGCCAAAATCACTTAAGTTATAATATTTAAAATATTATAACTTTATAATATAAGCTCCAATAATTAATATTTAATTAAATCAATTAAATATTAATATCTCTCTCAATATTCACCCGATGCACGAACCGTTTGAAGCTGACGAATAAGGAAGTGATTCTGCACGTGATCAATCCATACTGCTAAAAATAGCAGGGGTGCCTCGCTGAGTGCCGAATACTGCTAAAAATAGCAACTCAGGCAAAAAGTGTCCGAATGAGCCCGAACGAAAGCCAATTGGTAAAAATACTGACAAATGAAGCCAAGCCAAGCTCCATCAAGACCCTCTATCCATCCTATCAGCCTACGAGGGTCGCATAATAGGCTAATCATGTGCTCTGAGAGATGTCAACTAGAAGGGGACATGACAGTAAATGATATTTACCATAAGATTAAATGAATTTGACTTGTATAGTCATTTGGAAAATAATAAATATTTACCTTGGAAATAATTAAAAATTAACTTGTATAGTTATTTGGTAATAAAATGCATTTACCATGAGGAATAGAAGTATTTCGAAATTCATTGACCATTGGAAAATACGTTGAAAATATTATGAGAATTTAAATGATAAAGACTATAGTCTTTTGCAAAAATTTAAATCTAAAAAGCATTTTAAAACTTTGTTTTAAAAGAAAATCACGAAATTCCTTCACAGAGGAAAAATCGCGACTGTGTAGCATGGCCGAAAATGAGAATGGGAAACTCGCGCAACTGTGAGCTCATGGCGGAAGACCAGGGCGCGTGACCTGCATTTCCTCCAACTAGAAACGCGAATGCAAAGGACGTACAAAGGCCAGATGGCTGCGGTTATTGCATTGACATTTTCGTTTTACCCTCCATTGCTCATGAGTTCCGCCATTTTTGATGCCAGGCTGTAGGTGTCCATCATTTGATGTTTGCCATGTGTAAGTGGAAACTTTCTTCTCATTTTTAGGTCGAATCATCTTCCTCTTTGCTGAGTATCATGCTAGATAGCTGCCACATTTCATTTGAATTATTCAAAGGATAGTTCTGTCATTTTGCATACCCTCAATGGTGGAGTTTGTTGCAATTTCGGGTCTATAAATAGATGCCAGCCATTCTTTGTTAAGGATCACTTGAGCAATCCGAGTTTAGCATTTTTCATTGAGCTTCCATATCCATTTCTTTGTTTTGTTTGTATTTTCTGTTTTGCTGAGTTGAAAATACAATGAGTTTTTACCAGCAATTGCCATTAACAGTTAATATCCCATTTTAAGTTGTGAGTGAAGTCATTGTGAGCTATAGTTGAGTAAGAAATTACTAGTGGATTCATATTCGAGAGAAGAGATGTAGAAAGATCATTTTTAGAGTAAGTTACTATCACAAGGAAGCCATTTTCAGTTGGAATTCTGGAAGCTTATGTGAAGGAGAGTCTAGAAGAACAATTCTGGAAGGAGAAGCTTTAAAATCAGGCATGAAACCTCCTTAGTTTATAACTTTTATTGAAGTGCTGTTTTCTTTTTGGTCTTATGATTGCTGCTTTCAATTAGCTATAATAGGAAAGAACTATTTTGATGAATATTTAAAGCAATGCATTGAAAGAGGAAATGTGTAAGGGAATCAATGATTAAGGGTTTGTGAAAAAAGGGATTATATGAGTAAAGAACTTAAGGGATTAGTTTTCTTATCTTATATTAAAGGGAAATAATGGAAAAAGGAAAGGGAAGGATTATTATGCATTTTGAATGAATATTGCATGTTGTGTATGATCTCCATATATGGAGAATAAGGATAAACTAGTTACTATATTCTAGGAACGAAATAAGGACAGTAGTCAAGTATATTCAAGCAGCTTAGAGTTTTAGATTAACTGAGATAGGCTAAGGAACTCCTAGGATAAAGATTTCTGTAACAGGAGAGAAAGAATGAATTACTTGTCAAGCTGGATTATTTCTAGTAAGTTAGAATGTCGTAGGTTGGTCTGGGATGATTGATAATCTAGTGAAGGACTTGAACCTATAATTGTTGTCTTGAATTAGATTGATGTAGGATAGTCTGGGATGATTGACAATCCAGTGAAGGTCTTAGCCTACGCGTAGTGTAAGATAGCCTTAAGTCAAATCGGCCCTGAGTAGTGTATATGATAGATGACCTTCATTCAAAGTACTGAATGAGAATACTTTGGCCAAAGTAGTGGAAGGTACGACATCCACTTAGATGTGAGATAGTCGAGACTACACTGTCAGCTCATTGTGATCCTTCATGCTAGTTCGGGATTGTGAAATAGCAAGTTCTAGATGTATAGGACACAACACTATGCTCAGTTGGGTTGTCGCAGCCGGTTACTTTACCAATCTCTTCGTTCGAAGGGAGGGCCATCTGTCGAATAATAGATGTGCGGGGGACCGCATTAACAGTCCGTGGTTGGCAGAAAAGCGCCTGAGTGATGTTTCTCCTCCACTGCAGGTGACGGATACACCAAGATTTGAAAGGAAGGGAACTGGACTGTCTTACTACTATTTGTGCAAAAGCTTACGAGCTATGTATGTAATTTGTTTTACTTTTGTACTCTGATTTATATTTACAATGAAAATGGAATTCATGTGGAAATATATATTGTAACTTGCATGTATTTATCAATAAAGAAAGGAAAAATTTTATTGCAATGTCTTTGTTACTTATTACTTTTATATGTTTGGAATGAAATGTTAGAAATTTTTTTAATTACCCAAGGATGGGGTCGTTACATGGTGCCTAATGTAAAAGAAAGAAGATTAATTGTTTTTTCATAAAACAGTTAACAGAACCTCTTAGGAGTTTGATCAAGGTGTTTGATCTATTGTCTCTGTAGGAAGCTATTTAAAGAGCCTCAGATTTGGAGGCTATAGTTCCCAAGTATAAATTTCACTCAAATATTCCATCTTTGGACCAATCAAAGGAAGTTTCATAGAAGAGTCTTATGCACAACCGTAGAACATACCACCAAAGACAAAGATAGAAGATGAGATCAAGAATATTTTGAGGAAGAGTTTGTGTTATAATTGTAGAGAACCTTGGGAATTGTTGGCGTAAGAACTAACACCTCTGGAGTGTGAGTTTGTACGGACAGCTATGCACACTACGTAATGAGTGCTCTTCAAATTAGGAGGGGAAGCTCCCTCGTTGTGCTGGAATGCATGAAATAGAAAACTAAACTAATGTCCTATCTTTTTGTTCTCAGCTGGTAGAGGCACAAGGTTAAGAAAACCTAGAACGTTGCAGCTAAGTATTTTCTGGTTTCGCAGATCATGTAACTACAACTAAGCTAACTTCTTTAATATCTATCCAATTTCCTCAAGAAACAGAGAATGAGGAAATGGAGCAGGAATGTATTGTACGATAAACTCCAGGTGCGGGCTCACAACATGAAGGCAAGGTAGGCGCAACTATTTGCTAATCCGGGAAGAAGTTTATTAAAACAAACAAATGAACGGTAAACCTGGTACAACTTCACAACATGAAGGCAAGGTAGGCGCAACTATCTGCTTGGCTGAATGAGTCTACTATAACACACATCATACGATAAGCTTTGAGTACAGTTTCGCAACATGAAGGCAAGGTAGGCGCAACTATTTGCTCTTCTGAATAGGCTTATAATAAACAAAAACAAAAGGTAAGCAACTGGGATAGTAGATTGTATAGACGCAACACGCATGCAATAACGATCAAACCAGCAACCCCATTTAACTAAGGTCGAATAAACACCATAACAATAATATGAAGGCAAGGTAGGCGCATCAATTTATTATAACAGCAATTACTCTTTGAATAGATACAATAATAGCAATACTACAAGCAAGGTGGGCGCAGCATGTATGCTATCAAGCAAAAGTTCTAATTTACAAGGGTGAACCAATCTTGAGAATAGGCATGTTGCCGACAACGCAACAATTCTCTATCACCAGGAAAAGCTAATTACAAATGAGCTAAAAGCTCTTATTTATAGACTTCAAGGTTTAGGCAACCCTAAAATCACCTTGAGTCAACTACAGTCTTGCAAGACATGCAAGATCTTATTCTTAAACCCTAATTGAATGAAACTATACAGTTAACTGGGAAACTATCATCAGTTAACTGAAACATCTAATCTAAATGGACAATGTGCAAGCATGCACGTCCTTATTGAAAGCACGTTAACTGGAATGCTATCATCAGTTAACTGAAATATCTAATCTAAGATCCAAGTGTTTGTAGATGTTTCCAAAAAAGACATGGCATGCAATGTGTAACAACCAGTTAATTCGGAAAGAAGCCTCGAGTTTAACTCCTGTGTCTAATGTCTATCTTGGAAAAGGTGGGACGCCTTGAACTGAAGTTCACTGACCTTGATCTCGAGCAAGTAACCCCTCCACGAGGTTAGTGACTGTATCACCATCTAGAGGTCATCACATGTCTCAACTGTCAATTCACTGCTTCTCAGCAACTCAAGCAAAACTGAAAATCTCTGCATACTTAAACTGGCCCTTCACTGGCTGGTAACTCTGGCGGCTTTGTAACTGAAGTGATGGCCACTGTTTTCCTCTGCAGCTTGACGTTTCTCACGTTTTTCATGCTTATCAACCCTCTAAACTGGCCTTGGAAGACAATCAGCTATATGAGGCACAAAACCATGTGGACTTGAGTGACTACGCTTGTCAACCTTTCCGATGCGCTTGATACAAATCAATGTCAGCTTTTATGATGAAATCATGAATTAAGACCGACATGGTCTTGAATTTGATCTATGTGAACTGCATCCGGAAAAACTTGCCTGTTGACTATGAACATGGCTACGTTCTGACAACTTCTCTAGAAAACCAAAAATCACTCCAGATAAGGCTAAAAATAACCTGTCGAAGGGCAATTTTCACAAAATATTCTGAGACGTGGGTTTTGTGCATAATCAAATTCTAAGATGACCCACAATGTCAGAAATTCAAAAAAATGTGATTTAGGCCCGCATGCAAAAGGTTTTCAGTTGAGATCTGAACTGGCAGTTAGGGGCACTGGGGGCAATTTTTCTCATGTAAATCTGGAACATGGGTTTTGCGTAGAAATGAATCCTGAAACAACCCAGATCAACAGATTTGTGAAAAAATGTGACTTAGGCCCACATGCAAAGAGAATTTTGGAAAAAATCACAGTGCTTCTAGAAAAGAGGCAGCGGGGCAATTTTCGCAAAATAATCTAAGACATGGGTATTGTTGTTGATGTTGAAATACTCGAACCCAGATGATGCTTTTTTGAAAAATCTGTCGTTTTCTTTGACATGCGAAGAAAATCTAAGACAAGAATAGAGGAAAATAAGACAGAAGAATAGAAGTTTTTTATTTGTTTGTTTTCTCTCTTCTTCTGTAGAAATTCGCCTACGCTTGAAGTAGAACTGATGAAACCTGCATGCAAATGGAAAACGAAGTCTGAAATAATCTTTTCTTGAACAATCTGAATCTGTAGCTACGAAGAACACTGAAATCTGACACCTGTAGCACCTGCAGATCAATTCTATGCTCAAGAAAATATGTTTCATGTCAACTCTGATGAAGAATAATGGACGCCATTAGTAAAAATATAGAAAAATATCTTCTAAGGCGTGTGAAATGTATGCTAAGCATTGGAAATGGCGCTTGAAGTACAACTGGTGCTTCAAAACTCACGCATGGCCTATATTTGGCTTCAAACTCAATTAACTAGATGTAGAACCAACCCAAGTTAGGGCGCCACCTTGAAGATTCAGTTAACTAGTGCATGCAAACTAAGTTTAGCCAGTTATGACTAAAAATAGGTTCAATAGAAGTCGACTTGAAAAAGAGTTTAACTGAAGATCCAAATTTAGTAAATTGAAAACTCCTCCCATGCATACTTCTATTTTTTGAATTTTGAAAAGTCAACCTTTGACTTTAGGCGTTCTTCCATACTTAGACATTTTTCTGAAAATTTCAATCTAGAAACCTCAAATGAAGCTCACGTTCGATCACTAATTCTGATTGACTGCCGCATCAGATCAATTGGCTGACAGTTCCATCAAAGAGCAGGACCAAATCTGACAAGAAGATTACTTGAGGTGATAATCCAAAATTCATAGTTCTGAGGCTTTAAAAAGATGGGCGCCTCTGGCCTCCAGGGGCGCTTTTGACCTCAGTGTTAGAATATTTTCAGACATTTTCATCATTTTCATTGATAACTTGACTATATTTCACTTGACGTTTCCCAGTATTTGACAAAACTTCAGAACATGCTGACTGGCTCACTACGGAGCAGACTGAATTCTGAGCAAAGGCTCCTGATGAACACTTTGTATAAAAACATCTTTAAACCTTCCTAAATCATGGGCGCCCCTGGCCTCCAGGGGCGCTTTTCCCAACCAATGTCATCCCTTACTGCAACTGGCAAAAATTACTCAACTTCCGGCTGCGAATTGCCAAGACATCTTCTGAACCGGTTGAGACAGGCAACGGAAAGCTGAAGCTGACACGAACGAGACGAACATCTGAAATCATCAAACAGATTTCATTAAAGGTCTTAAAACCTTGGGCGCCCCTGGCCTCTAGGGGCGCTTTTGTCCTTTCTGAACAATCTCTGATCTAGTCTGAAACCTCAAATTTGACCACTGATGGTGGCAACTCGGCAACTCAGATTCACCTGCTGACAGATGCATCGCGGAGCTGGACCAAAAATAGAAACAAACTTCCTGGGTGTCACTTGATCAAAAGACTTAATTTGAATCTTCAAAAAGATGGGCGCCCCTAGCCTCCAGGGGCACTTTTGAGCTTAGTGTCAATCACTTTTGCATTTCCCTCATTCTGCATTGAATCTCCGGTTTCAGGCGATCTACTCCTCCGTTGGACTGGCTGGCTGGCTCATTGCGAAGCTATCAGGAATCTAGAGAAGTCATCTTGCTAGAAAATTTCACAAAAATTTGAATACAGCTTCCATATGATGGGCGCCCCTAGCTGAGAGTGGCGCTTTTGACCTCCAAACTTAGCCAATTTCATAGTACTTTTACCTCATTGAAAATCTCCTCCATCAAAAAGCATAATTTTCGACATCTTTCATCGTAGAGCGTTCTTCTTTGAGTTTCAGGCTTAGATATTAACACCTGGTACTGGCCAACTGCCATTAATGACCTCAGAGGTCCTAACTTTTCTCCTGAAAAAGTTATAACTACCCACTAACCTTAAACTGACTTTTAACTGAAACTGACTTCACCACTGTGATCGTGATGTGAAATAAGCCAATCAAAATTAATTTCAGCCAATTCTGACAAGTTCCTATTTTTTAGGGTTTCGGGCTAAAAATAGATTTCAGAAACCCTTATTTTCAAAATTTTCAAATTTTGCCAGTATCTTACTAGCATCACACTGACTAAAAGCCCATACTTTATTTGCCCAAAAACTGAGTTTTGACCCCACTTTTACAAGGTTTAGACCATTTTAAACAAAATGCCTTAATGAAGCAAAAAATTTGGTTTGGGTACAACAGGAATCTAGTCATCGGCTTATGGGCAAGTCATTATATTGAGGTAGTTTTTGATGAGGAGGAAGAAAAAGAGGAACTTGAACCACATTCAAATAATAGAGGAACACTTGCTTCTCTTTCAGGAGCACCAAGATACCATCCCTTAAAATTTCAAGGGACTCTATGTGGAAGCAAAATTTTAGTACTCCTTGATAGTGGAGCTACTCATAACTGCATTAATGAAGATTTGGTAGTTGAGAAAGGATTTCAAATTGAAGAATTTGAAGTACTTGATGTGATAGTTGTTGATGGGTTTATAATCCCTTGCAAAAAAGAAAACTAGTCAGCTCAACATACTCATAGAGGAGCATAAGGTGTGATGACATTTATATTGTTGGTTTAGGAGACACTTAGTTTTAGGTATTCAATGGTTGTGCTCCCTTGGGGAAATCACTCAAAACTCTTAAACTTTGGATTTTATATTCCATTATGAAGGAAGGGAGGTAACACTTAAGGAACTTCCTAATGGGCAAACTAACTTGATTACTACAAAAAATATGGAAGTTTCCACCTACAATCAGCCACTCATATCTATAGAGACGCTTTGTACAAATTGTTCAATTCACATCAAAGTGGTGCATTAGAAATCAGTTGGAGCAAAATAGGATTTTTAGGAACTTATGGAAGCTTTGCAAAAGATTTGTAGAGAATTAGAGAGGCAATTTGAGGAGGTTATATTTTGACGATGACTTTCAGCCAAGCACATTGAGTGGATGGACACAAATATTTAAGGTTGATTTGGGATCTTGGTAACTCTAGAAAGATTTAGTCAAGTGGGGAAGAAATTCTGGAGCATCCTAGTTGCAATTGATTGAGGACAAGCAATCTTGAGAAATGAAGACTGTAATGTTCCCTCTTCAAAATTAAGTCAAGTTAGAACACATCATGCATTTCCCACGGGCCTTGGGAATTTTGCACTAGGGAAATGGGATTATAATAACAAATTAAAAGGATCATAATCTCACAAAAGGGGTTGCTTAAGTGATGTTATAAAATGAAATTATAATAAAGAGTGCTTCAAGTAAAGTTAAAATATAAATAAGGAAGGCTCTTATAATTACAAATAATTTTAAATAATTCCTCTCAAATATCAATCAAAAGTCATGAAGAAAATTTGAGGAAAACTCTATTTAAGAGAGGCCAAGCAAGGAGAAGGAAGCAATATTGATCAACTATTCTATTTTCTGATTTCTACTTCTTGTTGGAACAATGTACTTTGGTTCAATTAACTTACGACAAAAACTCTCTAGGTTTGAATTGGAGGATGAAAACCCACAATTCCTTGGAGTGATTTCACATGGAAATCACCATCGTGCAGATTTGATTAATTTCTAGTTGAGTTTGATCCAACAATTTCACAACTTGCTGCATTCCGAATAACATCATTTGGATTGATCGCAACCTTAGAACTTTGATTGGATGAACCATAGTTGGCAAACTTTGATTCGACAAAAACTCAGTAGACCCAAAATTTGTGACGTGGGAAAAACTTGACAACTTAAAAAACCGCTTAAATTTCTTTAAAAACACATAATTTTTGCAAAAATTAATGACAAAATGTATCCAATGAGTCCATAAATAAGTACAAAGGTGTTTTCTTTTAAATTTGATTAATTTGAATACAAGTTGAGTACGAAATTGCATATCATGTAGAATCCTGATACATAGATAGTTGACAGCTAAAGTGTGCTCACTTTTTGAACTCAAGTGTAACTTGTTGGAAAGTGGAAACATTCAAGTCAGTTTTCTCTGACACCATATCTCATAGCTTTGTGGGGGTTTGGGGGTAGTGCCTCTAGCAGGGTCAAGGGGCAGTGCCCCGTACGAGGGTCTGGGGGCAGCACTCCCAACGGGGTTGAGGGTTAGTGCCCCTTGCGGAGTTCGGGGGCAGCGCCCCTAGCATGTTACTTCTTGTGATACAAAGTGGGGTCGAGGGGTAGAGTCCCCACCACCAAGCTCAAATGAAGACCTTCAAAACTACATAGACCTTCATGGCATACACCATTTTCATAATTTTTTAAAACCCAATGTCAAAGGTGGAAAAATTTTAAAAACGCAAAAAAAAGATAGAAAAATGGACAGACTCACATTTGGTGAGTTTTCCTCATGGACTCAGTGAGTTTTTTTTTTGCTTGCCAAAAATTCGTCAAAAAAATTTCAGTGTTTTCAGTGAGTTACTTGCCACCATAAAAAAATGGCGAGTACTTGCATACTTGCTGAGTATGCCATCTATGGGATGAACTACTCTTGATCACAACCCATATTGAAGAGTCACATGTCTGATCACAACATTGGAGTTTACAAAACAACAGTTTAATTGATCACTGCCAACCATATTGGTCAATTACAAATCTGGCCACATTAGTACTGAAGACAGTTAGTACAGGGAAGATATTGGATCTGATCACTAGGCTTTCAGTATTACTGTGGGATTATTCTACTTTTCACAGCATTCATTCCTATCCAACTTCAACATAGCAGGGATTCATCGATGAATAAAATTGGAGTCCTATATTATGTTCTAGCTGTTCAAGTTATTGACATTTTCTGTAGCTATTAGTATCCTACATTGTTTCAGTTTACAAGCATTCAAAAAATACAACTGTTTTTCTTGAAAAAACAATAAAAAATTAAAAGGGAACTTTACATTATGATGAGGGGTAGTGGCTAGAGATAGTATAGAACTACTAATGATAACAGCAGGAAATTTTAGGCTGAATGTGGATGTAAACAAGAGCATGCCAAACATCTTCAATCTGTTTGTAAGTCACAAATCTGGGCTTGGTGATCTTCTCATTCAATGGTTTTCCTGTTTCTTCTGGTTAAGCTATCCATAGTTGTTTCTTCTGACTTGTTGGTTCTTCTGCTCCATCTCCTGAATGGTATTGATACAGATCTGCAACATTGTTTATTGAAGATATGTCAACTCATTCATATATCTGCAAGTAGTTGATGCTTATTTTTGTATCTCTCTTCAAGTAGTGAAAACTCATTTTGTGCGAGTTTTCCAATTGTTTTTTGATATATCATATAAAGTGGGATATTAAATAGGTTTGGTTTGTTTTATTTTGTAGTTAAAAATGGAATAAAAGAAGCATCCACAATGTGATCTAGATCAAAATTTTCAGGGAATTTGAACCGTATTGGTGTTCATTGTGGGAATAGGACCTGTGGCCTCTTGTTGGTTGGCTAGTGTCAACCCCATCAGGTCTTTTTCTTCATATCTTTATCAGAGAAAACTGAATGAAGAATCAAGGAATTGATTGAATAGAAGTTTATGCATGAGAATGTAGAAATGTGGGACTTGATCTCTGTTGGGATCCATGGATAATCGACAAGTTCTTGACCTTCCTTACCTTATAATCAATACTGCTATCGGTATCTCCCTGCATTTCATTCTACAGCCTTCGTCCCTGAATGAATTCAGTTTTTTAATTAAGGATTTAAGGGAAACATTGTGGTTCTACTCAATCTGCATGGAAAGATCATTTCTTTGCAGGGAAACATTGTGGTTCTACTCAATCTGCATGGAAAGATCGTTTCTTTGCAGGGACATGTTGTGACCTTTTCATACATCGCCCCATTGCAAATGGAGACCCTAGTAGTTTCCCTCTGATGGTTTTGCTTCTGAGTTTTGGTCTTCCTGGTGGGGTACTTAAAATTTGAAAATTTGAAAGTCATCCAAGTCAAGAAATGATTGTGAACCCAAATCAATGATAGAACGTTGCCAAAGTGCTTAGAAGGCCTTGTGGACGAGGATCGACTGTCTGTTCAGTCCATTCTGACACTTCCTAAATTTTAGGGTTTCCATCCCGGGCCCCTACTTTTTAGGGACTTTTTTTTGGCATTTTTAGCACATTCTGGGATCCCTATTTTTTTAGGGATTATTTTTAGAAAGTTTCTATTTTTGGAAAATTTCTATTCTTAGAAAGTTTCTATTTCAGGAAAGTATGCAGGTCATGGCTTCATAAACATCAACTTCAGAAGGTTGCAAGGAAAAATGGGTAAAAGTTTGAAAATCTGAAAATTCGCCTAAGGCATGGACTTGCATGGAGAAGATGAAAATGGTGAAGTGCAAATGAAAATTGCAAAGAAATCTCAAAGTCCGCCATATGCAAAAGGAAAACGCAAAGTGAGAATGAAGTCCGCCATGTGCAAAAGGCACTTGCAAAGTGCAAATGAAGTCCGCCCATGCACTTGCCAAGAAATGTTGAAGTCCGCCCAAAGGAAAAAATGGCAAATGCAAAGTGCAAATGAAGTCCGCCCATGCACTTGCCAAGAAATGTTGAAGTCCGCCCAAAGGAAAAAATGGCAAATGCAAAGAACAAATGAAGTCCGCCCATGCACTTGCCAAGAAATGTTGAAGTCCGCCCAAAGGAAAAAATGGCAAATGCAAAGAACAAATGAAGTCCGCCCAGCAATGGAGAAAATTGCAAAGTGGAGTCAAAGTCCGCCCATGCACTTGCAAAAGCTATGTGAAGTCCGCTCAGCAGCTTGCAAAAGGAAAAAATGCTAAATCATGACAAAGTCCGCCCCAAGGTAACTTGCAAAGAAGTTAGCAAGTCCGCCTAGCAAGGAAAAGAGATGGTAAAAAGGTCTCAAAGTCCGCCCAGCCTAGAAGAAATTGCAAAATACTCATAAAGTCCGCTCCAAGAAGGCTGGAAAGGGGTGCGCTCCAAGATGATTGGAGATGGTGAAAATACAAGGAAAATTCGCCATTTTTATGAAATTAAATGACAATTACTAGTGAAAATTCGCCCAAGCATGGATAAAGTAAAAAAATTGCACAAGGCAAATACGCTAGAGTCGTGTATCGCATTGAAAATCACTTGGATGAACAAAGATTTAATTATTTGCCTAGAAAAATCAAAAGATATAAAAAAAATTTGCCTAAGTCCAGACGAATAGAAATTTAATAAAAAAAATCAAATGGTATGTTTGGCAAAGTTGAAATTCGCCTAAGTAAAAAAAAATCTCTTGGCAAGATTAAAATTCGCAAAGGCACAGAGAGATTTGAAAAATTCGAAATTGCCTTTGGATGAAAAAAAAATTAAATATTATTATTTAATTATTTTAACGAACGGGTTGGAAACAACACATAAAATATTATTTTAATATTTTATTTTCCAAAACCCATTTAAAAGTTTGAATTTCTCTAGACAAATTGCTAAGAAAAGAAAGAAGAAAAATAAACTTCACTCGACTGGCAACGAAATTAGAAACTTTCTTTAAAGACTTATGCTGGAGACGGAAATTGCCATTCAAAAGACAAGTGCCAGCCGAGTTCAAACTGAATTAATTGGAAACAATTAATTTTTGCTAAATGGGTCGATTTTCTCAGCCTTAAATTGGCTTTGCATTTCATTTTCATTCATTCTTTCGAAAGCGAAGTTGAGAAAATTTGTTAAGGCAGAGAAGTTTGTGAAGTTTTATATTTTTTGCGAAGTAAAAGGCTGAAAGTGCGAATTTACTTCAGCAGCAACACAGTTTTCATTGACAGGCAGACTTTACTTCCTCTATTTTCGACAAAGTTTTCTCTTTGCAAGCGATTTAATTCTTTCATTTCCAGCAACGGTTGTTTTCTTGAATTAACTCATCGAGTTTGCTGGAATATATTTATGCGTAAATAATTTCTGATTGTTAAATTTTTCATTTGCAGATTTATGCTGAGCGCCGGAGAATCATCAAAGAAGAAAATGAAGTTTGCAAGCAAAGGTGCGCAGCTGGAGTCTAAAATTATCTCCAAATGGAAGAATGTTGCGGACACTGATCTCGGCCATGTTGACTTGGAGGAATTTCGAAAAAGAATGTACGGAAGTGACACACGCATGCCGACTCCAATTGCGCAAAGGATGATGCGAAATGGTATAGTTCAAGCTGCAGGATTTCCGCCAGCAGTCGAGTGTCCGGAGTTGATGGTAGAATGCGCCTTGCACTATAACGCTGAAGAAAGACAAATTGAGGCACCTGATGGCAGAGTATTGGCATACTTGGGCGAGTTGGCTATACAAGAAACATTTGGCATTCCGGCTTACCACCGAACGTACTACCGGTCGAAGGAGGATGCGCAGAAATTGTACGAAGATAAACAGACTCTTTGCATGGCCAACATGAACAAGAACTGGCTCGAAAAACCTAGATGCTCATCCAAGAGATTGCCCAAGAAATTACTCAGGCCATTTTTTAAGGAAGAATACGGAGACATAGTCTTGTTGCTGAACAGACTAGTAGGCAGTCCTCAAGGAGCGCCTTTTGAAAGTTGGATGTATTACTTCATTGATGAAGTATCTGCTGGGACAAAAATGATCAACTGGTCAAGGATGATCAGTGATAGTATTCATGAACAATTGGTCAACCTGGAGAAAACTGAATCCTTTCATATGGGTTCTTATATTGTGTATTCACTCGCTCGTACGTACCGATATCCCGGTCTGATCTGCAAAGGTGTAGTTGGCAACAACGAAGGAGAGCTCAAAGTTTATAACTGCTATCCTCAATTGCAATTGAGTGAGAAGTCACATTGGCGCAGGGCACATAACGCTTTCCTCATGTACATCACTCGGGTGTTGCAGGGAGGAACGCATCAGAGACTTACACCCGAAGCAAAAAGTTTAATCAGTAAATACGGATCTTGGTTCATCCAGTTTCCAAGATTTACGTACATCCGAATACAGGGATTCACGGAATCTCCTTACAGGTTGCCAATCTATCCTACTGACAAGATGATTTTACTAGAAGTAATCAGGCAACTGGAAACATTCCAGAGTATCCAGAGACCGAAGCAGAAAGCAGCTATCATGTTTCCCTTGTTCATAGTAGACATGGTAGAATCCTGTCCGTCATCGCAGGCAGCAGACAATGCCAGGATAGAAATACAGTTATATCCGTTCACCTCGTACAAGTCCAGAGGGGATTTTGATCCACTCAATCACATGGGAATGGTAAACGGAAGGAAATACAGGCACAGAGTTGACCTTGAAGATTTTTGGGCAAATGCAGCTGACGAGTATGAAGTAAGGAGAAGACTTTGGTCAAGGTTATCCTTGAGCATGATCAGGACAACGGAACTTTTCCGTGTGCCTGACCAGCTAGATGACGATGAAGTGTACATACAGCCAGGATATGATGAAGGATTGCCGCTCCCTCTTGTCAAATGGTCAGAGCCTGAGTTAAGTGATTTGACAACTCTTATGAGACCAGTGGTCAAATACTCACAATGGTGGGTAGATCAGCGGGTACAAACATTGAAGCAACGAGGTGTGCCATTTACCTACGATTTAATGGGCGAAGCTGAATCTTGTTCTTCAAATATTGGCACTTCTCAGGAAAATGAACGGATTGAGCCTATCAACCCGAAGAAGAGGAAAGGCAAAGAAGTGGCAACAAGCGAGAAGCCGATCCTGAAGAAGTCTAAGGCCCTTCACTCAGCCGCATCTGGGAATATCAAGCAGCTACTGATTATGGAAGAAGAATCATGGGGAAATATAAGAATTCCTTCACCAGTGCTTGAAGGAAACACGAAGCGTATGCAGATTGAGCAGGACTTTCACCATTCTCCAACTGGCACAGAGATTTGTGAATCAGATGAGGACCTGAATGATAGGGAAGGCGACTTCCAAGAAGGGATGATTTCAGCCCTAAGGGGGATTCATGAGGACCCGCCGGCACAAGAAATCCAAGAGATTCAGGATATTCTGGACTGCGAAGACAATGGAGTCGAGCAGCCTACAATACCAAACTGGCTTAAGGAAAGAATTAAGGTTAAGGTACTAGTTGCAGCACCAGAAGCAGATGATATTGACGATTTCTTGGCAAGGTTAGAGCAAGTAAATACGAAAAAACCGGCCAAGAAATTCTCTACTATTCAAAGAGATGAGACTGGTAACCGCACAGTGCAAATTGCAGTCCCGATAGTTGAGAAACTGCAGGATGAAATTACTCCTGCCGATTATGCCATTACTGTGATTGATATTGGTCCATCTACCAAAGGGCAAGAAGTAGAAGATCTGGACAATTCCGTTTCCACCATTAAGTCCAGATTAGAAAAGGAGACTCAGAAAAAAAGGGAATATAAGATGGAGGTTGAGCGCCTGAAGGAGTATATCCGGCATTTGACAAGGCCACTCAACCAAGGCAACCAATCAAACCCTCTGCTCTCAAATGCATCACAAGAGCCGGTAGAAAGTCTTGAGAAAGAACTAACTACTGCTAGGGAAACACAAGAATGGATGGCAAGAAAAGAGGGAGAAGTAATGGCATTTGTGGAGAAGTTAGTACACGCTCATGGACAAACTTCTTCCCTGCTCACAAGGATTGCAAATTTGACTGAGGCATGGGACGGATTGCAAGACTTGCAAGACAGAATCATTCCTTGCCTCTGTGATATAAGGAAAATTCCTAAGCAAAGGCTGATTGACGAGAAGATTATTGCAGCTGGGGCGGCTTGCGACTTCAGCAACTGGTATTGCGCATTGGTCTCCCGTAGGGAAATGCTTGAAAAGGTTAAGGCAGAGAGTATCAAGGTCGAGGAGCAAGTAAGGAGCATCCAAAATGGCATCTTTCATAAGGCTGCAGATATATTGAACAAAGACATTGTTCGAGAAAATGACTTGTGGCTGGATAATATGCAAAGGGAAGTGCAAAAGATTTTCTCCATCATGCCAATTTTGGGCGAAAATCTGACTAAGGCATTTGACCTGTTGACTATCCGTAGTACTTTCTTGCAGCATGAACCAGAATGGGTAGTTGTTTTTGCTAATTGTGCGGACAGTTTGGACCTGCTGGAATACAATGTCAGCACCTTGCCAGACATTACCATCGAGGAGATTGGCGCCATTGTGTCTAGGTTCATCGAACGAGGCATTGCATGAGTGGATAGGGATACAACCGCCAGTGGGTGACTCATCTGTCAGTTAACTGATTGATGTTTTGGGCAACCCTAATTAGGGTTTTCGTGTTTAAATCTGGGCCCTTGATTTTGTTTCAATCTTGGCCATTCATTGTATCGGGGAATTCTATAAGTATCCTTTCTTTTTCATTTCAAACGATCAGAAGAAATCAGAAAAATTGTTATCAGAGGATTAGAGATTAGATTTTTTGTGAGTTATAATTAGTTTATTTTAGAAGTAAGAGAAGAGTTGTATGAAATTGTTGTGAAAACCATTGAGATAATAAAATTCATAATTGCATGAGTTGCTTTGAAACCTTTATTGTCAAATGGGTGCATGGTTGCATATTTGCTCTTTCTCGTAGGATTATTATAGATTAAAATTTATTTGTTAGTGGAGCGAGAGATTGATGGTGAGGATTGAAAGTAACTTAGCTCATACTTTTTTCAAATGGATGCTTTTCATTTGATGTGCAAAGTTAGACTGAGCTCTTGATATAAATGCTTTTAAAACGTTTACTTGAATAATATTGTTCGAATTGATGGTGTTATTTATAGTGAAAATCTCAAGCATAAATCCTAGAAGATTGCACCTGCTTTCGTGTAGTTGTCATTTTTCGAGACGAAGCAAAGCACGGTTTCCTTTAAGTTGCATTTGATCGTTACCGTCTCCTAGTTCCTTAGGATTAGCATAAGATTTCTCACCCCTTTCCCTTTTTTTTTAATTTTTATCCAAAATCAGAAAATCTAAAAGATACAACACTGCATTCAAACCCTTGCTTTCAAAGTAAATTACTGAAATACTATGCCCCCTTGGGTTACCAGCAAAACTCATACTACCACAGAGCCTATCCGCACCCCAACTTAGAAACATTGGAATTACCTTGTGATCTATCTAGCAATCTTAGCACGAAAGGTGATTTTTATCAAGAGAGGATAGAGCATCTCCGGACACTTTATTCTAGTGTGTTCGTGTGTGTCACAAAACACGCATCAACAGGACACTCACACCCATTGAACCCTATATAAATTTGAAATCCTCAAATAGCTACTGTGCACGTACTCCATAATAGTTCTAGGCAGGGAAAATCTATGTACATGGGGATCAAATTTTGTCAGTGGAAGAAATGTAAAGAATGGCTCTTCAACCTATTTTTTGTGAGATGCTCTGCACTTTGAGCCGTGACCATGGATTGGTCTTGGTATTTTCGAGGCACTTGAGGATCTCTTAGGATTGGGGAGTTTAGATTCTTCAGATGATGATTTTGTGGTTGGCTATATTCTGTTACAAGCTCAGGAAGGAGGTATTAGTAACATACTTTTTTTGAATGCATAATTAAATATTGCAATATGGGACTGTCCTTTTCTAGTAATACTATCATATTTTTTTTCTACCTTTGTTCTTGAAATTCAATCATTTTTAGTTCTTAATTTATCATTATTCCAACCCATATGATGCTATTTGTTTGTTCCATTATATTCTTATATGTGGCCATCTGGTTCGGTAGTGGTATTTCGTTTCATCTTTTTTGTAGAATTGTGTCTGTGCAATATATTTTTTCTTTAAATGAAATTGTGTAGCTTTTTCTTTATATTCCAATTGGTTAAGACAGTTCAGCTGTGTTATTATGCTTACCAGTGGAATTCTTTTTGCTCTCTTAATGATCTTAATCTTTCTCGTCCTGGTGTGTTGGTTGCAAATGTAGTAATTAGCCTTGCCAAGGATGTCGTTTGGCAACATGACATGCTTGAGAATAGCATGACAGCTCTTGGTGTGCCTTCAGGACCAGAGGCTGATGCAAAATTCTACATTTTAAAATTGGATTTTGAAGTAATATACGAATTTAATTGCTTTAATCAGAGACTTAATGTTTTGCAATAATGATTGAAGACAAAACATCTCCTGGAAGAAACTGTGTACAAAGGATTGGAGATAGCTGCCTTATTTGCATTTGTAGGCACAACATTCAATATTGACTGCAATACTCTTATATTTAGCCATTATTATAATGTGTTTTTTCTGTAAATCAATATCTTGGATTATACAATATGCAAAATGCTGCTGGCACACAAGTTTTGGCCTTGTACAAATCTATTGCTAAGGATGGCTCTGTGGTCATCCTTTGCAGCAACATATTTGATATTTGTAAATGAAATTGAAATATGCCTCTTGTCATTTTCTCTTATGTCAATTTTAGAATTGTTCACGTTCCATTGAATTGAACTGAAAACATCAGATAATGAAATCCATTTATTTATTCCGACAAGTAGCTAGCATCTCAACTGGCACAAGTGTTGGTTGTCCTGTATTATGGTAATCTCAGTCTATTTTTATGTTTTTATGTAAACTAATAACTTTTTCTATATGTTATGTAAATGCTAATGGCATCCCAATTTTGTCTTGGAACAAATGTAGTAGTGCTTAGCCTTAGGATGCCTATGAAGACCCTATTTCAGTCAACAACAAATTTGTAAATAAAACTGAAATGTTTTTCTGACATTCTTGATTATGTGAATTTTAGGATCGTATGCGTTTACTGCAACCAAATTATTTGATGAAATCCCATGAAATACATATTCTAACTAGCAGCTAACTGTAGAATCAACTGTGCAATGAAGATGCACGCCATTAAGGTCAATGTCTCCTTGAAAATTGAACTACTTGTTGGTGTTACAATTCGCAACTCTGGAGTGCGTATTGGCAACAAACAACTATGCACAATGCGTAATGACTGCTCTTCAAATTAGGAGGGGAAGCTCCCTCTTTTGCTGATATGCGTGAAAAAGTAAATGATCTAAATCCTATCTTTTTGACTCAGCTGGAAGAGGCACAAGGTTAAGGAAACCAAGAACGTTGCAGCTAAGGTTTTTCTCTAGTTTTGCAGATCTTAACTACAACTAACTAAATGCTTTTAATCTATCCTATTCCTCAAGAGAAACAGAGCATGAAGACTTAGGAGCAGAGAGTATTTGGACGATAAACTTTAAGGCAGGATTCCCAAGGAGGAGACGACTCCTATCCGAGGTGTAGGCTGAAAGAAAGGTTATTGGCAACAACATCAAACGACAATTTCCACTTCTAAATTCCCAAGGAGGAGATGACTCCTATCTGAGGTGTAGATATGAAACAAAGATTATTAATCACAACACAATACGGTAAACCTACTTCTAAATTCCCAAGGAGGAGACGACTCCTATCCGAGGTGTAGATATGAAACACATTTATTAATCACAAATATAACCCAGGACAAAAGATTGTATGAAGGACCTATCACACAAATAAACGATCAACCAACATTATATTGAACAAAGATGAACCATTACAAGCAACATTGCACGACAAGGTGGCTCAACAATTTGTTTATTACCAATAAAATCTCAAAGGTGAACCGATATTGAACATAGGAATATTGCCGACAATGCAACAACTCTTTATCT
This sequence comes from Sequoiadendron giganteum, assembly GCA_007115665.2. NCBI lineage: Eukaryota > Viridiplantae > Streptophyta > Pinopsida > Cupressales > Cupressaceae > Sequoiadendron > Sequoiadendron giganteum. The sequence continues at coordinate 113,012,506 of CM021103.1, read as the reverse complement.
CAATGAATGGTTCGTGAACAGATACACAAATATCAATACTACAGGCAAGAGTTGGCTCAACATGTATGCTATCAAGCAAAAGTTAATTACAAATGAGCAAGAGTGCTCTTATTTATAGAACTCAAAGATGTAAGGAACCCTAAAATCACCTTGAGTTTACACTTAGTCTTGCAAGCATGCAAGAATTTATTCTCTAAGTCTAACTAAATGAAACTATATAGTTAACTGGAAAGCTACCATCAATTAACTGAAACAAAACTAGACTAAATGGACATGTGCAATATGCATGTCCTTATTGAAATGAAAGCTAACTGATAACTAACATCAATCAACTAGATCCTAACTAAAAGTCCATCCTCCTGCGAAGATATCCACGAAGATGAGATAGGCGTGCATGAGATCAACAATCGGAACTCAAGACTGATGTCGAGTTAACTGTTGCTTCTGACTCTATCCTCAAAAATAATTGCAGGATCCATCTGTGTGTCTACTCCAGATCATCATTTGCCATCATCATCTCTAAGAATTCATTAACCGTCTCATCTTCTGGCACTTTGACGCTATCTTCAATGACAGACTGCCTGATCAACTCTTTCTCTCCATCCTTGATCATCATCTAGCATTCTTTGATCTCTTCAGCTACCTTGTCGAAGCTAGTTGCCATCACAGAGAAGTGACTCAACTTGGACGCCTTAGGATCACCATCAAGACCCTCATGAACCAGATTCTGAAACTCAGTATGTGCAGCATCAATTGGCAATTCATTGATTGGTAACTCTGGCGACTCCGCAACTGGAGTGATGGCCTCTATTTCTTCTACAGCTTTATTCCTCTTAACGCTTTTCTTGATTCTTCTCAATGGAAGAGTGTTGCATGACGAAACCACGAAGTTTGACCGCGAACACTCTGGTTGTGAGAAATGCACATGAACTCGCCGCACATGCAAAATTCCAACTGTATCAACCCTCTAAACTGTACTGGGAAGGCTATCAACTATACGAGGTTTGAAACCATGTGAACTTTGAGTTACTATGCCTGTCAAATTGTCTGAATGAACCCTCCAGATGCGCTTGATACAAATTGGTGTCAACTTTTCTTATGAAATCATGAATTAAGGCCAATTTGGTCTTGAATTCAGTTTGAGTGAATTGCATTTTGAAAAACTCGCTTGTTGATTGTAAACACAGCTATGTTCTCACAACTTTTCCAGAAAGCTAAAAATAGCTTATGATGAGGCTAAAAATAACTTGTTGAGGGGCAATTTTCACAAAAAATTCCAAGACATGGGTTTTGTAGAGAAAATAATTCTAAGCAAACCCACAATGTCAGAAATTCAAAAAAATGCCTTTTGCCTTGGCATACAAGAGCTTTTCGGTAAAGAAGCAGTAGGGTTTGTAAGGGCACCAGAGGCAATTTTCCTCGAGAAAAACTGGCATATGGGTTTTGTTATCGTTGGAGAACTAATCAAACCCAAATTCTTCATTTTCCAAAAAGTTGAGTTTTCGGCCCACATGCAAAGGAACTTTTGAAAAAAAGCACAGTGCTTCAAATGGAAGCAGTGGAGCAATTTTCTCGAAAAAATATGAGACATGGGTTTTGTAGGTGCCAATGAGCTGAGTGGACCTAGATTCTCCGTTTTTCAAAAATGATGAGTTTTTGACCCACATGCAAAGCAATTTTCAGAAAAAAGCACAATGCTTCAAAAATGGAAGCAACGGGGCAATTTTCTCGAAATAATCTAAGACATGGGTTTTGCTGCTGACGCAGAAATATGTGAACCATTTACTTTGACATGCAAGAGAAAACCTAAGACAAGAATAGAAGAATTTTAGAGATAGAAAATAGAAGTTATTTTGTCTCTGAAAAAGTCACCCATGCTTGAATTGGATTTGATGAAGTCTGCATGCACTTGAAAAATGAAGTCTGAAGAATACTTCCTTTGAACAATCTGGACCTGACACTGTGAAGAACATTGAAAAATATTGCTCTTAGTACCTTTAGATCTTTGCTTGCTCAAGAAAATACGTGTTTGCTTCCACTTGTGAGGAGAATAATGGACGCCTCTTGCCTTATCAAATAAAATTTATGATGAAAGGCGCCAACTTGTGCTTGCAAACACCTAAAAATGGACGCCACCTTCTGATTGGACCTCAAAAACAGTTAACTGCCTGAGAAATTAGCACTAATTAGGGTGCCACCTCCATGCACTTCAGTTAATTATGCATGCAAAAATAATTCCACCAATTGCACGCAAAAATTAAGTCCAGTTGAAGTTGACTTGAAAAGTACAACTGAAGATTTAATATTATTTAAATTCAGTTCACAACCTCCACCTTTATAAGGTGTCCCTTTTCACTTCAGTTCAAAAGTCAAAGTTTGACTTTAGGCGTCACTTTCTAGACTTGGCCAATTTCTTGAAAATTTGAATTTGCAAACGTCACCGGAGCCCATGTTTGATTACTGATTCTAATTGACTGACATGTCGAATGGACTGGTTAACAGTTTCATTGAAGAGTAGGATCAAAACTGACAAGAAATTCGTTGAGGCTGCAAACCTTAATTCTGACATCTAAGGCTTCAAAATTCAGGGCGCACCTAGCCTCCAGGGGCACTTTTAGCTTCAGACTTGTTGGCGTTTCAATTAGCACCTTTGGAGTGCTTAGTGGAAACGGACAGCTATTGCAAGTGTGTTAGTACATGCTCTTCGGATTATAGAGAGGAAGATCTCTCTTTGCTGATTTTCTACTGTAAAAAAGGGGTGTACTAAGATTTCCTATCTTTTTTACTCAGCGGCAGGACACAAGGGTGCATAAACCAATGCGCCGTAGCTAAGCTTTTTCTCTGGTTTCCGCAGATCTTAACTACGACTAACTAAGCTTCTAAACTATCCTACCTCCTCAAGATAAACAGAGCATGAGGGCGTAGGAGCGAAATGGTATGGTTGGATCACTTGAATCCTCCGTCTCAATGGAATATGGCCGAGGCTCTGAACCTTCGGATATATACCAAGATAGGGCTCGATACAAGCAAACACTCGTTACGGTAAACTGGATCTGAGACTTGCCAAGGAGGAGGAACCCCTATCCGAGGTATAGGCTTGGAAGCAGCTCACTGGAAACAACAAGGAACGATGGCCTTTCTAACAGGATTCCCGAGGAGGTGACGACACCTGTCCAAAGTCTAGGCTGCAAGAAAGATCATTAAACAACATCAAACGATAATGATTGATGACAAAATATCCAAGGAGGCGACGACACCTGTCCAAGGAGGAGATTGAAACAATGCACTATTTAAAAACAAGACTTTGAATAACTCAAATAATTAGATCAATCAAGCTTGCACCATCTGATTTATTTCTTCAAGATTCTTCAAAGAATTACAAAGGTCGGGACAGCAAAGGCACGAAATCATGCACAATTGCGATCAACCAACGAACTCTCATCCAAGAGTGAACAGATATAAACAAGCGAACTCTGGCAACAGTGGCGCAGCAATTTTGCTAGCAAATAAAGGTTAAACAAATAAAGAACCTAAGGCTCTTATTTATAGAAACTCAAAGGAGTAGGCAACCCTAAAATCTCCTTGAGTTAACAAACAGTTCTTGCCAATCAGCAAGATATTATTCTATGTCTAAAAGTAGGTGAGCAAACAGTTAACTGGAAATCTACTTCAGTTAACTGAAACTAAACAAAAGTCAAACTGGAAGTCTACCTCAGTTGACTGACACCTAACTAAAGTGAACTTATTTTACAAATGTGTCTCCAAATAGACATCCACCTTTTGAGGAGATCTGAGATCCACAAATCGTGGGAGTCAATTAGACATCCTAGATTAGTGGGATTTGACATGCATGATCTGTGGAGATCTGGAGTCAACTTGGAAAGGGGCATCAAGTTGACTTCAGTTGTATTTATTGCTACTTTAGAGGGTAGGACGTCCTTCTTGAGGTATTTGACACCTCATCACCATTGGTCAACGATGCTTTGTCCATTCGTTGACTTCTTCATACGGAGACCGTTACATGTCTGTCAATCGTCAGCTTACCGCTTGTCAGCAACTTGATGTATGTATCTCCTTCATTTTGCTTCCCTTAGGAGGGTTACTCCTTTTCTTTTTGTCTATGTTTCCACTTTGACGTGGAAGGTAGTGTAGTATTAACCGATGGCGGCTCTGTGTTGGGAATGACTACCTTCCGCGTTCTTTTGCAGCTTGGACATTTTCCTTGATCTTTCTCAATGGAAGAATGTCGTGTGATGAAACCGCGAAGCTTGACCACGATCACTCCAACCGTGAGAAATGCACATGAACTTGCTGCATGTGTAAAATTCCAACGGTTACAATCCTCTAAACTGGCCTTGGAAGGCAATCAGATATACGAGGTGAAACCATTATGGAACTTGTGGACTTGTTTCTATGCTTGTCAATCTGGCTAGATTGACCTCTGGGTGTGCCCGACGCAGATCGGTGCCAGCCGTTTTCAGAAAATCATGGAGTAAGACCATTTTGGTCTTGTATTCGTCTTGGGAGAACTGCGTTCTGAAAACCTTGAAGATTGACTGTGCACACGATGCTGCTCGGACAACTTTTTCTGGAACTGCTAAAAATAGCCTTGCCGGGGGTAATTTTTACGAAATATTCTGAGACATGGGTTTTGTTGAGAATAATTCTCTAAACAAACCCAGATCGTCAGAAATTCGAAAAAACGTGTTTTTCTATGACATGCAAGAGCCCTTTGGTGGCAGAGGCAGTGAGGCACCAGAAAGTGATTTTTCTCGGAAAAATCTAACACATGGGTTTTGTTCGTGCTTCAAAGCCAAACAAACCCAGTTTGTCTGTTTTTCAATATTATGACTTTTTCCGGAAACCCTAAAAAATAGGGGCAGCAGGGCTACTTTTTCTGGAAAAATCCAACATGTGGGTTTTGTTCGTGCTTCAAAACCAAACAAACCCAGTTTGTCTGTTTTTCAATATTATGACTTTTTCCGGAAACCCTAAAAAATAGGGGCAGCAGGGCTACTTTTTCTGGAAAAATCCAACATGTGGGTTTTGTTGAAAAAGCTGTGCTGATCATACCCAGTTGGCCAGATCTGTGATTATTTGTCGTTTCCTATGACATGCAAAGAAATATAGACAGAAATAGAGGAAGTAGATAGAATATGGATTGGAAGTTATAAACTGCCACTTTGCAAGAATTATGCCTTTTGATGCAAACTCTGATAAATAGTCCCTCTGTGCAACAGATCTTCAAAAATATGAAGAACAGTGAAAACCCCTTTGTCAGATCTTCAAAAATGTTGGAGAAGAAAAATATCCGTTCTTGAGCTCCTCAACCTGCAAAGAAATAATGAATAATGGATGCCTAGATGCTTTGATATGTCAATTTGGAGTTGCAAGCATCAATTGGGCATCCAACTCATGATTGAGCCTGATTTGGAGTTCAAAAAGGTGATTTCCACTGATTGTGGAGTGTTTGGCCTCTTTTTGTCTCCAAAATTTGTTAACTCAAGTCAACATTTGCTTTTGACTTTCTTAGGCTTCCTTTTTGGAGTTTTGATCATTTTTGCAGGTTGAAGTGCCTCTGTTTGATCTTCGATCCTGGCTACTCAGTTGATCTTCGGCAATTGCTGACGGATCCGTTGTTGAGATGGGATCAGCTTGATGAGATATGCCTGGGAGAGATTAACTCAGAAAACTGAGTTTGGACCTCCAGAATGAGGGGCGCCTTTCTTCAAGGGGCGCTTTTGGCTGTGCCTTAGTCAATTTTCATTGACTGTTCTTCGTTTTGGCCTTTTCAGACCCTCTGTGCTCTGATCTGACGTTCCCGTTGATGGATGAGTCGGATGACTCTGCTTGACGATGCATTAGGTAGCCAACTCAATCTTGCTCAGGATGACTGACTTCTCAGTTGATGACAACAAGTTTTGGTCCTTCAAACTTAAGGGCGCCCTTGGCCAGCAGGGGCGCTTTTAGCTTGTTGACTGATTTTGCTTATGTTGTGAACTGCCTGACTTTGATCTCCTCTATCAAATGACTAATTTGTCAGAAGTTTTTGCTGATGGTTTCATTGGCAAGACTGGTCATAGCTGAGAAGATCATCCTGGGAGGTGTTGTGACCTATTTCACACATCGCCCCATCGCAAATGGGGACCCCCAAGTTTGGTTCCGCCCTCTGCGCAACGTCTTTGAGAGTCTTGAATTTGGATAAAATTTTGAAAGTCAGTCTGGCTAGGTTGAGATTTTGAACTCGTTTTTGGGCCTTAACGTCATAGAAGTGCTTAGAAGACCCGGTGGACGAAGATCGCCATTGCTTTCGGTCGTTTTTGACACTTCCTATTTTTTAGGGAATCTGCTTTTTTTGCTTTTTGGCATTTTTAGGCCATTCCGGAGTCCCTATTTTTTAGGGATGCTTTTTTGCTTTTTCTATTTTTGGAAAGTTTCTATTTTGGGAAAAAGTTTCTATTTTTGGATCCCACAGAGCAGAAATCAATGTGTCTTCGGAAAACAAGAAAATCAAGGCAAAATGTAAAAAAGTTTGAAAATTGGCAAGGTATCTTTGAAAAATGTCTAAGTCTGAGAATGGCGCCATCAAGAGAGGAATGGCATGGAAGAGTCAAGGTCCGCCCTGCCTTTGGCATGCCAAAGGTAGGCGCTGGCAAGAAATTCATCAAGTCCGCCATGGCATGAGGAAGCCAAAGTCCGCCCAAGATGATAGGGAGAGGCGCATGGCATGAAGTTTGCCAAGTCCGCCCTTGGCACAAGGAACTCAAAGTCCGCCCAGCAAGGTAAGAAGTGCGCCATATGGGAAGTGGCATAGACAAGTCAAAGTCCGCCCCTAGTGAAATTGGCATGAAATTCATGAAGTCCGCCCAGCCTAGTGAAAATGGCATGAAATTCATGAAGTCCGCCCAGCCTTAGAGGAAATGGCATGAAAAACACAAAATCCGCCCCCAAGAAGTGTGGAGAAGGGTAAAACATGAAGGGGGTGCGCTCCAAGGTGTTTGGAAAGGGGTAAAATTGCAAGATAATTCATTAAAAATTGAATTAAATGATGAAAACAAGTGAAATTTTCCGTTGGACAAGGCACAAATAAAATTCGCCATGGCAAGGAAAATCTAAGACTAATGGATGATAAAATACGCCATAGGCAAGGAATTATAAGACATTCGCCCAATTTTTGAAGAGAAAATTATCCTAAGGCATGAAAAACGGAGAAATGTCTAGAAGGAGAAGAGGTTTTGGCCGGCGTAAAAATCACGCCCCAGCACAACGGAGTGAAATTTTTTGGCACAAAATGAAGAGTGCTTGGCAGAGCAAACATGAAGTCCGCCCCTCTCAACTTGGAAAATTCCTAAAGCGCTGGTAAAAAAATGGCAAAATGGCAGAGGTCTCCAGGTTCGCCCAACCCAGAAGATGAATCATTCGGCTAAAATAAAAATGTCCAGAGAGGTCAGAACTCCGCCTAGAGAATTAAAATTTTGGCAGATGAGCTATTGAGCACATTTTGGCTAGGCAGACAATTTAAAAAAGAGATATTTTGCCTCTGACAAACGAAATTAGCCATGTATCAAGATTGAACGGGTTGGAATTTAATATTTTAATATTTTTAATTATTTCCCTGACACTTAGGAAATTTTAATTAAAAATTCAAAATCCGGAGATTATTTGGAAGATTAAACCAGTCTGCCTTAGATAAGTTTAAACTTTGCCACGTTCGGAGGATTTAAAACGCGTTGGAAAAATAATTTTGGACAATTAATTTAATATATTTTCCAACACTTAGTCAATTTTCCTTGAGAAAATTCGAAAATCTCAGCAGAGATGGCACAAAGACGAAAGTTAGAAACTTGCCTCGATAACTGAAAGTAAAATTAGAAGTTTGCTAATCCGAGGAGAAAACGTTTCTAAAAATTGGAAGAAAATCAAAAGAAAGAAAGCAATGCCTTGAGGAAAATCGCACTTCTCAGCCATAAAATGAGTTTCAGCAACTCATTTCTTCACAAATTCCGGCTGAGAAGCAACTATCTCTCTCGAATCTTCAGGAAAACGTTCTCGAAGGAGAAGTTTGTGAGAATAACATCATTGTGAGAATCGAGATAGCATTTCTTATTGAAAGGCGTGATTTTTGAGGGAAGTAATTTATTTCTTGGCTGAAATCGTACTTCCAGCATAGTGGCGCACTTCTTCTGGCAGATTTCTTTGAATTTTTAAATTCATTTGCAGCCACAACGTGATCTTTGAGGTTTGGAAGTTAATCGACAACGCATTTGCGCTGTGTTTCTATCTTCTACTTCGTTTCCGGCACAAATTTCATTCATGATAGGCGAATTTAATTACTTTCAGCTTGCTTTTTGACAGAAATTTTAATTTAATAAGGCTGAAAGTGCGATTTTGTCTAGGCTATACCCCGAAACTCATTAATTCTTAAATGATATTGTATTAATGTTAAGTATCTTGTGCTTGCAGGCTGCCGATCGATCAAAGCGAAATATCCAGGCAGGCACAGATGAAGTTTGCAAGTAAAGGATCGCAGCCAGAGACCAGAATAAAGTCTAAGTGGAAAAATGTCTCAGACACTGATCTTGGCCACATCGATCTCGTGGAATTTAAAAAGAGGATATATGGACACAACGGACCCTTACCAACGCCTGCAGCTAGAAGGATAGTGAGAAATGGCATATTTCAAGCTGCCGGATTCCAGCCTGCACTTTGCTGTGCTGAACTGATGGTGGAGTGTGCACTTCACTATGATGCTGAGTCAAGGCGGATTGTGGCGCCTGATGGGAGAGTGTTGGCACATCTGACAGAGGTGGCCATTCAGGAAGCCTTCGGCATTCCGGCATATCCTAAAACTGTCTACAAGACCAAGGAAGATGCTCAAAAGCTATATGACAAAAATCCTGATCTTTGTGCCGCCAACCTTAACAAATTTTGGCTGGACAAGCCTAGACCGTCCTTTAAGAAGATGCCCAAGAAGTTGATGCGCACGGACTTCAAGGAGGACTATGGAGATATTATTATCTTGCTGAACAGAGTGGCAGGCAGTCCCTCGGGAGCACCCTTTGAGCCGTGGATGTATTACTTCATTGAGGACCTCACAGAAGGTGTCAAAATGTTCAACTGGGCTAGGATGATAAGCAATAATCTTCACCACCAGCTTATCAATCTAGAGAAGACCAAAACGTTTCATATGGGTTCTTACGTCGTCTATATGTTGGCCAGAACTTACAGATATGCAGGCTTGATCTGCAAAGGCACGGTTGGCAGTAAGGAGAACGAGCTAAAACCTTATGACTGTTACCCACAACTCCAGCTGAGGGAGAAGGCGCATTTTAGACGAGCCCACGACGCGTTCCTGATGTACATCACCAGGATACTCTAGGGAGGGACGCATCAGCGGCTGACACATGAAGCCAAAAGCCTAATCGGTAAATACGGGTCTTGGTTTATCCAGTATCCAAGATTTACGTATATCAGAATTCAAGGATTCACTGGAAGCCCGTACCGTCTGCCCATCTTCCCCACGAATAAGATGGTCCTGCTCGAAGTGTTGAGGCAGTTAGAAGATTTTCAGGGTCTTCAAAGAGCAAAGCAAAAGGCGGCAGTTACTTTTCCCTTCTTTATAGGGAACATGCTGGAGTCGTGTCCGTCATCACAGGCAGCTGACAGTGCCAGAATCGAGATACAGCATTACCCTTTCTCTCCATATCCGGCCAGAAATCACTACGACCCCCATCACCACATCAAAATGGTGGATGGAAGGAGGTACAAGCATAGGGTCGAACTAGAGGACTATTGGGCAAATGCTGCGGATGAATTTGAGGTCAGACGGAGGATGTGGTCCAGATTACCTCTCAGCTTGATCAGGGCAACAGAATTTTGTCACGTGCCAGATCAGTTGGAAGAGGACGAGAATCAGACGCAACCGCGCTTCGATGAGAATTCAGCTTTGCCCGCTGTCCAGTGGTCAGAAGCAGAGCATGCTGACTTGAACGTCTTGATGAGGCCTGTCATCAAGTTTACTCAGTGGTGGGTTGATCAACGAGTTCAAGAATTAAGGCGCCAGAAGATAACCCTGACCTATGATATGCTAAGCGAGGCAGAGTCTTATTCTTCCAATGCGGGAGCATCACAGGACCTCCCAGTGATAGAGGCCACCACATCTAGGAAGAGAAAAGAAATAGCTGCAGGCAAAGAACCGGTCCAGAAACAGGCAAAGATGAAACCTTCTCAATCGGCCGCCTCCAAAAATATTGAGGAGATACTGGCTACCGCCGATGCTTCACTAGCAGATATGAGGGATCCTTCTCCGATTCCTGAAAGCAACGCGGAGCTCCAGCCAGATGAGGATGCGCCACCTTCTCCCACGGGCACCGAAATATTGGAGTCGGATGACGACAATGTGGGCACCCAAGATGAGGATTTTCAGGAAGGGATGATTTCAGCCCTTAGGGGAATTGTAGACGTTCCTGATAGAGAAGGCGTGCCGGAAGAAGACGGTGTTGAGCAGCTTACGATACCGGATTGGCTGAAGGAGAGGCTAAAGGTACAAGTGCCGGCAGATGAACCAGAAGAGGATGATACGGCAGACTTTTTGGCCAGACTGTCTCAAACCGTGCCCAAAAAGTCGGCAAAGAAATTCTCCAGCATACATAGAGACGAGGCCGGCAACAGGACAGTGCAAATCGCCGTGCCTACAGTGGACAAGCCACGGGAGGATATGGCTCCACAGGATTACGCCATCACGACCATTGACTTGGGTCCAACCACTAAGGGCCAAGAAATGGAAGATTTGGACAATTCTGTGTTCCGCCATCAAATCAAGGTTGGCGAAGGAGGTAGCCAGAAGGAAGGAGTGCCAATTAGAGATTGAGCGCTTAAGGGAATATATTCAGCACTTGATCAAGCCACTTGATCAGGACACTACGGCGGCTCCTCTACTTCCGAACTCTTCGCAGGAGGCCATTAAAGAAATTGAAGAAAACAGGCTCACGGTTCAGGAGGCCAAAGAATGGATAGCCGTAAAGGGGACTGAAGCTGAGACATTTGTGGAGCGGCTAACTTTGGTTTATGGCCAGGCCACTGCCTTGCTTTCTAGGTTCGCTTCTTTGGCAGAAGTATGGGACAGCCTTCCAGACGTGCAGGATAGAATAATCCCTTGCCTTAGGATTCTGAAAGGAGTTCCTAAGCAAGAATTGATAGAGGGAGGCGTCATCGCAGCGGGAGCAGCCTATGACTTCCACACTTGGTATTGGACCTTGACGGCACGAGGTGAAGTCTTGGAAAGGGTTAAGATTGACGGCATCAGACTGGAGGAACAGGTCAAGGAAGTTCAGGCCAAAATCCTCAACATAATTGCCGATGTCCTAGACAAAGAGGCACTGCGAGAGAATGACCTGCAGTTGGAAGTTTTGAAGAAAAATGTCCAGGAAAATATCTTCTACATCACTGGGCCCATCTTGAGGCAGGACTGGGCCAAATTGGCGAACTTCTTGAGCATCAGAGAATCCTTTGAGAAGACGGAACCAGAGTGGGAGGAGACCTTCGCCAGATGCGCCGAGAGCATGGATGGGCTTGAATTCAGAATCGGCATGCTTCCGCAGGTTACCATGGACGAGGTTGCCTCGATCGTGTCCAGATTCGGCGAATACACGGCAGCTCGAGAGGATCGGGATACAGTCCCTTGAAAATAGCTCCTATTGCCAACTCATTGCTGTTCATTGCCAGTTAACTGAAGTTATTTTGGGAAACCCTAATTAGGGTTTCGTTTGTTAAATCTTGACCGTCGGCTCATTTTTAATCTGAGCCATTTATTCCATTTATGAAACTCTATATAAACTCATTGGCCCTCATTTGTAATGTGTGAAGTGAGTAATAAAAGATTGTTGCGACGAAACTATTTCCGTTTATAAAAGCTCTTGTGCATGATTTGCTAAGAACAACTTTTATTTTCAAGTAGTATGCAAGGTTGAATATTTCTCCTTCAACACTTAGAGTAGAATTAGAATAGCATTTCATTACATGTTGGTTAGATGAATGATAGATTTGATCGCAGTGGCGGATAAAATTTTGCTCATACTTTTGTCAAGTGGATGATTTGCATTTGACGTGTAAAGTTAGTCTGAGCCATTAAATCGTGGATGCTTAACGTCTGTTTGTTTCAATTACCGATTCAAATATGAAAATTCTTATCACTTCCATCGAAGATTGCACCTGCTTCGCGTAGTTGTCCAAAGGTGGCGAAACGAAGTGTGGTTACCCATTTTGTCTACTCACTGCTGTCTCTAGAATTCTTAGGCGTAGTTTTAGATCTCTAAACCCTTATCCTTTTTTTATTTTTTTGGAAAATCTGAAGATACCCATCAAAATAGCCTTCAAGGATAAAACCGTCTAAGTTTTCAACCCGCAAAAGAGAATTTCATGTAAGTCCCCTTGTGATTATTAGCAATCACAACGCCCACTGGCCTTATCCACATGTCAAGACCTGACCAAAGAAACCTTGGAGTTATTGTATTGCCTACTGGATTTTTGCAAGCACTTTTCAAGAGAGGATAAGAGTGTCCTTTGGGCATTTTTATTCTGTGTTCGGTGGCGTACTCAAAACACACACCAACAGGAGGTAGTAAAGATTCTGACTAAATCTGGATGCCTTCAAGAAAGGGCGCCTTTCTTCAAGAGGGGCGCTTTTAGCCACGCCTTAGCCATTTTCTGGCTTGTCTTTCCAGTTCTTCAATTTTGGCTTTTTCTGTTTGACCTCAACTTGTGATCATTTGGCGTGTCTCGTGAACCTACTGTCAGATTGATCACGCAACTGGGAGGAAGCTGGAAAGATATCATGTATAGAGCTGTTGCTTATGGATTCATCTGGTGCCTGCAACTGAGGGGCGCCCCTGGCCAGCAGGGGCGCTTTTAGCTTTGAAGCTCTCTGATTTGGCACTTCTGTCGTCAATGGATCCTCCATACTTTGCTGACGGTTGGTCAATGATCCCTGAATCAGACGATCTTGCTGATTGTTTCGTGTCGAGCCAGCATGAAAGTGAAGAGGATGACTGAGTTGGAGGTGCCAAATGATTTGATTTTCCCTCTGAGATCCAAGGGCGCCTTTCTTCAAGAGGGGCGCTTTTAGCCACTTTAGACTGTGTTTTGCCTTGGTAGACAAAACATGCACCTTCCAGACTCAGCCAAATTTTGGCCTTTTTCGTTTTGAGAATCTCCTCCGTTGAAACAACATCTTTTCATCCTTTTTCGCCATAGCTTCTTGGTTGAAGCTTTTGAGGTTTAGCTTTCAGCACCTGGTACTGGCCAATCTACCATTAATGGCTACGGAGCTCCTAACTTTGTTCCTGAAAAATAGAAATAGACCCACCAGAGTAAAACATGCATTTTGATAATTCTGACTTGATCAGTGTGATCGTGAAGGCAATTAATCCTATCAGAATTATTTTCAAACATTTCCGGGAAGGTCCTATTTTTTAGGGTTTCCATAAAAATAGGGGTGTAAAACCCTAATTTTCATTTTTTCAGAATTTTAACCATAGGTTCCTAGATAGAAACCCACAAAGATTTCATGTTTGTTTTGACCTAAAACATACTTTCGATGGCATTTTTACATTGTTTAGCTCAATTTAAGCAGAATGCCAAAAATTTCATTTTGGGTACAACAAGACTAGAAATTTTTTCATGCATTTTCATCATTTTGAAGGTGATTCTGACCTTCATCTCGCGTTTCCCGACAATTGACAAAACTTCAGAACTAGTTGACAGGCTCACTGCGGAGCTGGTTGAATTTTGAACAAGAGCTCTTGGAGAGCACTTTTCCTAAAAACATCTTTTGGCAACTGAAAAACATGGGCGTCGTTGGCCTCCAGGGGCTCTTTTCTTCCCAGAGCCATTTTTGCAACTGGCTAGAAATTCACTTAAACCTCAGCTACAGGTTGTTGTCAAGTCTTCTGACCTGACTAAGGTATGCAATGGAAAGCTGGAAGCGTCACGGACATGATGGATATTTGAGATGACCAAAACAATTGCATTTGAGGCTCCAAAAGAGGCCAGGGGCGCTTTTGCTTTTTCTTGACATTTTTGACCATGATCAAAACCTTATGTTTGACTCTTGATTTTGGCAGTTCAACAACTCAAATTAGCCCGCTGATGGATTCGTTGTGAAGCCAGACCAAGTCTGAGACAAACACCCTAGGTATCATTTGGTCAGAAACCTCCATCTGGTGCTTCAAAAAGTTGGGCGCCCCTGGCTAGCAGGCGTGCTTTTCTGCCAGTGAGTTAGTTTCAGGTGCTAGACATATCTTCTAGACTGGCTAGTAGGCTCATCACGAAGCTGATAGGATTTCGGAGAAGTCTTCTTGGAAGTGACAAATCTCAGAAAGTTGATTTGGGCCTTTAAAATCAAGGGCGCCCCTGGCTAGCAGGTGTGCTTTTGTATCCAGAGTTAGAAAAATTTTCAACTTATTTTCTTCAACGAAAATCTCCTCCGAGATGAAGCATCATTTTAGACATATCTCGCCATAGAATCTTCATTGGAGCGTTTCAAGCTTAGATTTCGACACCTGGCACCTGGCCATTTGCCATTGTTGACCTCAGAGATCCTAAGTTCTAACTTTCCACATGAAAAAGCGAAAACTACCCACTAGACTTAAACTGAGTTTTAACTGAATCTGACTTCACCATTGTGATTGTGAAGTGAAATAAACCAATCAAAACAATTTTCAATCAATTCTAACAAGTTTCAATTTTTAGGGTTTTTTGCCTAAAAATAGGGGTCCAAAAACCCTAATTTTCAAAATTTTCAAATTTTACCAGTATCTTCTTGACATCAAACTGACTAAAAGCCTTACTTGATTTGCCCAAAAACTATCTTTTGACATCATTTTTACAAGGTTTAAACCATTTTACGTAAAATACCTTAATTAAGCAAAAAAATTGGTTTGGGTACAACACTACTAAAGGTCCCCATGCTGCTGCTTAGCTTATTTTGGCTAGCAGTCATTGCTCAACATATTTAGGAATTATTTATGGAGCTGGTGGCCCCATGAATATTTAATCTTTTTGCTTATTTTTTAGCAGTCATCTTAAATTTATATTTATAGTAATAATAATAATTTGTACAGTTAAAAATTGGAATTGAACTGAGTATGGTGGTTGATGAAATCCCATGAAATAACTATTCTAACCAGCAACTAGCAATTGAGTCAACTATGAAATAAGGATGCTAAGGTGCCTAGGCTACCAATGGCCTTATCTAGGAATAGCTAGACTGTTGTCTTTGTCATGGTGATTAAGAGATCGATCTGCAAATGTTATGCACTAGAGTTCTAGAAATGATTCAGAGTATCATGTAGTGTGCTATAGTAGAGAACCATTAGGGTATTACAAATATTATGTTGTTGCTTTAAAATCAAACCATTTGGAATTTTCAATTTTCAAGCTTGTCTCTCTTGCCTTTATCAGTCCAGTTAGAACTTAGAAGTGATTTGACTATTTTCTCTCATCTTTATTTAGTCATTCGGAGTCTACAAAGTGCAACAATCTAGTTAGCCCATAGAGACCAAATTTTAATTGAATTGACTATTTTAAGGGTGACTTTTTACCGCTCATGAAATTAAGAACCACAGTAAGTAATTTAGGTTATTGCATATTGGATTCTATATAGAATAATTTTTTATTGCTATTTCGATATATAAGATATCTGTTCCTTTACTATGACAGCAAAATTTGACTTCACCAAGCAGAAAAAGACCTAAAAATTTGCCTTGTTACTCATATTTAGCTTCTGTCTAGTAGAGTTTACAATCTTAGAGCTTATTTGAAAGAAAAACATATTTGCAGAATTTCTAGAAGCAACTAACAAGTTATAATTATAACTATTATCAACATCCAGACATATATGTATAACAAAACTGAAAACTACCGGATTGTATGCCTACCCATATACCCAAGAACTAAAGATAGAACAAAAACCTCCATTATCACTTGGCCAATAGTACTGACAGTGGCGTCCCTGTTTTTCCAATCAGATATTGTTGATGATCCAGGGCAGTCCAAGGATGTTCCAGAGGTGACAAAATTGAGAAAAACCGAAAATCCAAATTTTCAGATATTTTCGATATTTTCTAGGTTCTAGTAAATTGCATTTTTGGAAGTCTTCGAAGCAGAATTTGGGTTTGAAACTTGCGTCAATCCCTTAAAATTGAATGATGAAGGCATTTGATTTTCACGGATTGAGTTAGTCCTCTTGGAGACCTTTCCAAAGATGTAAACGGATTTGAATTCCGAGCATCGAGTAGAAAGTTATGACCCCACCAAGTTGGGGTAAATAATTTCCTAGTTTTTTTCAAAATTTGTAGTTATTTTGTATTTGGGTTTTTGAAAAGATTGTTCATTTCAAATTTGTTGGAGTCTGGAGACAGTTAGGATTCCAAATAGATGTATAAAACTTTGTTTTGGATGCAAACAACTCATTTTTACGAGTTTTGCAAATTTTCCAAATGTCTACAATATTTGTAGGTTCCACCTTACCTAATATTGTAATTTCGAATTCCCTGTTGAATTCAGATAATTGGTATCAGAGTGGGTAGACTTCTATATGTCACATTGCACACGTTTTGGTTATCGAAGGTGGGGATTGGGACACAATCCATTCATCTACCTCCCTTTGAGATGTAATCAGCTAAAGATGTCTAAGCCAGAAAAAGCAGACCCTATCAAAATCGTGGTGGAGGAAGCCTTGAACAAACAGAGGGAAGAAATGATGAGTCAGTTCTCTCGAATCCTTCAAGATACTCAACAATCAAACGTAGGCCCTAGGCCATTCAATAACCACACTCCATTCAAAGTTCAGGTGAATTTTGATATTCCAAATTTCGAAGGAAAAATTGATGCAGATGTTGTGGATGATTGGTTAACCAAGTTGGAGAGATACTTTTCTATGAATAATTCTTCCATTGCTGAGAAGATAACATTTGCGCCCCTCAAAGCTGAAGCTTATGTGAAGCTAGCATGAGACGATAAACTTACCTCAAGAAGGAATGAATCTGCAATAGAAGAACCAACATGGGGGGATTTCGTGGAATTCATCACAAAAGAGTATTATCCTAAAGATACATATGAGGAAAAGCATATGGAGTGGCAACTACTTTGACAAAAGAAAGACCAAACAGTGCAAGATTACACCAATCAATTTCATGCTTTATCAGTGAAGCTTGACATCCAAGATTCAGAGAAGCATTGAGTGTTGAAATACCAGAGTGGGTTGTATAGATATATTTAGATAAAGATGTCCTTTCTTAATATTGAAATATTGGGCACGACTTATAAATATGCCACAAAATTGAGGAGAAATTCAAACAAAAGGGGAAGAAGGATTACTTTGCAAATAACAAATTCAAGGGTGAAAGTGGTAGCAAAACCCCAGGGAAATAGGCCACTACTAGCAAGTCTTCTCAATCACCAACATGGAATACGAGAGTGAAAAAGAGAAATAAGGATTTAAGTATGTGGTGTGATATTCACAAGAGTTCTCGACATGACATGAAGGATTGCAAGGCTGCAAAGACTTTGATGACAAAAACATATGAAGTGGAACAAAAGGTTGACATGTTGCCCATAGATCCCTTTGAACAATAGAGTGGTGAAACAATTATTGAAGTAGATCCATATGCCATCTTTGCCACTGCAACAATCATACATTGGGAAGATAAGGAATGCCTATTTCATTCACCGATGTAGGTGAATGGCAAGTCTCTACACTTCATAGTTGATAGTGGAAGTCAGAAGAACCTAATTTTTGCTGAAGCTGTAAAACGATTGAATCTAAAGACTGAACCTCACCCGCAACCATACTCCATGGGTTGGGTGAGTCAAGGAAGGGATATACAAGTAAATAAACAGTGTTGTTTATCCTATTCCATCAAACCATTCAAAGATGAAGTCATCTGCGATGTAGCACCCTTGGACGTATGTGATGTGTTGCTGGAACAACCATATATGTATCAGTGCCATGGTGTATATGAGTCAAGGCCACATAGTGTTATTGTCAAGGTGGGCGAACAAAAGTATCAAATTCTTGAGGTAAGTGCTGCAAAATCTGCTTCTTTAATTAGTGCAAAACAGTGTAGATGTTTGATTGCTCATACTGGAGCTTTTGTACTACTAATGATCGACCGAAAAAAGAGAAGAAAGTCATAGGTAATAGTAATGTTGCAGCAACAACCACCTCTGTTCAACAAAAACATATGGATACAATGTTGGCAGAATATCAAGATGTCTTCTCTTCACCCATAGGAGTTCCACTACACTAACAGGTAAAACATTCAATTGATATCATCCCAGGGACACCCTTACCAAATGGGCCATTGTATAAGAGATCAGAATTGGAAAATGATGAGATCAAACAACATATTGAAGAACTAATTTAGAAAGGTCATATTCGACCCAGTGCGTCCCTTTGTGGCAATCCGATTGTTTTGGCTAGGAAGAAAGACGAGACATGGAGGCTATGTATTAATTATCGTGCCTTGAACAAGATCACAGTGAAGAACAAATATCCAATTTCTTGAATTGACGATCTTCTGGACCAGCTATGTGGGGTAAAGTTCTTTGTGAAGATTGATTTGAAGTCTGGATATCATCAAGTGCCAATTGACCCTACAGATGTGTGGAAAACTGCCTTAAAGTCCAAAGAAGGGTTATTTGAATGGTTGATGCCTTTTGGGCTGAAAAATGCTTTGACCACCTTCATGAGGTTGATGAATGACATTCTTAGACTTTTCACTGACTCCTTCATGGTGGTCTATTTATATGATATTCTCATCTTCAGTAAGACCTGGGATGAACATTTGCAACATGTTGAATCGGCACTTTCAACATTGTAGCAACACAAACTCTATGCCAATAGAGAAAAGTGTTCTTTTGGATTGGAGAGCATCCAATATTTGGGATACATTGTGGACATTAGAGGTGTTCATGTTGATCCTACAAAGATTGAGGTCATTAAGGCTTGGCCTTCTCCTAGGAATGTCATAGCACTTCATAGCTTCTTGGGGTTAGCAAATTTCTATCGAAGGTTTGTACTTGGCTTCTCTCATTTGGCATGGCCTATGAATCAAGTACTCAAAGGTGGATCCAAGGCAAAGTTTGTTTGGATAGAGGTGCAACAACGTGCTTTTGAGGAGTTGAAGAAGAGGCTATGCTCAGCACCAGTCTTGGCACTTCTAGATCTGCAACAACCTTTTGAAATTGAAATAGATGCATCTAATTATGCTTGGGGAGTAGTTCTCATGCAACATGGTCATCCGGTGGCCTATCATAGTGAAACATTCTTTGATACAATTCGACGCTGTCCCACATATGACAAAGAAATGTATGCAATTGTGTAGGCTTGCAAGCAATGGAAGCACTATATTCTAGGAAAAGAGACTCATCCACACATATCATAAACCCTTGCAATTTTTGTAGACACAAGGGAAGTTGCAAAATGATAGACACTAGAGATGGTCTGCATACCTGCAACAATTTCACATCAATATACGTCACAAAAAGGGCAGCAGTAACAAAGTTGCAGATTGCCTAAGTGGACCTCCAATTCAGGCACTACTCATGGTACTCGACTCTTGTGGGAATGAAACAACAAGTTGGCCTGATCTATATACCACCGATGATGATCTCTAGAGTCTACACTTAGTTGATGCAAGGTAAGCAAATTTTTGATTTTCATATGCAAGATGGTATCCTTTGCTATATGGGTCATATATGTGTTCCTACAAAAGAGAGGGAAAAGATGATATGGGAAGCACATTATAGTCGCACTGCAGGACATTTTGGCATTGGCAAAACTCTTGTTGTGCTTCAGAGATATTTTTACTGGCCTAAGATGCAATAGGATGTCATCTCCTATATTTAGTTGTGTTGCCTATGCTATTGCCAAACCTGCAAATCGGAAAAGCGGATTGTATATGCCACTTTCTACTTTGGATAGACCTTGGCAATTTGTCTCCTTGGACTTTATGTCTAGTTTTCCTACTGCTGAGTGTGGTCATGACTGTGTTTATGTAGTGGTGGATAGGTTTTCCAAGATGGCCATTATGGTAGCCTACAAGAAAGGGATCTCTGTAGAGGATACCACCAAGCTATTCTTCACTAATGTTTGGATCCACTTTGGTTTGCCACAGAGCATCATTTTTGATAGGGATAGTAGGTTTGTTGGAAAGTTTTGGTCAGCACTTTGGGCAATAATGGATATCAAGCTTACAAAGTCTACAACATTCCATCCACAAACCAATGGACAAACTGAGGTAGTGAATCGTATGATTGTCCACATCCTTCGTATGTACCATTCTCATCATACTCACACCTGGGATGAGAATCTTCCATATGTACAACATAGGTACAATCGAGCCATACATGGTACTACTAGACACAATCCATTTGAGGTCTATTTGGGATATCGGCCTTTAGCTCCTTTGGACATTTCTCTTCCAGTCACTAAAACTGAACCATCGTCATATGGAGAAAAGGAGGTAGATAAAGCTTCCAAGTTTGTTGAGAAAATTTGTCATCTCCAAAAGCAAGTTCATGAGATAGTGCAGCAGGTCAATCAATAATACAAGGAGCGTTATGATCAACATCGTACACCACACCATTTTCAAGTGGGCGATAAGGTTTGGCTACATCTTCAAAAGGAGAGACTTCAAGGACCACATAAGAAACTCCATCCTTTGCAGTATGGACCATGTACTATTCTCAAGTAGGTTGGAGAGAATGCTTTCAAATTGAATATTCCACCGTTTTTGGGGATTCATCCAGTGTTCAATGTTGAGTTATTTCATCCATATTTTCCACCTCTGTTGGACACTTCAAATGTGGCTATACAATTCATGCTACAGATTGGAATCCTGAAACCACCGTTCCATTGGTTAGTGATCAGATTGTTGATGTTCATGTGAAGTCCCTTCGAGGCACACAAATTTCTTTGTATCGTGTTCTCTAGGCAGGCCAACACCAACATCACGGCAAGTGGTATACCAATGAATAGATTGCTCAACATTTTCCTCATTTGTTGCAGCAAGCTAGTCCAATGGGGCCCATTGCCTCTCAAGGGGGTAGGAATGATCCAGGGCAGTCCAAGGATGTTCTAGAGGTGACAAAACTAAGAAAAACCAAAAATCCAAATTTTCGGTATTTTCTAGGTTCTAGTAAATTGCATTTTCAGAGGTCTTCGGAGCAGAATTTGGGTTTGAAACTTGCATTAGTCTTTTAAAATTGAATATCTAAGACATTGATTTTTAGGGATTGAGTTAGTCCTCTTGGAGACCTTTCCAACAGTGTAAACGGATTTGAATTCCAAGCACCGAGTAGAAAGTTATGACCCCACCAAGTTGGGGTAAATAATTTCCTAGTTTTTTGAAAATTTGTAGTTATTTTGTATTTGTTTTTTGAAAAGACTGTTCATTTCAAACTTGTTGGAGTCTGGAGACTGTTGGGATTCCAAATAGATGTATAAATCTCTGTTTTGGATAAGTTAAATGAACTTTTGGATGCAAACAGCTCATTTTTATGAGTTATGCAATTTTTCCAATTGTCTACAATATTTGAAGGTTCCAGCTTACCTAATATTGTAATTTCGAATTCCCTGTTGAATTCAGATCAGTTGACATAAACAAAACTAAATTTTGTAATCACTTATTAATAAACCATGCAAGTTGCAATGGCAATCTAAACAATTTCAAAAATGCTCATGTAATCTTGTTGGAGGTTTAGTTCTGCATAGCGTACTAGAGTCAAACTAGATTTGTCTAAAGCCTGTGTTCTTTCAAATTTTTAAAAGCAGCTAACAACTGATATTCTGCAATTTGTTACTGTGATTTTACCAATTGCAAAATAAGAGACATAATATTTGTGTAAAGATACTGTAGTTATGTAAATGTGAAAAATGTCAAATGTTACTTTGCATTCTGTAAAGGTGCATGTCTATTCATGGCCTGTATTCTGTTATGGAAAATTTACAAGATAGCCAATGATATGTTTATTTCTGTTTTTAATTGTCATCTTAACTGCCAAATTATAATTCAAACGTTTGTTTATCATGTAGTATCCTATGTCTGTGTGACCAACTTGTTATCTATAGCACTTTCTTCTGTGTTACTGAATGCTTGGGGAACCAAGGCTGTTGTGGACCGGATTCGTACCAGTTACTGATCCTAGTTTGAGTATGGCCTGGGTATGCCCTTGACATGTCTGAGACATATCTGAGGCTGACTTACAGGCCGGATGTACCTTGCATGAAACCAGCTCTACCCGTAGACAAAAGTGACGAACCAAAAAAAAAAAAAAGAACCTGTAATCTAACCTAAACTAACCCTAAAAATGACTACCAACTATCATGTCCCAAATATGAAATAACACAAAAAAAATTCATTCTAGCTGTACCCATCTGTACCAAAGCAAATTATGGTTATGTATATATACACACGGCCTACCCAACTGTACCAACCTCTCTAAAAATAAATTAGCGAACTGGAAAACTTGAACTGCTAAGTTGGACTTCCTTTGGTTTCCATGCCATCCAAGGATGCCTCAATTAGAATTGAACACTTCAAAGGTGGCTTGAAAGTAACAATCCTCGGGAAAAGTGAATCAGTTTGAATTACAAACTCAATGAATCATTTTCACACCTTTATCTATGTTAATATAAAATAAGGTGGTGTCAAAATAATGTAATTAGGTAAGTGGTTCACAAAACAAATACATTAAAATTAAAATTAAAATATTGAAGTTTTTATCTTTCTTATAAAATCATCAAGAATCTCTTAAATTATCACATTTCTGAAATACTTGAAAATAAGTAACATTACATAAAGGTACTATCAAATGATTAAAAGGCATGAATATTTATATCCCTATCGACCAAGCATTGTCTAGAATGACTCTTAAAAAATATAAATGTGCAGTGTTCGGCTAATATGACTATAAATATATGTGCCTATTGGCCATTTGTTAGCACCTTTGGGTGCTGTTACTAGCTGTTAGTAAAGAAATATTGCATGACCAAAAATAAAATCTATAGTTAAGAATCCCATTAATTAGATAAACTTGGAAGAACATACATTTTTTATTTTATTTTATTGATCAAATCTTTCATTGAAGAGTACAAGATCAGCTCTTGTAGTCATTCGTTGGAGTCACTTGGACTTTCCCACCATCATATTCTCACTGATGGTATTAATCAGTTGTAACAACTCACCATCATGGAGCTGAGTCATGTTCATTCTCGCTTGATGGTATGAATCAGTTATAACAACTTACCATCACGAAGCTGAGTCATACCACATAAAGAAGTTCAGTTACAATTAAATCACTGAATTTATGCCATTTTCTGCAAAGGGGTACAGTTATAAAGGGAGAAAAAAGAGAATGTTCCGAAGTGGGATTTGGGTGAAGGAGAATCTAAGAATAAACTGAGGTAATGAATCCAATTTGTGGCTAGGGGGAAATCAAATAATACACTTTTTGGGTGGAGAATGTTTTGAGCACTTCTAGTAGAAAGTGAAGACATATTCTAGGTGGGTTTTATGTTTTGATAAAGACCCAACCTTGAAAAGACAGGAAAATTGTTTCTACAGGTGATATTTGGGATGCTTTATGCCTAAAAATATGGCCTCTTTTGTCAAAAATGGGATTCTGTAAATTGTTGATTTCAAAAATGTATTTGAAAGATTTTGAGCTGTTTCATGGAAGATTTAAATTCCTCATAGACAGTATTTTGATTATCATAAGTAACCATAACTCATTGTTTTAGTTTGATCATAGGGCTGCAAGGTTAAAGTTGTTTAATCATCCCCTTACCCTTGATTGCATTAGCTGCTACTGGAACAGGTTTGTTTCCTACAAGAATAGGTTGTTAAGAATGGAGTGTAAAAGTGTTTTACTAGTAGGTGGGTAAAGAGCAAAAATTCAGAAATTAATGGTGAGAGAGCAACATCTTCCAATAAGAGAGGGTTGTGAAAGAAGAGATGGCCCAAAGAGGATTTGTTGTTGATGGGATTAGGAGAGGTAGAATAGATCAAAGAGAGATTCTAATGAAGAATTGTTGAGGAGAATGGAGGTCTTATAGGCTAGACTATGCTAGGAAGAATCCAAGGATGAAGGGGAGGCACAAGGAGCTCCATTTGGCATTCTAGATCGCATGGAAAGATTAAATTAAGCAATAGCCAAATAAGGGACCAACGTGAAGCTATCTGTGTCAAGATTTAAAGGAGAGTTCAACCTAAATTTCTTTGTGGATTGAGCGAAGGAGCTTGAGATATATTTTGTTATGGAAACTTCGAAAGAAAGTAATTCTAGAAGAGTCAAGCTTCTTGTTACCAAAATGAAGTCAAATGTTGCCTTATGGTGGGATATTTTTCAACAAAATTATAGAAAGCAAGGCAAGGAGAAAAGAAGGTTATGGTTTAAAATGCTAAAGCATTTAAGGCAAAGTTTCTAGCCACAAAACATCAACCAAAAAGAAGTTGTTTGTGCAAGAGTACACACAGAATTTTATGCTTGCAAATTAGAACAAGTATCACTGTTTCTCCAAGTTTTTGAGATGGGGATGTGGAGATGGGAGAATGGGTTTTTGAGGATGGCAAATTTTTTCCAAAATTTTAGAGATAGCAGGGGGACAGCTTTAAATAATTTAATAACTATATTAATATGTAATTTTATAAATTTAAATATTTCTCCATTTAAAAATATTGGGCGAATTTAAGTATGCTGAAATATAATTTTATACATCTTTGGTTGGCTTCTCCCCTCCGCGTACCCTAAGCTTTACATATCCCTCCGTCATGATAACTGCTGCTCTATAGCTTGCTTACATGAATCACTCGACAACCCATCATTTATTGTGGAGACTTGGATAATCAACTTTTTTCAGACAGAAACTCAACCAATCGACTGATTCCAATTACGACGACTACCTCCATACCAATGAATGTGACCCTTCCATCCACATTATGTCATTTCTTTGCAGCTCAAACACTACTCCATCAAAGTAATGATGTGATCCAGTCGCGCAACGTGAATGGACTCTAAAGTCATGAAGGTTGCCATTTTGTTTCTCAGTCACAATCACACATGGAAAAATCGTGGCATTTGCAGTTGAGTTGTGGGCATTTGAGCAAGGTTTTTCTTTTAAAGATCGCATTGTCATTTGCCATGGTTACCAATTAGAATCACAATAACTATGTTTGGTCATGGGGGACGCCAAGACATCCCCGAGATGGTTTCTCGCTCACCTAAAGTACCCAAATCGTGGACATGCCCTATGGATATTCCTCTGGTAGAGGAGGCATCCGTAGAATGTTCCCTTTTTTTCTATTTTTTTCAAAATGATGGTTGGATGTTTTCTCCCTGTCCCCAAGACACCCCCGTTTTGGGAAATGCCTGAAAAATAAGGGCACACTTCCTTGGGGTACAGTCACAAATATGTAATAAGGGGATGAACAAACAACTGCAAGGTATCTCAATGGATTAAGATTTGAACTCCAATGTGAACTAACTATACTCAAAAAACCAACGAAGTGCAGTCAAATGTAGAGTTGGATTCACTAGAGGAAAGATTTAACAAAATCTTAAAAGAGGTCAAAATAGGCATGAAGCAAAAGATTAGCCATCAAGAGGTGGATCTCATCTTTCTAAGAGGAAGATGATCTTATGGTAGAGGAAAGGGAAGATTTATTTTGGAACGTTAGATGAGATAGTAATCATAGGGCCTTTGGGGACACCTCATCTTTCAAGAGGAAGATGATCTTATGGTAGAGGAAAGGGAAGATTTTTTTTGGAACGTTAGATGAGATAGTAATCATAGGGCCTTTGAGTCCCCAAAGACATATAATGATAAAAAGACAACTCGAGCCAACATTTAATATTGTAGAAGATGAGCAAGTGATCCCATCACTATAGCACACTAAAGAACTCAAATATAGAGAGACCCTCCTAATGAACAATGTATAGTTGAAACCAAAAAAGATGGAAACTAACCATTGCAATGAAAGAATCTCTTCAAAAACCATTTGCAAATGAAAATGTAAGTGTTATAAGGTTATCATTGATTTTCGTAGCATGGATAGTTTGATGTCTAGTGGAATTGTAGACAAACTTGGCTTGAAGAGGGCTATGCATCTATAAAGTCATGACTTCCAAAAGGTCATCACTTAGAAATTTAATGAGCAATGTCTAGTTACTTTTCAAATAGGATTTTATAAGGATGAAGTTTGGTGTAATATTATGCATTGGATTTTTGTCATGTTTTGTTAGGAAGACCATTGCATAGTGGTAAAGCTAATAACATTAACCTTGACAAGGATGGGAGGAGGATATTCTTGAGTCTGTTGAAGGAAAAAAATGAAAGTCTAATCAACACATGTTGGTTTTAGGGAAGTAGTTCTTGAAAGCAATAACAAAAGCTAAGGAATGTTATGCCTTTATTTCCCAACCACTCAAATTTAGGATAGTGGAGAAAGCAAGTGAGATACTTGAAGAGGTGAAGGATTATTGACAGAGTACAAGGAGATTGTTTCTCATGACCTTCCTAAAGGTTTACTACCAATAAAAATGAATAAGCCTTTTGGAGAATCCAAGGCCTAAATGTAACAAAATAACCCTCCACTAGTGAAATGAAATAAGCACAACAAGATATCTATCATATAAAGATGAGGAGTGTTTATATATACAATGAGAGCCTTGCATATATAGGCAAGGTAGAGGAGGTAAGAATGTAGAATTGAATGACCAACTAACTAGCTCTCCAAATGTGCAACACTTCTAATCTCAAGTGACAAGTGTTTGAACATGTGCCTAGTGTGCATGCATTAGTTGTCTCAAAATGTGAGTACATGAGACTCAACAATATGAAGTGAGATAAAAAGAAAAAATACCTAAGTGGAGACTTAACTAGTGTGAATGGGTCAACCTAGAAAAGGCATTGTGTTTCCCATTTCCAACAATAAGGACTTGAGATTCATAAGACTTCATGGTGCTCATTTGTATCAACTTATCTTGCTCCCTTGTCAAGTCTACATTGGAGTCATCTAAAAATGGTATTTTCCATGAGACTCTAATATCCCTTTTGGTAGAATAGAAGGTAGAGACAAACATAGATTAATAAAAAAATTGGAAAGTATAGAAAGAATGAGTTGATTCTCTTTTTTCTCTGTCCCACATTCTTTTAGATGCAACCTTAATGATTCAAATTTAGTGAAAGAGTCCTCCAAAGTGTCAAAAGTACTTGGAATCAAGATTATGAGTTCATTTTCTAACTCATGACTCCTTAATTCATCTACATTCCCAAAAGGTTTGTCTAAGGCTAGCCAAACTACATTAGGTGTTTTCAAGGCTTCTATAAGAAATGGTAGTTCAAGAGACAGATTGAGACAAAAAATCGAAGGCTTGATCAAATTTGTGAAACCATTTTTCTTTAGCTTTAATAGTAGTAGGTTCTTTTTCTATACCCATAGTTACCATATAATCCTTTATTCTTTAGCATAATTTGAACATCAAGTTTCCACTCATGATAATTAAAGGGTGTGAGAGGCTTGAAAGGATGATTTGACTCCATGCTTAAGTATATGGTGTTGCAAAACTTAGATGTGCAGAAAGAAAATGCTTGAGGGAAATGTGGAAGTGCACAACACACAAAACAAGAACACCTCCTTGATGTGATTATTACTAACTTTAGACGCACAAAAAAGATGCAATAAAATATTGCAAGCTTGTTAAGATTGGATGTCTAAATCTTTTATTTATAACTCACAATGATTTTTACAATTTTTGAAAAATGGGCGATCCAAATCTTATTTTTACATGCAAATTTGAATTCCTTGCAAAATTTTGATAGGAATCAATATTTTTTTATGAAATTTTGATAATTGGGGTGAAAGTTATGCCTTGTTGAAATTTTCTTACAAACATTCACTTTCAAGGCTAAAAACTAGTTGAAACAACAAAATTTTACAAATTTGAGGAAACCAATGAAACTTCTTCAAATAAAGGGAAATCCAAGAAAAAAAGTAAAGTGTGCCTATTGCAGGAAAATTAGCATGATGAGCATAAACATATGAAGAAAAAGATTGAACAACTCATATATCTTCTTGAGAAGATTAATACAGGGGTCCTTGAATCTATCATAGAGTCCTCATCAACTCTAGATACTTCTAAGAAAAATAAAAAGATAAATCTAAGGGCAAAGCACTTGTTGCATCTATAGTCTCTGAGTCTAGGAGATGGATTCTTGACTCTAGAGCTTCACATCAAATGGATTATTCACTAGATTTGTCCTTGTCATTACAACCTATAAATACATGTAAAATTCCATTGGCTAACAATACTTATATGTGTTGCAAGAATGGAAAAATGGATGAAAGTGTTGTCATTGATGTCAACTGGTCAACTGGTTGTCTACTAGTTGCTGTTGGTTGTATATGTTGAGGATATTGAGAAAATTGTATTAAAGGAAGTTTACAGGTTTTTAGGATGATGATCTGGTACTTGTCCCTATGGTTGTGCAGTTCAGATATGTTAGTCATGATTGTTGAAGGTTGCTATATCCAGATTCTTGGCTATTGGTTCTTTGAGAAGTTCGAGTTGTGTTCACCAGTTGTGAACTATGGTTTTTTGTGTTTTGGCCAAGGTTTGGGAGAAATGTTGTTAGTCTAGATTTCTCTTTGATGAATTTTTTTGACTTGTGGTTCTAGAGATAAGATGTTCTAATTGCATTGAAGATATTTTTGGTTTCTAGAAGTTTCAGGCTTAATTGTTCTATGTGTTTTACATTGGTTTGGTCGATCGTGTGTTAAGCACTATCTTTGAAGTTGATGAAGCGTGTTCAATCTATTATGGGTTTTGGTGAAGCACGTGTTTGGGTCACCCTCATTATAATTCCACCTTAGGATGTTTTGGCGCTAACCTAATTTGAATTTGAAGTTGGATGGCCGACTTTGTATCTTTTCAAGGTTGGAGATAGTATAAATACAGGATGAACTAGCAATGAAAAATGTACAAGAGAAAAGAAGGAAGATAAGTGAAAGAGTAGACACAACTTTGATGCTATTCAGAAAGTGTGTGTGAGATGTGTGTGGTAGATCAAAGCAAAACTTAATGCCAAGTTTTCGGATGCAATGAGCAAAAGGTGCTCTATCATTCATGTAAGTTGATCAGTGATTGTGGTGGAATCCTTTATTGCATTGGGATTGTTCTCTCTATAACAAGTCTTCTTTGTCTTATTGGTATCTCTGTGGCAGTGAGCCCTCTGGGTTGTAGCCCTATTGGACAATGAGTCCTTATTGTAGGAAATGAGCTTTATCTCAGGTAGTGAGCCTTTTTGTAATCGATTTTGATATTCTCTATAGTGTGAGTTATTCCTCACCATGGTTTTTCCCTCATTGGGTTTTCCAAGTAAATTTGGTGTTATTGTGTTTGTGCATTGGATTTGAGTTTCTGCATTGACATTTGATGATTAATCATTTAAGCAATTTATGTATTAGTTCTAGTAATTGAAATGAAGGTTATAATATGTGACAACTGATTCACCCCCCCTATCAGTTGTCTTATCCAACAATTGGTATCAGATCCTGGTTCCTTGGTGAAGAGCTTAACCGCTTGAGGAAGGTCTGGGATGACTAGCAAAATGATCTTTGATTATTTGAGGTTTGGTGAAACTAATTATAGTATCTGGAAAGTATTGATGGAAGAATATCTGGAGTATTGTGGATATGATGTGGAGAAAGCTTACAAGAATCCTTACACTCCTCCTGCTAATGGTCCAAGTACACCTAAAGAAATCAAATTATATGAAGTGAACAATAAAGTGAAGTTCATCTTGAAGAATAGTCTGGTACATTCCAAGTTGATTAAGGTTCAAAATTTGAAGACAACTAAGGAAGTCTAGAATGCTTTAAAAAGACCACATGATAGTGATGAAAGGGTTAAAGATGCAAAATTATAGAATTTGGAAACACAGTTTGATCATATGTCCGAAGATGAAAATGTCAAAGCTTATGTACAAAGATTGGATGAGGTAGTGGCTAGAATGCGATCTCTTGGCGCTATTGTAGATGAAACCAAGATTGTAAAGAAGATTCTCAGAACCCTTCCTAATTTTTACAGTGAAAAAGTGAGTGCTATTAAGCAGACTATAGATTATAAGACCTGTACTAAGGATCTGCTATTAGGATTTTTGACATATTATGAGATGAGGAAGCTGAGTCTAAGAAATGGAGGCAAAACAAAGACTGCTTTTAAATCTACAAAAATTGAAGATCCAGATGAAGAAAAATTTGATGAAATAGAAGCTAACTTTGTAAGAAGAATGAAAAAAGGTTCCGATAACTATGAAGGTAAGTTTCCCTTTAAGTGCTTTAGTTGTGGAGAAATAGGTCACTATGCTGCAATGTGCTCAGAAAGAACTAAAAGAAATAAACAAAGATATGGGAAATAAAAGAAAGGAAATAAGATTAACAAAGCTTACTATGTAAATGAGAATGCGAGTATTTTAGATGAAGATTTAGAATATGAAGATCTAGATGAAAATGAATGCTTGTTCTTGGTGATTAAGGATGAACCTACTTCTACTAAATTAGAAAACCAGGTAAAGGAAATTCCTCCAGAGAAGGAGAAGGAGAAAAATGAAGGTACGGTTATCTCTTCCCTACATGCCAAACAAGAAAATATTTTTTGGGTAGTTGATAGTGGTTGCTCACATCACATGACTGATAATAAGAGTAAGTTTGTAAAACTTGAGAAATATGATGGAGGTCCAATTATGTTTGGAGATGATACTGGTGCTAAAATATGTGGTATAGGTTTAGTAAGTTTTGATGACAAGCATCATATTGACGATGTTTACTATGTTAAGGGTTTAAGGAATAATTTGTTGAGTGTTGGTTAGATGTGCAGAAAAGGATATGATCTTGTGTTTAAGGATGAGAAATGTGAGATCCAGAAAGGATCTGGAACATTGATTGCTACAAGAAAGAAATCTGAAGGGAATATTTATCAACTTAAGGGTGTTGATGGACGATGCTTTATGACTCAGATAAATGATAGCTGGTTATGGCATAGGAGAATGTGTCACATGAATTTTGATAACTTGGTAAGGATTAGTGTTGTTCAAACCATGAGAGATTTGTCGAGAATTACAAAGCCCGTCAATACAATTTGCAGGAATTGTTAGTTTGGGAAGAAAACAAGAAATCATTACAGATCAAGAGAACAATCTACTATTAGATTATTGGATTTAGTTCATATAGATCTCTATGGTCCTATGAGAGTGTGAAGTCTACTTGGTGAAAGGTACTTTATGCTTTTAATTGATGATTATTCTAATATACATGGGTTACATTTCTTAGAGAGAAATCAAATGCATTAGATAGATTCAAGGCATTCAAGGCTATGGTTGAAAATGAAGTGAATTTGAAGATAGAATGCTTAAGATTTGATAGAGGTGGAGAATTCACCTCCCATGAGTTCAATATGTTTTGTGAAGTGCATGGAATAAATAGACAATTATCTGCCCCGAGAACTCCTTAATAGAATGGAGTTCTTGAAAGGAAAAATAGAATAGTTGAAGAGGCTACTAGGTCAATGATCACTAAAGCTAGATTACCGAAAGTTTACTGGAAAGAAGCTATTCATACTACTGTGTATGTATTCAATCAAGTTCAAGCAAGAGAAAATAGTACAAAGAATCCCTATGAGTTATAGCACAAAATAATTCCTACAGTTAAATATTTCAAGGTATTCAGAAGCAAATGCTATATCAAAAGAGATGAAGAAACTTTGGGCAAGTTTGATGCAAGAAGTGATGAAGTAATATTTCTTGGATACTCTACCAAAAACAAGGCATACAGATGTTTCAATAAAAGACTGAGAAAGATTTTAGAGAGCTTGTTGGATATTTATGCCTCATCTTCCTAGCTTCGACTTCCATTTTGCCTTGGAGCCTTGTTTCTAGCCTTTACTGCCATACCATTGCAAGCTTTCCTTGGTGGCACGGTTGTGTGGTTTACTGCGGGCCACCTTGCTTGGTCTGGCGATGTTACCGCCTTACCGCGACAATCTTTTTCTAGACTGGTGGTGGCGTAGTGAGTAGCGACAATTGGTGTGGTGATTACCGCCATACCGCAGGGGTTGCTCAGAGGTGGCGAGGTAGTGCGGTTGGCGGCGTGTTGGCGGAGCAAGGCCTTACCGCCTTACCACAGGAGTTGCTCGTTGGTGGCGCGGTAGCAGCTGGCGGTTGAAGGGCGGTGGTCTGGTGCCGGTTATTGCTTTACCGCGGATGGTGATCGAGGAAGCCGCGGTGGTTGCGATGGACGGCTAGCGGTCGGTGAATGCGGTTACTGCCATACCGTGGCCGATGAGATGTATCCCGTGGTGCCACAGTAAGACCGTTGGCGGTCTGCCTGGCGGTCATCGCCTTACCGCGGGGTGGCCTGGCAACCCCCACGGTAGCGTGGTTGATTGTTAGCGGTCTGTGTTGGGGGTCACCGCTTTGCCGCGGGTGTTTGGCGGTCGGGGCCCGGTAGCGCGGGGCAATCAAAGATGGAGCTCGGGCAGGCTTACCGCCACATCGCGGGGTGGCCCGTTGAGCTCGACGGTAGCACGATGAAGACAAGGGTGAGCTTGGGAAAGCTCACCGCCATACCACGAGGAGACTCAGACAGGACTACGGTAGAACGGTGGAGACAAGGAATGAGCTCGGGTGGGCTCACCACATTACTGTGGTCGAGTCGATTGAGCTTGGCGATAGCGCGGTTGGAGGCCAAATGGTTGATGTGGGCTCACTGCCTTACCGCTGTGAACCCCTAAACCTACAAATGCACATGGACAACAAACATGGTTAATGTTAGATCAAAATGCATGCAAATATGAGAGATTCTCCATAAAATCCATTTATTCAAGCTAAAATTAGGAAAATAACAAAAACTTAAATAACAATGAAAGCAATCCTAATTAAGCTAATAGCATGATGATCTTATGGGGGAATTGGTGCCAATGAAGTGTTGCAATTGGCCCTTTCCCAATTCCTAAGTAGCAATGATATGTGAATCTAGAAATGGTCAAATCCCAAAGAGATTTGAGTATAACCTTGGTATCAAATGTGACAAAATGATGAATGCTTAGAGATGATGAACAAAATTAGTTCTCAATTGTAGAGAGTAACTTTGCATATGAATTGTGGATAATGATGAATTTGAGTATAGTAAGTTTACTCAAATTGTGGATGATTGAATGAGAGGAAGAGTCTCTCATTTATAGATTTCCAAAATGGAAGATAGAGTGAAAATAAACAATGTGGAATCATTCAACATCCAATGGCCAAGTGCCACTTGTTAAGATGTGAATGGTTGAGGAATGAGCACATTTTGGTCAATGTGCATGATAAATGCCCTCAGATTCAAATTTGAAATTTGAATGTGACATGTGAGAGGGAAAGAGAAATGAAGTTAATGTCACTTGGCTCAATGCACAAGAACATGTAAGAGGCATTGAATGCCTTATTGGAAGGACTAAGTCCACTTGACTTTTTTTGAATTCAAATGAGGGAATATTCCTTTTTGATGCTTTGTGAGGGAAAATAGATGAATTAATAAATCAAAGTATTTGATTTATTGTGCAACTTGCATTCTCTAGAGAATTTTAGTGAAATGGGTTAATTTAATCATGGTTTGATTAATTTAATGAGGAATTAGGAGATGTGACAATTTAGACTTAAATTTATGAATTGATTTAAATCAAATTGAGAGGAAATGATTAATTAAATAAATGATTTTGATTTATTTAACTAAGGAGGAATATGTTAGATTAAATTAAATAATGTTTTAATTTATTCAATTTAATAAGAGGACTTTAGAGAATTAATTTAAATAAAATGAATTATTTAAATTAACAAAGAAAGATGATTAATTAAATTAAATTGATTAATTTAATCACCAGAGGAGAAAGATCTAATTAAATAAATAATGATTTATTTAATTAAAGGATGAAAGGTGTTGATAAACTGAGAGTATGATTCAAGACGAAACGATGTTAGTAGGATCAGAATCAGGTGCATGCATATTTTACGTGTCTACATTTTGCCCTTCTTTGAAGCAATGTACTTGTTGCATTGATTCAAAAAATAAACTGTTGTGATCAAAGATGCCCCACTATTGCCCCAGCGAGAAGAATTACGTTGGTATATTGCCCCCTCGAGAGATCGAGCGAAAATGTTCAATTTTTCGATCGAGATCACGATAAAATGCGAGAGGAGTGGTTCTATTGATCAAAGGACGTAAGATGATTATTTGATGTAGAGAATTATGATGATGTGTGGACAGTCATTGGCCATGGGTAGCCTCGTGTATATTTTGATACAACACACCAATTTTAGATAGAAATGTTAGTAAAGATAGAAGAATAAGAAGAATAAGATGGATGGAAGGAGGATCCACACAAGTTCACATTATTACCGATGATGATGATGATTTATTGCTAGGAATTGGGATTTTCAAAGGGCCAATTACTTTATGTTTGATAACACAAATAGGTACGATGCATCAAGGTATAAAGGACCAGGATGGCATTGTACCTAGTGTGATGGACTTTCACTCATCAATCAGATAGGAGTATTCTTGTTCACACTTAGCATGCATACTTCATTCAGGATGTAGTTTTAGACATTCTAAACATTTCGGGCCAAAATATAGAAAAACAAGCCTTCCTATGTGGTCAACAAGATACCTAAAACATCCTCCCTACAAACCAACAAAGTACATATGGTTAAGTTATTTTACAAGTATATCCCACAAGCGCAACAAATAAAAAAGATAATGTTCATTGCCCCATTCCCTTTCTCTCTAAACCTATTTTGTTTAGGCATCATCGAGAGGTCCTTGGAATGAGCGCAAAATAAGATAAGCCAATAAAAGACCAAATAAAGAAAACAAACAAGCTGATGTTCTTCATACCGCTAGCCAAGGCTAAACTACTACGAGGTACCTAATGCTTATGTCCATCGTGGGAAGGATTCATCCTAGGACATGTAGTGATTAGGGTTTTGATGGGACCGATTTGGGTGATAAGCTATTGATACTCCGAGTTGACCAACTTGCTTGCTTACTAACTTAGACTTCCAAGACTCTGACGATTAGAGTGTTCACTTTGGAACCTGCTAGGCTTGCTTCTGACTGATTCACCAAAGGGTGAAGGTGACGATTGATTTTATTATGAGTGATAAAATTTGTGGGTGAAAGTGAGATGAAATAGATGCACCATTTTGGATTTTTAGATATTTTGAGGTTGTTTTTGGTATTCTCACATTTTTCAATGTTTTTGGTATTTTGTGTCTTGGGGGCTGATCAAGGATGGTCTTGCCTACGTTTAAGCTCAGAGACGACGTAGTTTAGACGACAAACTGACTTGATGATAAGATAGACAAACGGATTGCCCCTTTTATTGCTTAAAGGACTGACTTATGATGCAAACTAGATGGGAAAACGGATTGCCAATGCGACGAATGCCTAAGGATTGACCTAAATGTAAAATAGATGGGAAAACGGATTGCCAATGCAATAGATGCCTAAGGACTGACCCTAACTATCTCGGGGGATGATCAAAGATGAACCTTGCCTACGTTCAAGCTCAGAGATGATGTAGTTCAACAAGGTGAAAGACTGACAAGACTAAATAATGATTTTTTTGAAGATTTTCTGATATTTTGACATGTTTTTGGATTTTTGAATGATTTGGATGTTTTTTTATTTTTGATTTTTCTAATATTTTTGGATTTTTTGATGAATTTTGAATTTTTTTTATGATTTGGATATGGATACGCATAACGATATCAGTGCTCTATTTTGAGATTTTGTTGAAAACCAAGCTTAGTGTTGATCAATCGAATTGATGGATTGATAGTTTGACTAAGTGTGTTAAGTCAAACAAAAGTGATAATGCACTTGTAAATTCCAGGAAGTTGTGTTATCCTAGAGTAAACTTGTACATAAGAGGATGGTTTGACTAAGTGTGTTAAGTCAAACAAGTGGTTTTGGATTTGATAATCTGGTTAAGTGTGTTAAGCCAAACAAAGGTGATAATGAACTTGTAAACCCAAGGAATTTGTGTTATCCTAGAGTAAACTCATGCACAAGATGATAGTTTGACTAAGTGTGTTAAGTCAAACAAGAGTGATGATTGATTGGATTTGATTGATCAAGATTGATGAAGCTTGATTTGGAACAAAATTGTTTTGATGATTTTGATGTGACGTTGAAGTACACATTAGATGCAATTGATATGGATTGTTTGGATTGATGTTCGGTGAAAGATAAAGCTTGATAAGGAATGCCATCTTGTCAAAATATGCCATGGCATAGTGATTTGGATCTTTTGCTCACAAATGTTTTAACCAATTTGATTTCACGTTTTCCAATGTTCGGATTGCCACATAAGTTGGAGGATATATATCAAGATTTATTCTCGAAGCAAGATGTAAATATCTGCCCCTAGTGTCTAGCAATGTTTGAATGGCCATGGGTGGATTCTTGGATAGACGTATAGATAGATACGATAAGCATGCAAAGGATGCCAAATATTATCTTGCAATAAGATAAGGTGTTCGAACAGAGGAATGCTCACTCAGATAATGCTTCAAAGCTTAGATAATGTTGGATAGGATGGGATCAGTGAAAATGACCCATGTCAATATGACTACCATAAGCAAGTGTAAAGTGTG
The DNA here is from genome assembly GCA_007115665.2 of Sequoiadendron giganteum. Taxonomy (NCBI): domain Eukaryota; kingdom Viridiplantae; phylum Streptophyta; class Pinopsida; order Cupressales; family Cupressaceae; genus Sequoiadendron; species Sequoiadendron giganteum. The sequence goes on along the minus strand of CM021103.1, from coordinate 112,975,752 downwards.
CACCAAAATTTTCCAAGATCAAGATAACTTGGAGTATGGATGCAGATGGATAAAAAAGGGATTGGTTCATGGATGAATGGATGATATGGATGGAATGTTGGCTTTTATTATGGATGTGATAAGATGCTTTCTCTTGAACTGGTGCACGTAGATGCTCGATTCTACACATGACACTTGTTTGCGAGGTTTTCATCATGATACCTGTCCAAAGCGCCACCGAAGTGGTTTTCACTAGAGGACGATTTTTCTCTTTATTGTTTTCAATCCATTTTTTTGATTTTTTTGTATTTTCTGAGAGATTTTAAGTTGATGCTGAACCACCTGGTGGTGCTGATGTAGATGCTTCTATCTTAGCGTGTCATCGATATCCTGCTTGAAGAACTTGCCAAGACACATGCACTTGAATGCAACTTTTGAGATCCCTGATTTGTTTTGCTAATACCAGAGTTAACTCTGCCTTTGTGCACACATCGTGATAGAGTGCCTTTTGAATCCTTATGATGAAGGGTTGCTGCCAATACATGGTCAATGTGAGACTTGGATATCATGTGTAGAGGCATGGATGAAGTGTGTTTAGGGATAAAAGATAGATTGGTTGATAATTTGGAGCCTTTGACTCTCCAAACTTGGGAAGATGAGAAATGATGGGTGGATACGGAAGTGTACATGGAATTAGGACCAACTTCTTGATACACTTTGTATGTCGCTTGAGAAGCTTGGTTTTTCCTTTGTGGAAATATTTGATGGATACTTGCCCCATTTTTATTTTGCCCCATAGTTTCTTTGACTAATGGGGTTTGATAGGGATAATCTTTCTTTGTATTCTTGGGTATCCATATGTATTTGATTTGTCCGATATGATTCTTAGCTTCTTTTTCTTTGATAACGTTCTTCATGCTTTGATTCAGGTCTTTCTTTTGACGTTGGTCCCAATTCGTGGATGGGGTGATGGGTGGATGAATATTCATGACATGGCGGGTTGTAGTATTGGCATTGGTTTCATCATAAGGATTCTTCATGCTCCCTATGTTGATGTTTCCTCGAGACGAAGTTGCCTCCAGTTTTGTGGAAGTATTACTGATATGTTGAGATCCTTTGATTGTCAAATAATCAAGGCCTTGATGCTTAGGGTTGCCAATAATCTGTACTGGTTCTAGGATACCATGTTCATATAGGCCTAATCCTCTACCTTGATAATTCATCTGCTGAAAAAACTTATTTGCAACAGGATGTGATTTACCTTGGAAACAAGGTGCTAATCCTTCTCTGCTCTATGGTGGATCTTCAAAAGTGTCAGATTCCTTATTGATAAGATAATTTTCCCTTACAAAGGTGAGTGATCCAAGTTTATAAGTGACAGGATCCTCCATATGTGGGATGACTTTCTGATTGATATCTTTAGCTTGATCTTGTGAGATATCAGATTGTAGTGCTTCTTCAAGAAGTGTTAATGCTTCACTGTCCACACAAAATTCTTCCTCATGACTCACTTCACAAGATGTTTTTGATTCACAACTTATGTAGAAGCCTTCTTCACGACCCATTTTTGATATGTCTCTGCATTTGTCTATATGTTGACCATGTTTATAAATGTTAAGAGTAAGAGACTCTTGTTCCTTGGTAATGATGTCAAGAGTATGAGACTCTTGTTTTGAATGAAGATCATCTACGTGTTCATCCAAAGAAAGCATCTTATGGGTAGATGGAGGGGTATGTGCTATATGGATATGATCATTATTTGTGACATCTTGTAGGAGAGTGGCCATCACCTCATTGTAGTATCTTGTATATAAAAATTATTGATCTTGATTAATGTTAGAATTACTTTCAACATGCTTTGGATCAAGTTCTTGACATGGGTCAACTTCAAAGGATGGATTACTTTCAAAGGGGTTTTGGACATCGTCATAAGGCATGGGAAGTGGCTTAATATCCTCTTGATCTTTGAGTGGACTTGTATCAAATGGTGAGTTGAGGATTCTTTCACTGTTCACAACCATGAGGTCAAAGGATGTCCATATGTCTTGGGAAGGAACATTGCTAGACCTTGGTGATAGATTTTGATCATGCTTTGGGATACGTTCTTGAGATATGTCCTCTAACTCATAAGGCAATGTGGAGACCTTTTTGATATGATCATTGGTGGATGGATCTTGGTTTATGTCAATAGGATCAAATAAAATCAACACTCCTTGAAATAGATCTTTGTAGGAGGGGTCTTGATCATAACTAAAAAATGGCTCTTGATGTATGTTGATTTGATCATTGGATGAGGTGGAAACATCGTCAAGGTGTTCATCGATGGATAGGTATTGATCATTGTTTTCAACAATTTTGGTGGGAACTTGTTGCAAGCCTTGTTGAGCGAGTAATGCTTGCATTTTTTGCTGAGCCAACAATGCTTGTTGTTGGTCGTGTTGTTGTGCCAACAATGCTTTTTGTTTGGCTTGTTGTTGAGCTGCTTGTTGATGGATTGCTTGCAATAATGCCCTGAATTGTGTTTTCTCATGTTGAGCCTAGTGCTAGGCTTGAGCTTGAGCCTGTGCTTGTTGGGCTACTTGAGCCGCTTGCGCAACTTGTGCGGCTTGTTGGGCTTGGAATGCCTTTTGGCGAGCAGCTTGTTGTGCGGCTTGCAACATGATGGAGAACAAATTTGTCATGTTGTGTTTTGGCGGTGGTGGCGGTGGTGGGTTGGGGATGGTGTTGATTGTTGGGGTGAGTAGAACGGTCTCATTGATTGCCAAGGTTTGAGTGGTGAATAGTGCGATTGAGATTCTTGGTCCTTGAGACACTTGAGAAATGGTAGATGTGTTAACCGTTGGTGTTGCTTGGATGGTTGCCATTTATTTTTGCGATATTGTTGGAAAAATGAGAGGATTTGGTATGATGTTTTGATTTGGAATTATAGGTTGACTTTGAAAATTTTTGTGGTTGAGAATCATATTGCCTTGATTTAGGTAACTTTGATTTTGCATGGTGTTACCTTGACTTGAATCAACATATGGAGTTTCCAATATATTGCTAGGATTTTGAACAACATTAGGGGGATTTGCAAGCATATCTATCCCAAAGTTCACCAAGTGTGGACTAGAAATGTTCATTTTCAACAAACTTGTATTTGGCATGTATGGATTTGGTAGGATAATGTTGTTTGGAAAACTCATGCATTGAGTGTTTGGTTGATAGATTTGCAAATTTGGACTTGGATTTAAATTTATCATTGGGAAAGGTGTTCCAGACTTTAGATTGGGCATACTCACATTCGTTGTACTTATAAGGTTTGGAGAAGATAATGATGCCATGTTTGAATTGCATAAATGTGAGTTTCGATAATCAATTGGCATTGTGAGACTTGGATAGTTTGGTTGACTCGAATTGCTCATGATGGATGGATCAAGTTTATATTCCATGTCCCTCTTGTGTTGAGATTGAGTTTGAACCATAAAATGAAGATCAATTTTCAAGAATGTAAGAGATGAACCTCTAATTCTTTAGATCGTTCTAAACCTTAGGTTCAAAGAAGCGAAGAACTAGGATAATTGAAGGATCAAAGCGATGACGAGGATGAGATAAATGAAAGATGAGTGATACGGATGAATGGAACTCTTAAAGAAACTTGGAAGTAAATGCTAAACTTTTTAGGACTTTGATTGATCGTGATTGGATTGATGGTTTGACTAGGTGTGTTAAGTCAAACAAGAGTGATAAATGTAATCGTAAAACTCTAGGAAGTTGTGTTATCCAAGAGTGAACTCCTACAAGATGGTAGTTTGACTAAGTGTGTCAAGTCAAATAAGGTGATGATTTGATAATTTGGCTAAGTGTGTTAAGCCAAACAAGATGAACTCATAAACCCTAGGAAGTTGTGTTATCCTAGAGAAAACTCGTGTATAAGATGATGGTTTAACTAGGTGTGTTAAGTCAAACAAAGTGGTTTTGATTTCACTTAAAAGTTTAGCATAAAAGATGTTTGCAAAGTTTCCAAGAGTTGTTGGGGAGGTGATTTTTGACCGATTTTGATGGTTGAGATATGGATGAAAGTGATTGATTTGATCCTAGACTTGACCTAGAATAACACTTCTTCTTACAGGACCTTGGTGTTGAAGAACATGCTTTTCCCTAGAAGTAATTCAAACCAAAAGATCAATGTCTGCATGGAAACCATAAGACTCAAAATAGAACAAGCACATGTATGGTTCAATTGTCTGTTACCTTGTTTAGATTTGGTTCTTTTTACCACAAACACTTTCTTGATTAGCTTTTTCAAACTGAATGTCCAATGTCCTAATTTTATTTCATCCCACAAAGTGTATTATGTGGAAATCAAGGAAATCAAGGCAAAGGTTCCTTATGTTTAACTTTGTTGAAAACAAATGACGGTAGAATTTGGGCACTTAGAAACCTCTAGGAATATGATTCCTAGGGAAAGCAAGAGTGTCCAAATTCATCAAGAGGTATTTGTTTCCCACAAGGTGTTTGAAATTTGAAGGTCTTGTGTATGTTTGTTTTCAAGTGTTTTGAGGACCAAGCAATGTGTTCTTTTCTTCAAGCACTTTTACACTCCTAGGATGATGAGGCAATATCTTGTTGGATTCCCACTTGGATAAATCCAGCTGTGCATATCTTGTGCAAATGGCTAAATGCTTAACCACACTGGCTCCCCTCCACGAAACTCACTTATTCAGGTCAGCCAAGCATTAGTACCCATGAATCTCCCATGGCATACTTTCCATTTCCACAACAAGATCGCATGTATAACGTGGGGCAGCTTCAAAGGACATGACCTTTTGCACCAACAAGATAGACAAGGTTTTGGCCTTTTTCTAAACAAAGGGTTCTAATTCGGGCATTCCATTCGTGGGGGATTATCCAACATTGGCGAGAGTCCATTGCTGTCTATCTCATCGGAATAATCCTCATGATTCTTGAACTTTCCTCAAGAATCCACACTTATATACCGGTTGGAAGTCGCTTGGCTTTAGCGTGTTCCTGGTTGGGTCATTCCCTTGGGTGATTATTTTTTCTCACAAGGCAGACCCTCTAAGATAAACAAAAGCGAGGTAACATATCCCATCGTTCACACAACCTTTGTTGAAAAACAAAGGGGAAAACCTCCGCAATATGTCGTGCTCACACTCGCATGTTTTGTTCAATTTTAAATGCCCAAATTAAAATGTGGAGGCAATCTTTTTAACAACCTAATATCACTAAAATGTTTTTGATTCTCAAGATCGCAATGAAGCACGAGAGAAGCAAATACACATTTTGAATGATATTAATTTGTAAAAAAGATTGCAAAACATGGAAAACATTTGTTCATTTTAAACCTCAAAGCAATGATGACTTCTTTTTAAGCACCAAATGAAGTGTGAGTTTGCCTTGTTCAATTGTTACCTTTTAAACAAAATCTAGTCTGTTTGCCTAAAGTTCTTTTTAGCCCCTTTGTACACTTTTTGAAAAGAAAATTTGTTGTTCTTTTTAGAGCCCAAAAATAAAAAAATTAGTGTGTCCTAAAAGCATAAAGTAAACAAATCCTTAAACTTGGAATTATAATTGCTTCCAAGAGTGTCTAAAGATACTTGATACAATAAAAAAAGGATGTCATAAGAAGCTTTGTTTTTGTTTTCTCCTCCCCTTTTTGATTTCCTTACCTAAAAAAGTGCTCAAAATGTTAGATGAGATCAAGAGACAAGAAAATATAAGGGTTAGATGAATCATCAAGCATAAAAACCTTAAAACTTAGGCCAAGTTTCATAGTGTTTTGAGATTAGGTGAAATTTTGAAAATTTTAACTCTATCAAAGTTAAGAAACACCTACACCATTAGATAGATTATGAAATTCTACCCCATTTAAAAAAAAAAGCTTTGAAAAAGACTAAAAAATGATCAAGATACGGCCATTTTAAGTTCGAGTAAAAAAAAAAAAGGAAATCAAAAGCGGTGCTGTTTGAAAAAACGGCTCTATTTGGAGCAGAAGCGGCTCTGTTTGACCTAGGAGTGGCTTTGTTTGAGTTTTAAGCGGCTCAATATAGCGCCGCATGACTCTGTTTGCAAAAACGGCTCTGTTTGACCCGTGTCTGCAAAAAAAACTTTAGAAACCGCATAATTTTTGAAAAAATGTGATTTAAATGCTTGAGCTGCCCTCCTTCTAGTGCCAAAATATGAACCCCTAAACCTGCAAATGCACATGGACAACAAACATGGTTAATGTTAGATCAAAATGCATGCAAATATGAGAGATTCTCCATAAAATCCATCTATTCAAGCTAAAATTAGGAAAATAACAAAAACTTAAATAACAATGAAAGCAATCCTAATTAAGCTAATAGCATGATGATCTTATGGGGGAATTGGTGCCAATGAAGTGTTGCAATTGACCCTTTCCCAATTCCTAAGTAGCAATGATATGTGAATCTAGAAATGGTCAAATCTCCAAAGAGATTTGAGCATAACCTTGGTATCAAATGTGACAAAATGATGAATGCTTAGAGATGATGAACAAAATTAGTTCTCAATTGAAGAGAGTAACTTTGCATATGAATTATGGATAATGATGAATTTGAATATAGTAAGTTTACTCAAATTGTGGATGATTGAATGAGAGGAAGAGTCTCTCATTTATAGATTTCCAAAATGGAAGATAGAGTGAAAATAAGCAATGTAGGATCATTCAACATCCAATGGCCAAGTGCCACTTGTCAAGATATGAATGGTTGAGGAATGAGCACATTTTGGTCAATGTGCATGATAAATGCCCTTAGATTCAAATTTGAAATTTGAATGTGACATGTGAGAGGGAAAGAGAAATAAAGTTAATGTCACTTGGCTCAATGCACAAGGACATGTAAGAGGCATTGAATGCCTTGTCGGAAGGACTAAGTCCACTTGGCTTTTTTTGAATTCAAATGAGGGAATATTCCTTTTTGATGCTTTGTGAGGGAAAATAGATGAATTAATAAATCAAAGTATTTGATTTATTGTGCAACTTGCATTCTCTAGAGAATTTTAGTGAAATGGGTTAACTTAATCATGGTTTGATTAATTTAATGAGGAATTAGGAGATGTGACAATTTAGACTTAAATTTATGAATTGATTTAAATCAAATTGAGAGGAAATGATTAATTAAATAAATGATTTTGATTTATTTAACTAAGGAGGAATATGTTAGATTAAATTAAATAATGTTTTAATTTATTCAATTTAATAAGAGGACTTTAGAGAATTAATTTAAATAAAATGAATTATTTAAATGAACAAAGAAAGATGATTAATTAAATTAAATTGATTAATTTAATCACCAGAGGAGAAAGACCTAATTAAATAAATAATGATTTATTTAATTAAGGGATGAAAGGTGTTGATAAACTGAGAGTATGATTCAAGACGAAACGATGTTAGTAGGATTAGAATCAGGTGCATGTATATTTTACGTGTCTACAACCGTGATGGTTGTCTAGACTTTGTGCGGTTGCGCAGTAGGTGGCAGAGGTGAGCTCTGAGCTCGGTCGACTGGTTTGACCGAGTTTGATCAGAGGTCAAAGGCAATGAATGAACATAAATGTGACACGTGGCTCAATGTCAGGATGTTGATTGGCTAGAAGTCAAAATAGTGTATGACAGTTATTGCAGGCCAAATTTTCAGCTGAAGACATGACCTGTTCGAGGCAAGCAATTGAATGCTTGGACGACTCGATGCAAGAAGATCTGTCAGTGAATATCCTGATGATAGTTGGTGATTTGGACAAATAGAACAGGTTGGTGCACGGTATGAGATTAAGTAATCTCGTGTGCTCGTAGAATAAAAAAGAGTGAATAGAAAGAGAGATAGGGAGAGTGTTCAAATGGTCCTGACTATGAACATTTGGTCTCTCAGTTCTACGAAGATGTGAACCTGTGGAGGCCGTGTGGCTGGGCAGGCGATCAGGCTGCCTATGAGAATTATTTGTGAGGAGCTGAAGGGAATCTACATGATATGTCATTGAGGACATTGTAATCATGTGAAGTTTCTATTTTGTGTTGCCTGTATATTTCTCTAGATGAACAAGATGTGACTCTTGTATAGGCTATGAGCCTGAGATTGTATTGTAACTATTTTCTGTTGCTGAATAATACAATTGCTCGATCTTTTGGAGTGGGGTTTTTTACTTGAAAAGGTTTTCCCCACGTATATTTTTGTGTCTACATGTTTGTCTTTCATGTTATTAGATTCTGCTCTTGAATCTATGCTTGCGTTGAATCTGTTATAATTTTTTCTTTTACTTCTCTCAGAGGATCAATGGGGTATCAACTGTGCCTGCTTCCGCTTTATGGCATAGTTGTTTGTGTCTTTGAAGTGATAAAAATAAAAATCACTAAGGAACTGTTGTCTTAGATGTGTTCTATGATGACAAAACCGACTCTGTATCCCCAACAAGTGGTATCAGAGCTGGTTGAAGGAGGTTGAGGCTCGATGATACCAACAAGTGGTGTCAAAGCCTTCTCCTAGTTACTGGAGTTCTGGGTATTTATCCTGTGTTGATTTCTTAGCCTGGCAAGCTTGAGGAAATCTTGAGAAATCGGTTGGTGATTGATCCTTCGATGAGTGAAAGTTGTTGCTTCTTTGATTCAACACATAGTTTTGAAAGACACTGGAGATGACTGGAGTTGATCGTATTGTGGCAATATGGTCCGAGGCTCCTGGCTCACAACAAATGTTCCTGATGCAAAGGGCGTGAGATGTTCTTGTGGTTTTGCTACAACGAAGTGTGGTTTCATACTGGGTGTCTGTGTGAGAGGCTCCCTGGCGGTATGGAGTTTCTTGTGTTGCTATTCAGCCATGAAGTTATGCGCTTGTGCTGGGTGTCTTGACTTAGCACTGAAGGCAGTTTCTCTATTGCTCTGATTGCATGGAGGCTATGGAGTTGATCCTGGTGGTCTGCAACTTTTGAATAGCCTGGCTCTCTCATATGCTTGTGCATGGCTGTGGTTTTTGAAACTGGTCTGAAATGGACCTGCTGTTCCATTCTTACTTGTGTCTTGCACTCACATGTTTTAGATTCATGTCTTTGGCTCTAGAGGTTTTGTGTAGATTTTCCTAAATAAGTCTATCATGCATTTTCATGTTTTTCATTATTTTGGTTAACCATGATGGTTGTGTGCAGACTCCTGAGTCGTTTAGATGAGCAGTGAATATGGAGATGCATGGGTGTTTTATAAACACTGTGGTTTGCAGGTTTTACACGGTCAAGAAAAACTTGTGGAGTGTGGAGCTATTGTTCAACTATTTTCTAGACCCTGACATCTGGGGTGTGACTGGATGAGATAGCTTCAGTTCAACATGGTTTATGGAGGTGTGTTGTCTTCTCTGCATGAGAGTGTTGGTATGTGTTTTCTTTCAGCATTCTTGTGGTTTTGTTTGCTGGTTTCCTAGACTATGGTGCTTGAGTTGTGGATGTGTTTGGAAAATCGGATTTGTTGCTGATCTGGTGTTTGAGTCAAGTTGTCTACATGGGTTGTTCCTTTGTTTATCTCAATTTTGCAGTTTCCAGTGTGATGATAGATTTGTAGGTTCATTGGTTGCATCCACGAGTTATGCAATGTTGTGGGCTATCCTTACCTACATATTTGTTGTGAGACAACTCGGGAGTGGACTGTCAATATCCATGAGGTTGTAACAGTGTGGTGTAGATTTGTTAGTTGGCCTTGTCTGTGGTCACTTGTGCATTGGCGTGGCTGTTTTGAGATGAGAGGATGGACAACATTGTAGTACCTAAATAGTCAGTGATGGGGACCTGTAGCATGTGAATCACGATGTCATGAAGAGCTTGGTACACTAGCCAATGTAAGCTTTTGATAGTGATGGGGTGGTCGGTCATGGTGCTTGGAGAGCTCGATGTCACAGTTCACTGGGAGCTTTAGCAGTGACTGTGGATTCATCACTTGGTGGTGAATGATCTTCTTTGGTGTTGCAAATGCTTCTTGAGGACTCTTAGATCCTATTGCTGCAAAATAGTTCTTTCGCATCTACATGGTCACTATTTGAAGGTGTACAATTTCTTGGAGCCATGAACGACCTTGGTAGTCTTTGGCTAAGATGCTGGTGGTGCTTGATAGGTGATGTTGGTTTAGATTTTGTTTGCTTTATGTCATGGTATACTCTTGCTTGTGAATTAGAGTTTTGGCATGTTGCTTTGCTCTTGAGACCATGGATAGTTCACTTGAAGCATGGTATCTCCTAAGAGGGATGTGTAGATCATGGTGTCATGATAAGTTCCTGTTCAGCTGGTTTGGAGCTTTGACAGTGGTCTGGTGTTTCTTTATGTTTTGAGTACTTTGGTCATATACTGGTGGACTTCATGATAAGTGCAGCAATGCAGATTGGAATTAGCATGAAATGACAGGTGCTAGTGCTCATGGATGCATGAAGAATAAGGTGAGGCTGGAATTCTTTTGAGAATGTTGTTGTTAGAGCTGAAAGTCCGAGTAGCCTGCACCTTGGTTGAATACGAGTTCAATAGAGACCATGAAGGAGAATTCTCTTGGGTAAGTCATAGTGGCTTGTATATCTTGGAGGAGCATCTTTTCTCCTTTTCTTGGTCTGCTTGGTAGTGAAGTTTATTTGAAAGGTATTTGCCCATTATAGCTTTCAGATATGTGTTATGCTTTATCTTTCATGGATATGAATCTTGAGTTGTGAGATTCTGGAGGATTCATAATGAAAGGTGGACAACATTGTGTATCTCCTTATGCTTTTGAGGACTGATAGGAGATGGTTATATAGGTTAGTCTGATCTTCTTTGAGATGCTTACATTCTGTTGGATGTTGTTAAGGATTTCCCTTTGGGATGTGAAAAAGATCATTCTTGACACAACTAGCATTTAGAAGTGTATGTAGGAGGATGCTACATGTTATGATTTGTTGTTTCTCTCTTTTTTGGTCTTTTTTCTTCCTGATTGTTCATTTGACTTTAGATGTTTGTGTAGTCATGGTGTTTCCTTCTTCAGTTAGATATGGAACCTTGGAAGAATGTGGAAGACTATTAAGAGAAATGTTTCTTGCAGTAGGTGGTTGTAGGTTGTGCATATCAGTGTGGATGTTCCTTGGAACTACATGGTTACATTTTTCTATGTGCAGGATTAGTGGACTTAGTATGCCTGGATCACTTGTGATGATGCTTTGTTTGCATTCATCTGGTTAGTACCTTTGCAGTGGGAGTACCTAGATGTGTTTGGTCTTTTGATTGGTTGACACATGGTGCTTATTTTTGCTGTTGTTGGGTTGGCTGTGTGATGGCATGAGTTTACTGATGGTCATACCTTTGAGGTATGGGTGATTGGATTAGCATGAGCTGTGGGTGCTGGTTTTTCAATTGCGTGGGTTTGATTAGTTGGATGGGGGCAGTCAGTTTTATGGTTGATGTTCTAGCTAGTTGGTTTATCTTGTTTTGGAGTTTTGGTTCTTGTTTCTGTGTTCGCATTGTGCCTTGTTGCTACTATTGTGTTGCCTTTGCTGCCTGAAGGATCTGATGCTTGTGTTTCAGAGACTGGTGCATATACGCCTTGGCTTGTTCCTTTTCCTGTGTTGGATGTTTGGAGATGTAGCTTAAGATGGTGGACATTTTTTGAATGTCATTGCAAGTGTCTTGGTTGGAGCATGGTGATGGTCCTTTGTTTTCATTTTTGGAAGAAGCCAGTAAGAATTTGTCAAGTGGGAGATTGTTGGATATTTATGCCTCATCTTCCTAGCTTGGACTTCCATTTTGCCTTGGAGCCCTATTTCTGGTCTTTACCACGATACCGCTGCAAGCTTTCCTTGGTGGCACGGTTGTGCGGTTTATCGCTTTACCACGGGCCTCCTTTCTTGGTCTACGGTTGGGCGGTGTTACTACCTTACCGCGACAGTTTTCTTCTAGACTAGCAGTGGCACAGTGAGCGGTGACAGTTGGCATGGTGATTATCGTCATACCGCAGGGGTTGCTCAGAGGTGGCAAGGTAGTGCAGTTGGCGGTGTGTTGGCAGAGCAAGGCCTTACCACCTTACTGTAGGAGTTGCTCGTTGGTGGCGTTGTAGCAGCTAGCGGTTGAAGGGCAGCGATCTGGTGCCAGTTACCACTTTACCATGGACGGTGCTCAAGGAAGTTGCAGTGGTTGCGGTGGATGGCTAGTGGTTGGTGAATGCGGTTATCGCCATACCGTGGGCAGTGAGATGTCTCACTGCGGTGCCATGGTAAGACCGTTGGTGGTCTGCTTGGCGGTCACTGCCCTACCGTGGGGTGGCCTAGCGGCTCCCGTGGTAGCGCAGTTGATCGTTAGTGGTCTGTGCTGGGGGTCACCGCTTTGCCGCTGGGTGTCTGGCGGTCGGGGCCCGATAGCACGGGGTGATCAGAGATGGAGCTCGGGCGGGCTTACTACCACAACGCAGGGTGGCCCGTTGAGCTCGACGGTAGCATGATGAAGACAAGGGTGAGCTTGAGCGAGCTCACCACCATACCATGAGGCGACTCAGATAGGGCTGCGGTAGCACGGTGGAGACAAGGAATGAGCTCGGGTGGGCTCACCGCATTACCGCGGTCGGGTCGACTGAGCTCGGCGGTAGCGCGGTTGGAGGCCGAATGGTCGATGTGGGCTCATCGCCTTACCGCGATGGTTGCCTGGACTCGGTGCGGTTGCACGGTAGGTGGTAGAGGTGAGCTCAGAGCTCGGCTGACTGGCTTGATTGAGTTTGACTAGAGGTCAAAGGTAGTGAACGAGCAGAAATGCGACACGTGGCTCAACGTTAGGATGTTGATTGGCTAGAATTGAAAACAATGTATGACAGTTATTGCAGGCTGAGTTTTCAGCTGAAGACATGACCCATTTGATGCAAGGAATTGAATGCCTGGGCGGCCCGATGCAAGAAGATCTGTCAATGAATATCTTGAGGACAGTTGGTGATTTGGACAGGCATAACAGGTTGGTGCATGGTATGAGATTAAGTAATCTCGTGTGCTTGTAGAAGAAAAAAGAGTGAATAGAAAGAGAGACAAGGAGAGTGTTCGAACGATCTTGACTGTGAACATTTGGTCTCTCATTTCTACGAAGATGTGAACCTGTGGAGGCCGTGTGGCTAGGCTGGTGATTAGGCTAGCTATGATAGTCGTTTGTGAGGAGCTGAAGGGAATCTACATGATATGTCATTGAGGACGTTGTAATCATGTGAATTTTCTATTTTGTGTTGCCTGTATATTTCTCTAGATGAACAAGATGTGACTCTTGTATAGGCTATGAGCCTGAGATTGTATTGTAACTGTTTTCTGCTGCTGAATAATACAATGGCTCAATCTTTTGGAGTGTGGGGTTGTTTTACCTGAAAAGGTTTTCTCCACGTATATCTATGTGTCTACATGTTTGTCTTTCATGTTGTTAGATTTTGCTCTTGAATCTGTGCTTGTGTTGAATATGTTATAAGTTTTTCTTTTACTTATCTTAGAGGATCAATGGGGGATCAACTGTGCCTGCTTCCGCTTTATGGCATAGTTGTTTGTGTCTTTGAAGTGATAAAAATTAAAATCACTAAGGCATTGTTGTCTTAGACATGTTCTATGATGACAGAACTAACTCCGTATCCCCAACAGAGCTCAAATGTGAAGGTTGATGAAACAATGAATAATTCTATTGATATTGATGGATATGTGTCTGATGAACATGACTTTGTAAGAATAGAAGAAATTGTGGAAGAACAGGATAAAGAAGAGTAGGAAAATAAGAATGAACAAAATGAAAGAGAAGATGCTTCGGTGATGTCCCCTACGTCATCGAAATATGTATAGAGGAATCATTCAGAAAATCAAATTATTGGAGACAAGACAAAATGTTTGTTAACTAGAAGCTAATTTGCCACTGAAGTAAACTTGTGTTTATTCTTTGAGATTGAGCCGAAGACAGTAAGTGAAGCCTATAAAGATGAACATTGGAAGGAAGCAATGAAAGAAGAAATTTTGCAGATTGAGAAGAATTAGACTTGGGAATTGGTCCCAAGATCGACAGACAAAAATATTATTGGATCGAAATGGGTATTCAGAAATAAGTTGAATGAGAATGGAGAAGTTGTTAGAAACAAAGCAAGGCTTGTGTGTAAAGGCTACTTATAAGTAGAAGGCATAGATTTTTAGGAGACATTTGCCCCGATAGAAAGAATGGAATCTATAAGGATGTTCTTGGCATTAGCTGCTTATAAATATTTCAAAGTCTATCAGATGGATGTCAAGTCAACATTTTTGAATGGTGAGCTAGAAGAAGTCTACATGGAACAACCAAAAGGATTTCAGTTAACAGATCAACTGGATATGGTGTGCAGATTGAAGAAAGATTTATATGGATTGAAGCAAGCTCCTAGAGTCTAGTATGCAAGGTTAGACAAGTATCTGATTCAACAGAGATTTAATAAAGGAACGACTGACAAAAAATTGTACTTTAAGATTGAAAATGACAAAATCTTGATTGTAGTTGTATATGTTGATGACTATCTTTGGAGGAAATGAAAAGATGTGCAAGATGTTTGCAAACGAGATGCAAAAAAATTTGAAATGTCTATATTTGGGGAGATGAATTTCTTTCTTGGGCTACAGATTAATCAAACAGAGAAAGGAATTTTTATTTCACAATCTAAGTATGTGAGAGAGATGTTGAAGAATTTTGGGATGGATGGTTCCGAACCAGTAAGTACTCGTACGGTGACTGGTTGCAAGCTAGATAAAGATGATGATTCACCTAAGGTTGATTAGAGCAAGTATAGATCTATGATTGGTGGACTATTGTATTTGACTGCTTCTAGACCAAATATTATGCATGTGGTTTGTCTTGTAGCTAGATTTCAAGAAGATCCAAAGGAAACACATGTTGCTGCAGTTAAAAAAATATTCAGATATTTGAATGCCACTTCAGATTATGGATTATGGTATCCTAAAGATACTGACTTTACACTTAGTGCTTATACAAATGCAAATTGGGCCAAAATTATAGATGACAGAAAGAGTACGAGTGGTGGTGCATTCTTTCTTGGATGCATGTTGGTAGCATGGTTGAGTAAGAAGCAAGATTTAGTCTCTTTGTTTACTATTGAAGCTGAGTATATTGCTACTGCATCTTGCTATACACAAGTTCTATGGATGAAACATACATTGAAAGATATCATAGTACCATATGATGATCCCATTTCTATCTTCTGTGATAATAAAAGTGCAATTAACATCTTGACAAATCTTGTGATGCACTCGAGAATGAAGCATATATCTATCATATATCATTTCTTTAGAGAGAAGGTTATGGAGAGTGAAGTCAAGATTGAGTATGTTCCGAAAAAAGATTAGATTGTAGATATATTTATAAAGGCTCTTCCTAAAGATGCTTTTGAGTATCTCCGAGAGAAGTTAGGGGTCATTGCCCCTCCTTTCATAAACTAAGATGCATTTGGAGATGCGTTGGTCTTATGGATTCATGGTTCTATCTTTTTGGAATGATGTTTTGGTGGCCACCTCTCAGGGGGAGCAGGTAGTTTCAAGTGATGTCATTATGAGTATTCTATTGTCATGTCAAAGGAAGATTTAGTGAACATATCTTTTTTTTTCCTTTTCCATTGATGTAAAAGGGGGAGAGAAAGCATGTGAAGAGGAGAGAAAGCTAATGAGAGAAAACAGGTAATGAGGAAGATGATATCCTAAGGGGGAGAAGCAAAAAGAAATATCTCGAGAATTGGTATGGTGTCTTTGATGGTTTTTCACATCATGTGTTGCCATCAATGACAAAGGGGGAGATTGTTGCTAGAATGGAAAAATGGATGAAAGTGTAGTCATTGATGTCAACTGGTCAACTAGTTATCTACTAGTTGTTGTTGGTTGTATATGGTTAGGATATTGAGAAAGTTGTATTAAAGTAAGTTTACATGTATCGAGGATGATCTGATATTTGTCCCTATGGTTGTGTGGTTTAGATATGTTAGTCATGATTGGGTGATCCCACAATAGTGGTTTACAATTTTTGGTCAAATTGGATACTGAAATTATTATTCTTAACTAAATCTTCATATTCGGGCACCTATAGTGGCTAAACTGTGAGGAATTTGAAGATGATGCAAACTAGAGTCTCATCACATTTTGTCTGTAGATTTAAAAAAAAAAAAAATTCAAAATTTTTGGAATAAGATTGCACTTCTTTTTCCATCTCCCACGAAAACTAGTTTTTTTCAGAAAACAACATTTTTAAAAAGTGACTCTCACCGTATACAACATAGCTTGTTTTGTATGAAGGATAAAATTCTATTTTTTTCAAATTTAGATTTGTAAATATGATATCTAGCACTTTTATTTGGTTTCATTGTTTTTTATTGAATATTGTTTGCTTAATAGAGTTTTGAAGTCAAACCAATTGCAATTCAGACATAGGCAGACTGCATACAACATAACTTTTTCTGTATGTATTGAAATTCAATTTTAATTTTTTTAATGGATCAAGGAAATCAATGACCAACACAAAAATATTTAAAAAAAAATTATTTTGATAATTTGTTATTTTTCCACATGTGCAAAACATAGAGCATGATTTTTAGTGAAAAAACTATGTTTAATAAAACTAAAAAAACACATACATAATAAAACCAAAACATATTAAAATTATATTTGTGGGATAGCTCATTTCGAGGACTACCATAATCATTTTGAAATAAATTTTAAAGGAATTCATTTGATCCCCCAAAAGGTAAATCAAAAGTGATTTTTTATCAGCATTTTGATAGGTGTAAAGGAGACTCGTTTATAGGTATGGTTTAAAACTAGCGAAGTTCTATCCAAGGGGGTTTGATCTAAGGTGGTTTGATCAGACCCTCTTCAATTGGAATGCTTAGAATGGAACTTTTAAAGGCTTAAATCATTATATTTTCTAAAAATATGTGATTTCAGCAAAAATCAGTTCCTCTTAGAAATTGTAAACTAGCCTTGTGGGATCACCCGATTGTTGAAGGTTGCTATATCCAAATTTTTGGCTATTGGTTTTTTGAGAAGTTCGAGTTGTGTTCACCAGTTGTGAACTATGGTTTTCTGTGTTTTGGCTAAGGTCTGGGAGAAATATTGCTGGTCCGAATTTCTCTTTGATGAAGTCTTTTGACGTGTGGTTCTAGAGATAATATGTTCAAATTGCATTGAAGATATTTTTGGTTTTTGGAAGTTTTGAGCTTAACTGTTCTATGTGTTTTACATTGGTTTGGCCGACCATGTGTTAAGCACTATCTTTGAAGTTGATGAAGCATTTTAAATCTATTATGGGTCTAGATGAAACATGTGTTTGGATCACACTCATTCTAATTCCACCCTATGATGTTTTAGTGCCGACCTAATTTGAATTTGAAGTTGGATGGCTGACTTTGTATCTTTTCAAGGTTGGAGATAGTATAAATACATGATGAACTAGAAATGAAAAATGTACAAAAGAAAAGGAAGATAAGTGAAAGAGAAGACATGAATTTGATGCTATTCAGAAAGTGTGTTTGAGTTATGTGTATGGTAGATCAGTATGAAGCTTAATGCTTAGTTTTTCAGATGCAATGAGTAGAAGGTGAACTCTATCATTCATGCAAGTTGATCAGTGATTGTGGTGGAATCCTTTGTCGCATTGTGATTGCTGTCTCTCTATAACAATTCTTCTTTGTATCTCTATGGTAGTGAGCCCTTCGGGTTGTAGTCCTATTGGATAGTGAGTCCTTATTGTAGGAAGTGAGCCTTATCTCAGGTAGTGAGTCTTTTTGTAATCGGTTTTGATATTCTCTATAGTGTGAGTTAATCCTCACTATGGTTTTTCCCTCATTGGGTTTTCCACGTAAATATGGTGTTATTGTGTTTGTGCATTGGATTTGAGTTTCTGCATTAGCATTTGATGATTAATCATTTAAGCAGTTTATGTATTAGTTCTAGTAATTGAAATGAAGGTTATAATCTGTGACAACTGATTTGCCCCCTTTTCAGTTGTCTTATCCAACAATATGTGTTTGTGGGAAAGGAGCTATTGACATAGATGAAGGATCTTTCATTGATTTCCTTTTCATTCCTAAAATTTCCAACAACTATTGAGTTCACATAAGATTCAATGATTATTTGAGATTTGCACAGAAGAGAGGTTGTTGTTGTTGGCAAAGTTGATAATTTCTCTAGTTTACACCTTCTCACACTTTTCTATTGATGATTTATTCTCTAAGGTTCACACTCTTGAATCTAGGGTGGATAGCTCATTGAAGGCTCATCTTGGTCACTTGAATCTTCATGTTTTTAGAACTTCAAAGTTTCATGTTGTCTTTTCAAGACCTTCTAGTGATTCCTTGCAATAAGATATTGATGTCAGTTTTCTAGATCATTGGGACACATTTCTACCCATCATCTCTTGCTTGTTTGTAAAGTCCCATTTTTCAAATCTTGATGATAATATTGAGGACATACGACCTGTCTTTGATGAGTGTTCTTGCACCACTATAGAGTTCAAAGATGTTTCACTGAGGGCTTCCATAAATTATTTGCAATAGGACTCCATGTGGGATTTGGATTATAGCCACATGACATGTGTTGATATTCCACACATCACTTCTTTGGTTCTTGTTCTACATCAATCTTCACATGGAGCATTTGAACAACTTTAAGAGATTACATAATTCATAGATTTATATTCTTCCCACATGGGAATATTTCATACATCTATTTGTAGTTATTCTTCCACGAGGAATAAATGTTGTTTGATGTTCAAGGATTACATTTTGCACTCCTCTTCGAGCATCACTTAACACTACAAGATCCATCATCTTATGGAGGGGATCCATAATCTCTCTTCTCTGTCCTATGGGGGGAACATTTATTGTAATTATGTGATAGAATTAGTCCTTAGAGGGTCATCATGAGTCCTATCTTCTTCACTTGTACATTTTCATTGTATCATTTCTCTTTTGGAGAGGAGTTTTATTTTCCACTAGTTTTTCCCCCTTCACTCTATTTATGAGAAATTTGTACATTAGTACCTAACATGGCTCAATATCTCAGACTCATAATCTTTGCATACATTATTCCCTAACTTTCACTTAAGGGGGAGGGGAGTGTTAAGTACAAATAGGGTTATTTCATATCTAGTTATCATCTCACTTTTTCTAGGTTGACCCATTCGCACTAACAAAGGCATCATATGGAGTTTAGTCTTCCAAATAGGGAACCATATAGGTTGGCACTTATGGAGAATAAATATGTCAATAAACAAGTCAAATAGTTGTTGGAGAAGTGGCTAATAATAGAGAGCCTGACCCAATGTGTTGTACCAACCATAGTAGCTCAAAAATATTTTGGGGAAAAATTTGACAAACCAAAAGAATAGGATTTTTCAAAAACACATAAAAATTCCAAAAAGAGAGAAAAACCTACTATTTTTTAAATTTAAAGGCATTTTAACAAATTAGAGCTACGAAGACAAATAAAAATGAGATTTTAGTCCATTAAATGTGGAATATATATTTTTCATTAATGTTCATATCATTTATTATATTGCATTGCATAATGCATATTGCATGGTGCATAAATGATAACTAGATATTAATGTATGCTACACCAAGTTTATAGGATGGAAACGGAAAGGGATAAGACAATGCATTTCTAGGATGGATTATTGGGGAGGCCATTTTTAGGGGATGTTAGTGGATGACTATTTAAAAATAGAGAAAATTAAAAATATAAGATTTTTTTAAAATTAGAGATTGATTACCAAAGTGAATAGGTACAATATATGGTTAAAAAAACACCAAGTCCAACTAAAAGAGTTTGACATAAGGCTCAAACCCCACAAAATAGAAACAATCCAACTAAAACCAAAGATTTTCAAAAAATATACTAAATAGTATGTCTAAACTCCAAAACAGTTATTAAAAATCATTATTCTCAACAACACTTGATTTTTGTTGTTTTCATACATATCAACCTCATAAGTACCAATCATTGGATCGGCCATGCCACTAGTATCCATATCTTTAACCATTGACTCATAGCTTGAATTTTAACTGCATGAATCTTCTCAATTCTATTAGGCTTGTTGATGTTTTGTTTATCCATGCACTCATTCTACATCTGCACCTCTTTTTCATTCAACTTGCTTCTATCATGAGGCCAAAAGTAGGCCTCTTTTTACCCTTCTTCTAGCAAATTCATAAACCTATCTCTTGAGATCTTGAGAATGATGGAGACTTGCATCAATATAGATAAAAGTGTTGTAATGTCCCCCTTTTGGGATTGTCTTAAAATTTTCCCTTAGTCTTCCAATTTAAGTTGTTCAAGTAGGTTCAAGAGTAATAATTTTGGCAATAAACTCTAAATCTCATCAAGGGCTATCTTCAGAGGCTTTACCGAACTAAATATATTTACATATCATATTTAAATGACTTGCTATTTAAGAATGGACTACTATCTGCTATAAATTATGATATATAATCTGCGGTAATAGCGGTGTTTAAAAACACCCAGAGGACACCTCAAAACATGTATGTTGTTTCTGAATGTGCTAGTCAAATATGTATCTTGAGTTGATTGATCATTGGCTCCAAAGAGTACTGCAGATTTGATCCTTAGATACATATAACTCCAAATCTATTCCCTAATCAATCAAAATATGTTTATATGTACTTTTCCTTAATTCCTTGATCGATGATCAGATTTGCAGAGGGCCAAATGATCCCCTATTCAGAGTATATTTATTCTTTTTATCCCTAGCTGATCGTCTGGTTTTCTCTAATTAGTATAGGGTCTGACTTATAGCAATCAATGGCTTCTTTAGAGCACAATAGATCCAATATTTAAATATATAAATCTGTATTATAATCTTATTCTCTGATATCTCTCCTAACTCCTCATATTGATCTTCTTATTGTCTTCTAATCGCTGCTCCTGACTCAGGCTGTGAGTTTAGTTTCCTAGATTATTGTGTAACCTATATTATTTATTAGTCTGTCCTCCTTGAGCTTCCTGATCTGCTAGATGAACTTATTATTCTTCCAACTTTCTCTCCTCCTCTTTTCCTCCCCGCTATTGCTTTGAGACCTATCTTCTTTTTATACCTATGCTGGGTCTAAGGACACGACTTCTCATTGCAACCTTTCTTCAAAGGGTATACCTCTTTGTTTTAATTATCTAACGCCCTTAATATTGAAATACTATAATGACCACTTAATATTTGTAGCTATTATATGCTTTATATTATAAAAATTGATTTTATTTTATTTATATTAATTTTATATATTTTCAGTATTTATTATATTATTTATATTTGGCCATTATAATAATGTTGGTGGTAATTATAATCATGATGATATTTTAAATTGCACTTTATAATATTTTTAATCATGTATAATATCATTTTATGTATCTGTTATCAGATTTGGATTTTATTATTATAATGATTAAAAACATCAATTTATTATCTTATGTTCATGTCTTATATTAATTTAATACATTTTTATATTTATTATAGTGATTATATTTTATATCTATATTTTAAGATTCATAAATATAATATTGTCTTTCAACAATTATAATTATATCAAATGGTTAACCTTCTTAGTATATCTTTTGGTCTCTTTAATGTCATGATGTTGGGGACATGACAAGTGAGTTTGCATTGTGAGTCAATAAGATGCCTTATTTTACACTAGAAGACCTCCTCATTCATTGCTTTGAAAATACGTCATAAAATTCATTAGTCAAGACAAGCCAAAATTTATTGACCTCTTTAGAAAAACTATGGACATATCCAAGTAAAATCTCATACCAAGTGAAACTATTTTTAACATCCCAACCTAGATAGTCACCTAAGAATGAAGACCAAAGCTGAAACACATAAGTATATTAAAAAGAGAATGCTCAAAAGATTTCACTTTATTGCATAAACCATAGGATCTAATAGGGATGCAAAAAGAAGCCAATTATTCACAAAAAGATTCTTTAGGATAAGCATCCATTGAGAACAAACTTTTTTGGACTGAAAAAAGGAGACCAAATCAACTTTAAAACACACAACGAATTATCAATAGAACAAGCTAGGTTCCAATTCTCATTCAACTTGCTAATAATTTCCCTCGAGTTAGACAAAAAACTATAAATATTCTTATCAGACATTTTTTCAAACACATACCATCCTTCCAAATAAGATTATTCAAAATCTCAAAGAAACAAGAAAAATCACACCATATAAATATTTTTTCAAAATAGAGAATGCTCTTTTTTGCTTTATGTGGATGCCAAATTCAATATGTAACTTATCTCAATTCTTTAAAAACACATTCTAAAACATATCTTTAAAATTAAATATGCCTTTAGAGGTCCATTTTTTAGTAGAACAACCTTGTCTAAGAGCCAGTGGTTTGCTATTCCAATTTGAATTCCACCATATAGATCTAAAATCAATAAAGATATTCTATGATTTGGAAAAGGCTTATTTATCCACATTTTCCCAGGCCCTCCAAATGTTACTAAAAACATTGGAGCCAAATTTTTTAACATAAAATTTCCCAAATAAACAATCACGAGGATGCAAGATAATATGATTTCTACCTTTTTTTGGCCTAGAAAGAGCAATGCTATTTTTTATCAAAAATTTCTAGGGTTCTTTACCAACAAAAGATTTCAAAATCCACTTCATAGAAAGAGATATCTCATGTAGTTTAAGGTATTTAAGGCCTAACCCCCATATTATTTTGGAAAAAAAAACCTATAAGGGTTTATGGTGAACTCCTCAACACCCCAAGATCACTTGCAAGACAAAATAACTTCCACAAGATAGATGGCATAAATACCATGCTATGATTAAGGATGTAAGAATACCAAAACAACAACCACACTAAATATGACAATGTACATATGATGCCTTGCTTATATAGGAAATGCGAGGAATAGGATTCGATAAGATCATGACAAATGTCTTAATCCTATCACATGAGATAACCAAGTCATAACAACCGAGGATAAGATAAGATCTAGAAATGACAACTAAGGCTTCTAGAAGGAATCTTATAACCTAAGTAAACTTAACATGTGAATATGTCCCCTAAGTCCCTAGTAAGTGAATTAAATAGGTACAAGACAATTATTCACACCAACACCCCCCTTAAGTGCAACTTAGGGAGAAGATTGTGCAAATGACACAAAGATGGGTCCTAGCTATGAGGCCATGTTAGGTACCCATGTACAAATGAAAATGCAATCTCTCACAAATGGAGAAAAGGAGAAAACCCAATGGGACAAAACCGCTCCCCAAAAGATAAATACGATAATGATATCCATCACAAATCCAATCAATCTCCATCCACACAAAGGATGACAAGAGAAATCATATATCCCTCCATAATGAGATAACCTGCTACAAAGAAGCACTAGAAGCACACTTGTGGAGTACCACTAGAATCCTTAGTTTGGAAAGCAAAGGAAAATTAATTATGTTTACTAGAAACCATATTAGAGACACTCAAGGGCTTGAGTCAAAATCATAGTAAAGCAACAACAAAATCAATGCCAAGGAACATTGGAAAACTCTCAATCTGACATAACCCTGGAATCTATGAACAATAGTTGATTGATAAACGATTTGGAACTAAAATAAAGTGCAAAGATCAAAATTACACTCGCTCAACTATCAAAAAATCCAAGTAATCTCCAAAAAACCCTTTGGGGAAAAACTAAAATAATGATAAACTTGGATAGATACATAAAAAAGTGCATGGATGGTAATCTAGAGCTCCTCAATACCTTTCCAACATCGCAAGAATCATGAAAATAAGAGATTGTGTCAAAAATTTATGAGCTTGGGAGACATAAAAAAAGATATGATTTTAACTAGTAAAAAATGCTAAAAAACTATAAAATTATGCAAAATAATTTGCACCACTGCAAAATTCACAGTACCAGCTTTTCAAGATATCTCGTTCGAATTTTTTTGCCTCCTGGATTGCAAGTTATGAAAAAATTAAAAAATGGCTTGAAAGAGGACCTTTGTAGACTAAATAGGGTCAAAACTCAGCCCCCCTAGGGGTTGTCGGTTGGTCTGCCATATGACCACAAGGTCAAAAGTTAGAAAATTAAAACCTGCCACTCGGGCGAGCAATGGGGTGATGGGCCATTGGTGGCGGCTCCATGCGCCACCCAACGCAAGCCACCTCCATATAACTATGGGCTTCAACAACTTTGGTGATCGGTGATTTAAACAAAGTTTTAAATAAAAAACTTCTAATATTAAAACCGTCCAAAATAAATGAAATACTTACCGGGGTGATCCCACAAAGCTGGTTTTCAATTTCTGAGAGGAACTGATTTTTGCTGAAATCACATATTTTTAGAAAATATAATGATTTAAGCCTTTAAAAGTTCCAATTTAAGGATTCCAATTGAAGAGGGTTTGATCAAACCACATTAGATCAAACCCCCTTGGATAGATACTCACTAGTTTTAAACCATACCTATAAATGAGTCTCCTTTACACCTATCAAAATGCTGATAGAAATTCACTTTTGATTTACCTTTTGGGGGATCAAATTAATTCATTTAAAAATTATTTCAAATGATTATGGTAGTCCTCGAAATGATCTATCCCACGAATATAATTTTAATATGTTTTAGTTTTATTATGTATGTGTTTTTTTAGTTTTATTAAACATAGGTTTTTCACCAAAAATCAAGCTCTACGTTTTGCACATGTGGAAAAATAGCAAATTATCAAAATAATTTTTTTTTAAATATGTCAATTCTGGGTATTGATGTCCTTAATCCATTTAAAAAAAAAATTTGAATTTTGATACATACAGAAAAAGTTATGTTGTATACAGTCTGCCTATGTCTCAATTGCAATTGGTTTGACTTCGAAACTCTATTAAGGAAAAAGTATTCAATAAAAAACTATGAGACAAAATGAAAGTGCTAGATATTGTAGTTAAAAATCTAAGTTCGAAAAAATTAGAATTTTATCCTTCATATAAAAAAAGTTATGTTGTATACGGTGAGCGTCACTTTTTAAAAATGTTGTTTTCTGAAAAAAACCAATTTTTGTGGGAGATGGAAAAAGAAGTGTAATATTATTCCAAAATATTTGAAAAAAATATTTTTAGAATCTAGAGAGAAAATATGATGAGACTCTAGTTTGCATTATCTTCAAATTCCTCATGGTTTAGCCGCTATAGGTGCCCGAATGTGAAGATTTAGTTAAAAATAATAATTTCAGTGTCCAGTTTGACCAAAAATTGTAAACCACTATTGTGGGATCACCCATCGATAAGGATTTAACCGATATGGACGATGTGACGTCGATTTAACTCATAGGTACACTGACATAGATAGATATGTGACACAAAAACAAAGAATATTCCAAGAGAATATTCGCTTGTAAATACAAATTTTGCAAATTGTAGGAGACAATGACGACTCTAACGATTGTATGGTCGTACGACCACACACGACCTAATTTTTTTGCCTCACCCTCTGACTAAAAGTGTCAAAAATCAATGATTTGATAGTTTATCTTTAGGTTCTTGGGCCTCCTAGATGCAATGGTAGGGTTGGTTTTCACCCAAACTGCTCCAAAAATTAGCCACCCTCCAAATCTGGCGATTGAAACCCTTCCTTCAAACCCTTGCATATCTGACAAAATATGTTAGATTTTAATGAAATGAAAGACAAATTTGAATTTCTTTAATTCCCTAGATTCAATAAAAAGGTTCTCAAGATCCCAATTCACACCCAATGAAAATTTCATTCCAAGATTGGTCCCTCAGACTCGGGAAGAATTTTGCAGCATTGAAGCTTTGATACCATGTAGGAGATGATAGATAGATCTGATACCATGTAAGAGTTTATGGTAAATTCCTCAACACCCCAAGGTCAGCTGAAAGACAAAATAACTTCCACAAGAGAGATGGTAGAAATATCATGCTATGATTAAAGATGCAAGAATGCCAAAATAATAGGCACACTAAATATGGCAATGCACATATGATGCCTTGCTTATATAGGAAAGGTGAGGAATATGATTATACAAGATCATGACAAGTGTCTTAATCCTATCACATGAGACAACTAAGTCATAACAACCTAGGATAAGATAAGATCTAGAAATGATAATTAAGACTTCTAGAAGGAATCTTAGAACCTAAGTAAACTTAACATGTGAATGTCCCCTAAGTCCCTAGTAAGTTAATTAACTAGGTACATGAAATTTATTCACACCAACAAAACCAAGACCAATTGGCAACATGCCTCTTTTTACAACATTTTCCATCTAACCTTGAAAAGTCCCTAAGAAGAGAAGATGGTTCTACCATTTAGAATTCTTATTTTTATTTTTATTGTAACCATCTGTTGGAAACAAGCCACATTGAGAGGGGGGGTGAATCAGTGTTGTGCAAGAATTAACTTTAGTAATCTTTAACTTCAAAGCATCAATAACATTCATTCACAATGCATAAACAAGAAAGTAAACACAACACCATAACACCAATATTTTCACGTGGAAACCTTGTTAGGGGAAAAACCACAGTGGATGGCCAATCCACAAGTATGATTTTGACTAAAAAGTGAAGATTGCAAGGGAATGCACTTGCATTCAGAAGCACTACCTAGAGCTCACTACTCAAGAAAGAAAGGGATTTCTGCCCAAGTGTTCAAATTAAAACCATCTAAAGATTTGAACTGAGATGATAGCATCTAAAATGCCTTATTACAGTTCTAGATTAAGCACAACAATTAATATTTTCTTCTACAGATTGAATCTACAATTATGCTCTGCTCTGCTCATACACACAACACAAATCTTCTATGCATAAGTGAAACTGTGCATTATTGCACCTCTACTCTACTCTAACTGGCTATTCAGACATCAAAACAACTCTTACATCATACACAATGATACAGAAGACCGAGTATATATATCCGCAACATAGAATTTATTTATACTCTGTTGACTTCAACAAAACATAAGAAAATTACAACTGTCGGCTCACATTATGAGAAATATACAATGCGCACCCTCAAAGGTCAGCCAAAACTTGGATAGGACCCAAACAATGACATACAAACATAGATATACTTAATTAATTCATTCCTATACATCTGCGACTTAATACATTCATGAGGTCAACCTCAATACAAGAAAAATTGAGAACATGACAATTGAATCTTCTAACTTTTACACGATCTAGTACGAGTTGCTGCACTTTAGAAGAAATAAATATAATATGCCAACAAATATTCCATGGGATGCACAAGGAAAAATAATAAACAAAAATTATCTTACAGGTTGAAGAACACTGTGTTATCGGATACTCTGTTCTCACTTGACAATTCTGAGTCTTCTTGCTGGTAGGAAAAAATGATGGAGTGCGAACCTGATAAATGATTATGGTTTCCATCAATGACAACACCAAGTGAACCTTGTAGTGTCTCTTGCCAACAATCTCCCCCTTTGGCATTGATGGCAACACTTAGTGAAAAATGACTAAGTGCCAGATTAGTACCAAGATAGACTGCACCACCCAAAAATTCAAAAATATAATTCTCCAATTCTCCCCTTGATATGATTAAATTTTTTTAACTCTATTCCTTCCCCCCCTTTGAAATCAATAGCAAAGGTAGGTGTCAAATGCCAAAAAAATGTTAATTCACAATAAATGTTTGAGCAAAAAATAACTGTAACTTACATGAGTTAAAAAATATCAGCAAAGTCTTTCTTTAGCTAAATTAGATTTGCGTCCCAAACCCTTTTAAGAATTTCCAAAATTGTGATGTGACCACAAATCAGATAGGATTGAGTCTTTATGGACTCCAGGTTGGATGGATTTTGAACTCCTAAAGATTCCTCTCCTTCTTTGAGAGTACTTGACAATATATCAAGTTTTGGACAGATGATGCTCTGGAGTTCACAACTTCTAGCAACAATTTTGTCATTTTCATGTTTCAACGCTTGTATACTACTGAGTAGAGACATCACTCCTCCTTCTGCTTTCCCAACACTACTGGTTACCAGATCAAATTCTTCTAAGATAGAATTTTGTTTGAGTTCCAACTCCTTGACCTTCTTTTCATTTTCCTTTGTAAATTTTGAGAAAGATAGGCATTCTTTGTAAATCTTTCCACCTTCTGACAGAGCATCCTTCACAGTCTTAATGCATGTAGTCAAGAGTTTTTTTTATCTTGAACAATCATATTTTTCGTGCCACTGAATCTTTTAGCATCGAATTCTTTCTGTACTTTTGTCATGGCTGATTTTTCAAATAACTCAAAATGAGTGTCAACAGAACTGATTAGCCTTTTTAGCTCACAGGAGGATGAGCTAGCCGAATCTTTCACATAAGATGGCATTAATTTCTCCAATACCCCGGATGCCAGATTAAACAGTTCCTTGTCCTTAATGTGAGATTTCAATAGCTCCTCTCTTGCCTGAGCTTGAGCGAATGTAGCTACTCTCATCTTTTGAACTGGGCTTAAGCTAGACAGGTGAATAGGACTTTCAATCAATTATGGATCCAATTCTTCTTTTTGTGCAGCCAAAAATTGCTTTACAATTTTAGCGGTCTCTCTTGTAGCAACCAAAACTGCTTTCTTCTCCTCAACAAGTGTTTCCTTAGCTGAAGGTGTGGGTTTGACTTCAAATATTTCTACCTTTTCAACTGAAATATTTTTAGGTGCCTCCACTTCCATGGGAATTTCAATGTTAGCATCAATACCAACATTATCATCAACATTTTTATCAACATTTCCTTCTTCTACTTCATTCACCAGACCAGGTAAAAAATTATCAACATGGGTTTCCTTAGTCACAATATCAACTCTTTCATTTAACAGTATTTCTTTTAGAATTTTCTCAGTTTCCTTTGTGACTTCTTTTGTTTCACCAATCATAAGTTTTTTGACCCTTGTTTTACTCTTGAACTTCTTTTGTGCTTTGTTTAGGAGTGCATTCATTTCATCTAGAGACATAGCTAGACATAGTTCAACTAGAATCCTTTATCTCATTTTCTCTTCTTCATTTCTAGCACTTAACCTCCTAGCTTCCAGAATGTCATATAATTTTTTTGACAAACTATCCATTATTTCAATCAAAAATTTATTGAAAGAATTCATGTGTTCTATAGTTGCCTCTTCCAAAATTCTTTTATCAGAAACATTGAAAGATTCATACCATTTCAAAAGTGGTTTTAAATTTCCATCTTGAACCATAGCTTTCTCAACAACTTCCACATACATACCTAATTTATTTGTCTTTGCTTTCTTCTTGGATTGACCACCTTCACTGGAAGGATTGCTTTGTGTGACTGCAACTGCTTTAGTACCTTGATCCTGGATCTCTTTGATTTCTTCATCAGATTCTGTCTCCTCATCATATGAAATAGCCATATATATTCTTTTGCTTTTCTTCTTTCCTTCCTTTCTGGATCTTTTGGGCTCAATTTTTATGGTAGTGGCCTTTGATGTAGGAAATTACTGAGATATAAAGATTCTTGTAGTCCTAGCTTGACGGGATGGCACTGCCAGACCAACTGATTTTTCTTTTGATGCCTCCTTAGAATCTTGTCTTGCTGCTTCACCTTCAACTATTTTCTGTCTAGCTTCTCTAAGTAGATCTGGAGATATTCCCAAGCTCTCTGTGAGAATCTTAACTTCTTTTCTCACTCGCTTAGTACCAACATGATTTATCAAGTCACTATGCACCTATTTATCCTTTTCAACATATGTTCTGAATGTCTCTTCTGTCAGATCAATTGGTTTGCTTAGAATGTGTTGAGCATACATGTCTAGGACTACTCCATGAACTTCATAACCCATAGGCATAATCCAAATTGTTCTGGGATCAACAACCTCCATCATGCACTGATCAACGCTCACCATAAAACAAATAGAATATTTGTATTTTTACACAATAGAGGTAGGAATCCTCTCTCTTGCTTGCATCATAGACTGGAAATCCTTGAAATACCCCCACATAGCAATATTCCTTGATTTCATGTTCCCGATACCATATAGTAGATCTCTGATTTGTTCGGCTACCAAAGTGTCCTTTCTCCATTGAACTTTACCAACTCTCAGAATCTCATCCATGAAATAATAGAACAAGCATAAAAGCAGGGTAACATATTTGAATGAGTTTTTCTTATCCTTATTTATTTTGGCCAGATTTTCCATTAGCTGAATCCTCAACAACTCACATAGGTTGTAGTCAACATTTTCTTTAACCATCTAGTAGGTTGCATAAATTGTTATGCTGGATACAGAGTTTTCTCAGCTAGAATGGTAGATTTTGTAACCCATGACCATCGATACAAATTTTACATCTATATCAATGATGTTGTCTATGGTCATTACCCTTCTGTCGTAAGTTGATCCTATTGCATCTGTGACAGTTTGATTTTTCACAAATTTGAGAATGGGCAACCCATCAGAAGAATTCAAACCAGTTATAGAACTGATGGCTTCCTTAGAGATTATGGTAATCCACATGAATTCATTGTGCACTCGACTTAGGACATATCAAACCCATTCTATTTTAGGAAACACGGGGAATTTAACCATCTGTACAAATTTCTTTGTTTCCAAAATTTTATGCTCTGGCTTTACATGGAATTCTTCATCAACAATGTGGTGATTGTATAGATTCAAAAGTTGGGAGCTACCTAGTTCTTCAATATTCGCATGATTATAAACCCTAATATCTTCTATATGTAAATTTTCATGCGGGACCGATGAAAAGGCTCCTAAAATATTAGTCTCAAGAGATTTATAGGGATGCCATTTGAATTTAGGTTGAGGACAATCCTTGACTTCAACTACCAAAGGAGTACTCATTTTCCCCAAATCACAAACTTGCAGAGTTTCTGTAAAATACCTTTTCCGTTGGATCACAACTTGAATGTTGAATCACTTTCGACGCTTGGATCTCACCTCAAATCACCAAAGATTTCTTATGAGCTCTCCAAAGTTCTTCTCTTTGAAATGCAAGGTGAGAAATGAAGTGTGAAATGAATTTCTATCCTTTTCTGCATCTAACACTTTTGTCACAATAAATGTTGTAACCCTAATGCATCTGGTTATATTGTATCTATACACAATGGTAAACATAGCATCTATGAACCTCCAATTCAACATATGGATTCCTCTAATGAGTTCAATAGCATCCGTTGATCGATTATGCATCTACTGAACACATTCGCATCCTGTGTCACTTTCCAATTATGGGTTCATCTGATTTTCTTTGATAGATCCCCCTAGGCCATAGGCTTGGACTAATTCCTAGAGGAATTACCAAAAGTAGGTTTTGCTGCTGGCACACTCTCTTCAGTAGAAGGTTCTTTCTTTACCCATTTCTTCTGCATTTTTTGCCTCACTATATCTGCAGTGATTTTCCCTTTTCATTTAATGTCTTTCTGCAAATTTTTCTTTTGGTTTACTGAACCTTTTATGTTCCAACAATATGTTGCTATATGACCAAATTTGTTGCAGTTGTAGCATACAAAATTTATTTTTCCAGACAAGTTGTTCCATTGATTTCCTCTTGATCTTCACTGGTTAGCAATATGGCCAAGTCTATTGCATGTGTAACTTCTAACACTTCTATAAAATTAATTCATCATACTTCTACATTCATTTGACTTATGACCTATCTTATGACAATTGAAACATTGACCTGAAAAGTATGGACCACTTTGATTCATCCCATTTCTACACTGAGAATTCATATGTCCAAACTTATTGCAATTGAAATAGTATCCACTAAATTTTTGAGCATTAGGTTGTCTTACCAGATACCTTCTAGGTTTGTTCATTTGGTTTCCTTGCCTAAATTTCCTTGGTCCTGAATTCCTTTGTTTAAATTTTTAACTTTCTCTCTCTTCATATCCAAGACCTCTTTTGTCACCATGAGTCCTCTGATTATCAATTAGCTCATCAAGCATAGCAGAACTAGCTTTGAAATATTTTTTGTATTCATTTGCAGTGGCAAGTTCATTTCTAAGATCATCTACCTGTCTTTCAAGTGCTTCTCCACCATTTCTAGATACTTCCAATTCATCATCCAATCGACTACATACCTCTAATTCTTCTTTTAGGGATTGAGCCAGAATTTCTTCATTCTTCTTTCTGTCTTCAATCTCTTTTGTCATCTTCATCATGATGGATTCAATTTCAAGCTTTAGAACTATATTCTCTTGGGTAAACTTTTCATATTCTTCTATCTTCTCTTTCAGGAATTTGCTGGTTTGTTCATCTTCAATACTCTTGTTCTCTTTCTGCTAAATTTGATCACATAGTTCCTTTCTCTTTTCTCTTGAATTTTTTATCTTATCTTTTAGAGACTCATTGAATTTTTCTACATCATTGAGATTTGCTTGTAGTTTTTGAACTTCAGCCTTTGACTGATCAAGATCATCTAGGGCCACCATAAGTTGTTGTTCAAGACTGCTTAAATCCATTGACATATTTTCAAAGATCTCCCCAAGTTGTTAGACATGTTCTTCTTTAGAGGAACTATCTCTGATACCAATTGTTGGAAACAAGCCACACTAAGAGGGGGGGTGAATCAGTGTTGTGCAAAAATTAGCTTTAGTAATCTTTAACTTAAAAGCATCAATAAAATTCTTTCACAATGCATAAACAAGAAAGTAAACACAACACCATAACACCAATATTTTTACGTGGAAACCCTGTTAGGGGAAAAACCATGGTGGATGGCCAATCCACAAGTATGATTATGAGTATACTCAAAAGTGAAGATTACAAGGGAATGCACTTGCATTCAGCTGCACTATCGAGAGCTCATTTCTCAAGAAAGAAAGGGCTTTCTGCCCAAGAGCTCAAATTATTACCATATGAATATTTGAACTGAGATGATAGCATCTAAAATGCCTCATTATAGTTCCAGATTAAGCACAACAATGAATCTATTCCTCTATAGACTGAATATGTAATTATGCTCTGCTCTGCTCATGCACACAACACAAATCTTCTATGCGCACAACACAAATCTTCTATGCGCAAGTGAAACTGCACATTATCACACCTCTACTCTGCTCTAACTCACTATTCGGAGATCAACAAAACTCTTACATCATACAAAATGATATGGAAGACCAAGTATATATATCCACAACATAGGATTTATGTATACTCTGTCGACTTCAACAAAACATAAGAAAATTACAATTGTCAGCTCACATTATGAGAAATATACAATGCTTACCCTCAAAGGTCGGCCACAACTTGGCTAGGACCCGAACAATGACATACAAATATAGATATACTTAATTAATTCATTCCCATACATCCGTGACTTAATACATTCATGAGGTCAACCTCAGTACAAGAAAAACAGAGAACACGACAACCAAATATTCTAACTTTCACACAATCTTGTATGAGCCGCTGCGCTTCAAAAGAAATAAAGATAATATGCCAAAAAAATTCCCTGGGATGTGTAAAGTAAAATAATAACCATAAATGATCTTATAGATCAAAGAATACTATGTTACCGGATACTCTATTCTCGATTGACAATTCTGAGTCTTCTTGCCGATAGGAATAAATGATGGAGTGTGAACCTGATAAACGATTATGGTTTCCATGAATGAAAACACCAAGTGAACCTCACAATGTATCTTGTAAACAACATCCACTACCACATATTCTTCAAGGAAGGTTCCACAAAAAAGGAATCACTAGGTACCTCACAATCTTATTAGGACTTCCCCATTACTAGTTCTTCCCCACAAGACAATTTGGAGAAGAGTCATCCTTACCCAAGATAGAATATTTACTATCATATATTTTAGCCCCAAAATAATCACAAAACAAAGTTCGAACAAGTTATTATTAAATTTATCTTTGGTCATCTCATTGAAAATAGCAATATCATTAGTAAACTACACATTTAGAAGTTCATAACTATTAGGTAAGAAGATATCACTAATACAAGGATTGAGAAATTCAATCTTAAATATATAATGGAGAGCATTAGTTAGAACAAAAATTAGGATAGGGGCAAGGGGACACCCTTGCTTGATAGATATTTGTAAACATAAAGGATAAGTTAGGTAGCCATTAATATCAATTTGGGTAGATGCATCACAAGAAAAAATCTTGAACCAATTACAAAATTCCTTAGAGAATCCAAAGGCTTCCAACAAAATGATCACAAAACCCCATTCCACCTTGTCATAAGCCTTTCAAAGTCCTAAAACAACATACAAGCCTTTTGCTTAGAAAACTTAGTGTAATTCAAACTCTCCTAGCTGGTGATCAAATTTTCTAAAATTAACCTTCCTTTAATGAATTTGGTTTGATTTAAAAAAATAATACTACTCAAATATTAGCTAATCTATGAGCCAACATTCTAGCAAATTTTTTAATGAACATTTAATAAAGTGATAGGCCTCTAATTTTTAATTAAGGATTTATACTCTTTCTTAAGGAGTAACTTGATCATTCCCTTGTTAATAACCCCAAGAGCACCTTGAGCAAACACTTCTTCATAGAATTATAAAAGATCCTTTGCAATACAATCATTATTAACTTTATGAAATTCAATAGGGAGAACATCTACACTAGGAGATTTACCATCAAGCTAAAAGAATTAATAGTTTTTATTATCTCCTCCTTGTTGAATTTTTTACTAACTTCTTTAGCTTCATTTTATTTAATCTTTATATGGACGATCTTAAAAATTATCTAGTAGAAAAAATCCGACCATTACCTTTAGATGAAAAAATACTTCGATATAAGTTCTAAAATACATATTTCATAGTCTTAATATCATTAATTTGTGAATCACCAACAATAATAGGACCACCTTTTTTCTCTATTTTGTTTAGTGTTCAAGATGCTAAAGAAATATTTAGTCACTCTATCACATTATTTTAACTAATTTAGTTTGGATCAAACTTTAGCACATTGGTTCTTGTAATTTTGTATACACCTTGATTGATGCTTAGTTTTAAGAAGATCATCATGATTTTTCTTATTATCTACATTATTCTAGAATCTTAATTTCAATATCTAAAAGTTTCTATTTAATAGTGCTTTCCTCTTTCTTCCTATCAAGGGATTTCTTCTTGCCCATAATTTCCAACAAAACTTTCCAAGAAGATGACATATTTTTCACCTTTGAATGGTAGAGTTACTATTATAGAATTTCTTGGTGATGTTATTGATATTAATATTCAATTTGGATAATGTTTATCATTGAGAATTGAGACATTAATCTTGAACAATTTTGATTTCTTACATATCTTCTTGTGAATGTTATACTCAAAGTTAATAAAATTATATATTGGGGAGTGATCTAACATAGTAGAAATAATCACTTACATTGAATCATACTCTTCATTACACATAAAATCATTTTTTTATTAGCATAAATTCTATCTAGTCTAGAATAGACTTTGCTACTAGGCACTTGGTTATTACACTATGTGTACACAATATTCTTATTGCTATTTTTTTCTAGGGGATCCATAAAATTAAGGAACCTTTTCATTTTAGACTAGAAATATAATTCTTTCCATTTCCATATAACATATTTAGAGTGTCAAAGGGTTCTTCTTCAAATATTCTGATTGAGAGATTAGTTGATTTGGAGTGCTCCTTTATGGAATTTAAGGCCCTATGTGAGAATCGCCTCTCTAAAATGGAGGAAAAGATTAATGAAACAAATGTGGATATCAAGAAATTATTTGAGGTCTTATTTTGTAAGATTAGTCAGCTCAGGGAGTATCAACTCTACTTTGTAGAGATGTTGGAAAATACTAGTCATCAAAGGGTAAGGGGAAGAAGGGTGGAAAAGATGAGGCTAAGGGCCTGTGTACTAGGACTAAGGGAAACCTTAGGAAGACCTTTGAGGAAAAGCAAGAACTTCTGGACATGGTCAATATACATTGAAACTAGGAGATCAAGGTGGCTAACACCTTGAAGAATACGAAATAGTGTATTATTTTGTCTTGTTTTCTATTTTTGTTTAGTTGCTATTGGGTAGCTATTTTTTGGCTGATGGTTTACTTTTAGCTATTGTTGATTCTTCAATGTTTTTCTCTTTGAGAAACTTCTCATCTTTTGTGTTGTAAAGGGTTTTAGATCCCTTCAAAACCCATTTTTCCAATATAATCAAAACATATTTACACCCAATTTTAGCTTTCTCATGTTATACCATGGTAAATAACCACCCAAAATCCAATGGACTTTAGGGAGAGAGTGGGCAATCCAGTTTAATAGACTACACATATCTTTATAATCATTAGGAGCATACATTGAATAGATACCAAAATTACTATCATCCTTTTCACTAACAACCCAAACACCCCATTATTGGGAGAAGAACCATTGTTGACCACCAAAAAAACCAACATAGATTCATTAAAAATGGCAACCCCTCCTTTACCTTTTAAATGTTGAGTAGAAAATAAATTCAACCTTATCCAAACAAACTTTAAAATTGACTCAAGTTGGAATCCCACAACTTTAGTTTCTTGTAGATAGATAACGTCCATATTAGGATTAACATTATAGTAATCCCTAAGGATCTATTTCATGTAAGAAGTTTCCAACCCTCTGACATTTCAGATAGAAAAAATTATAATATTTTATTGAGGGGTTGTGGAGAAGCTATACACTTTTGTTTTTTATACAATATATCAAAACACTTGGGAATATTTTATTTTTCCATTTTTTGTTAGCTTTTCTTTCACTAGATTCTTGATCATTTTGTTTCCTTTAATTCTTGTCCTTCAAAAGGGGGTTTTTAGTACCATTTCCATGTCCATGCATTCCCTTGAAAAAAGGGGATTAACACAATCTAAGATGCATTTTTTCATCTTAGAATTCTTATTTAATAAATTGAAACTTTCTCTTCCCTAGGAAAGGTCTCTATTTCTAGTAGCATTTGGGGAGTCTTGGAGCTTTTGGTTCTTTCTACTTCAGCTTTAGCCCTAAGGATTTTGAATGCAATTTGTTGAGAATTATTTTTAGAAAAAGAATGAGGGTTTAAATTTTTTCTTCCTTGAAAATTTCATTAACACACTCTTGCCTAGTAGGAATAACTATATATTATTATTGAAAAGGAGAAACCTTATTACATGGATCAACCATTTTGAAAGTGCAACTTCTTACTAGTGTACTATCCTAATTTTCTCAAGGGAGGAGATAGGGGACAATTTTACTCTACCCTTTCCTCCATATAATTGTTACTACCCCTTTTGAATTGCATGGAGCTATTAGGCCATTTTCCCAACTTATATTCAAAATTTTGTCCCTCATTATCCCTCTTATTGTTTTTATTTGCCACATAGTTAGCCAAGTTTTTAGATTTTTTAAATAGTCTTTCCTATCATGACCATTTATTTTACATAAAATAAAAATTAAGGCTTCCCCAAAGCTCAATCTCACATTCAATCCATATTTGAGGGGCTAAATTTCTAACTCCAAGCTACCTTGGTGCTGAAATTACCATAATTATTTTTTGCTTATACTCTATCGACCAAGGAATACCTCTAAAAACTGATTGACCAATATTCCTTTTCAATAAATCTGTCTTGCATGTTATCATTTTTGAGAAAAATAACAAACAAATCCATCTAAATCATTCTACACAAATCACATAAATTCACATTTTTCTACCCCAAATTTTTCCCCAATCAATTATCAAAGAACTTCCTAGATGGTAAGGAATTACAATCTAAGCAAACAAACATTATAGTAATGTTGCTTAATTTTTTTTCTTCACCTTTAATAGTTAGAAGCATGTCAAGATTGGGAGAAATGGATAAGAATATAGGATAACTATTCATCTTACCATTGCTTCCTCCTTTGGATTACTTTCCTTTGAGGTTGTTATCATCTCCCACTCCAACCCTTACTCCATGATTTCTATTGTCATAATTGAGAATTGAAAATAAAACTATTTTAGGAACATAATCCTTACCATCCAAAATATCCTTGTAAGAAGGCTTATCTAGTAATTTTTCTTCATATGGTTCATTACACACCACTTTCTCACCACCTTTCTTAGAAGACAACTCATCAAGATTTCCAGTGCTACTAATAATTTAACACCTTGCTTGACCATATCACATATTAGACTAGTTGACATGAGGGAGTTTAAAGAAGAAATATATAATTAAAAAAAACCAAATAACAATGTAAACCCACCACCTATTAGTCAAAATGAACAAAATCCACAAGAGAACCAAGGAGGTAAAAAACTAGTAGGTAAAATTAACCCTACAAAAATTAAATGAAGTTAGGGAAATAAAAAAGTTTAATTTTTTTTTTTTAAAGAAAACAAAAAAGCACCCACTCTTCAAATCCAAATGCAAAATTAGAGATTTAGTAATGATGGTCTAGCCAAGCTTGATGAATGGCACAAAACTAAACTAGAAAGCACAAGTTCAAGCACATATGAGAACATCAATGGAGGACAACTCTTCATCTTCCTCACTTCTCTGAAAGATAAAAAATATAACCTTGCAATCTAAATATACAAGATTTTAAATAATCATATGATAATATTGATAATACATTATAAAACATTAATATACAACATTAGAGTTGAGTTGAGATTTCACTAATTGACAAACAAATTAACAAAAAATTAAAAAAATTACTTTTATACAATTGTTAATGTGCATATATATATATATATATAAATTATAATTTTTTTTCCAAAGACTACAAGTTTCAATTGTAAAAGGACAAAAACATACAAAATATGACACTACCACGAATCAACATGTTTTTGAATCAAAATTGAAGTCTAAGTCTAAGCCACTATCACTGTGAGGGACTACCTCATCCAATGAAACCCCAACCAATCCCTTATGTGTCTCGTATTCATAAACCTATGTGACATATTTTGGACTAACTTCCCAACACGCAGTTATAATCCAAAGATACTTAGGAATCTATCAATCTTGAAGTTAGAAGGCATTATTCATGGCCACCGATGTCTTTGATTGTCAAAATATAAGTCTATTCTTCTTAATTGATTATATACAATTCTAATTAGGGTTAAGGTGCATAGGGATTTGGGGGAAACACCCATCATGTGGCATGCAAGTAGTGCCCCTAGTGCACTCCTATTGCAATGCAGGGTGGGATCAAGGGGTAGAGATCCTGCCACCAAGCCCAAATTAAAGCCTTTGAGACTACACAAACCTTTAAGTTGTATTCTACTTTTTCCTAATTTTATTGATTCTAAGCTAATGATGTAACATAGGGGATGCATCACCAAGAAACATTAAATAAAAAAGAAAATTTGTAAATGAAGAAAATATTTTGTCTATTTTTTGAAAATGATTTTTTTGGGTTGAATTCGTTAATGTGTTGATTATACTTGTGCTATAAAATCCCCTTGACTCCCTCATAACTTAAATTTTTTAAAATAACAAAACCACTACCATGCCAAAAATAAATAGGTGAATTCATCACTATGAACTTGAGCGAGCTAGATTTAAGAAAAATAACACGTATTTAAGAAAAATATTAGAGCTAGATTGAAAGAGGAGTAGCTGCTTGTGAAATCGATGAAGTGTAGTTTTAACTTATATTCAAAATGAGTTTATTTATTTAGGATTTGTAGTCACTTTTTGAGAATGGACAAAAAATGTGAAGGCTATTGTGGAGTGGCCTACACAGAGAATTATTGGATTAGATAGTTTCAATTAGAAATTTATTAAAAAATCTAGTGAAATTTGTGCTCTAATAATTGAAGTGGTTGATAATTTTTTTGTTATTTTGAAGAAGTAATTGAAAAACCATTGTTAGCATTTCCAAACATCAACTAGGTGTTCCAAGTCATTTATGATGTTAGTGGTACAATGAAAGCACCTTTTTGTTCTAGTAGCACTATTTTTTGACTTCTACTCCATTTTTATATAACATGATGAAAATGAAAATCATATTATGTAAGTTTTATTGATAAATTCATATTTTGTGTTAGAAAGATGTGATAAAATTGAACAATACAATGATATAAGTGCAAAGACTTCTGTATTTTATTGTGTCCAATTTTTACATCCAATTTTTTGATACAATGATGTAAAAAATTGGACACAATCAATTCCAGAAGTCTTTGCACTTATACAATATGGATTGTGGAAATTTGATATCATTAATTGATATAATGATAGTTAATATTTTAGATGGAATATGAGATGATCCAAGGATGATTATCCAAACATGTAGTGTCTTAGACAATATGCATGTGGAGTAGGAAAAGTGATACTAGATCTAACTAGGATTATCTTCTTTTCACTTTCCCTCTACATTTTGACACAAAATCAATTAGGGTTGATGATTGGATTTTTTCCACAATGGAGAGCCAATATCCTAGATTTTTGGTCCCTTTTGAGTTGAAAAGATGACAAGTTTTATGTGTGTTTTAACAAGCCTATTTGACATTAAAAACTAGATCTAAAAATGTAATTTATCACATACAAAAAGAAAAATTGTCAAAATAATTGAAGATCTAAGAAGGAGATACATAGAGGAACCTACTATTAAAAATTAAGCCTAAATTGGGTGGATAAGGGTGTGCGTTCCTTAGACCTAAGTTGTTGCTTTTTAGGATCTGGAAAATTTTAAAGGTAGGTTACGCGCGACTCTATGTTTCTTATGACTCGCTCCTGACGAAACTTTTGAATATATCTTGCACACATGAAAATAGAGGGAAAGGTTGTGTTGTTGAAATAATGAAGAAGGTTGTCATTAATGAGTTGTCATTGATGTCAACACCACATAATGGATGTTTACAAAAAAGTTATTTTGTAAAAGGTGTTTCAGCTAGGTTTCTACACTAATAATTTCAACACACAGTGCCCTCAGATATTTTGGTTCACATTTGTTATCCCTTTTAGATCTAATTATGCAGTTCTAGTATGTTGTTCATGGATATCACTAGCATCTTATTTTATAATTTACTTGTTTCGGATAAGTGGTTCAAAAGTTGCAAGTAATAGAAGTTCGACAAATATGGTTTACACATTTTTCTATGTACTAGCTATTACCTAACTGGTTTGCATTCCTCCATGGATTGGAGTTAGACATTGCGATTTTGGGAGAATTTTTTCAGGGGTCAGTACATTGTATTTTCCAATTGGCATGACATTTTGTGGTCCACACATCCTATGGTGATGATCAGTTGGAGTATTTTACTTTTTGGTTTTATGCTTGGCCAAATTGAGGTATGCAAAGAGTTATGAAGATTAAATATGTGTTGCAAATGGAAAAGGGAGTTATAGGTCCATTCCAACCTATATTGCTTGTGTTTTGGGAACACAAGTAATTTTGGTTTGAATTTGTTGTTGATAAGGAACGTTTTCTATAATTTGAGGCTACATCTAATTAGGCCGCCCTAATTGATGTTTGCAATGGGGTTTGGTATATATACAAGGTTGATTTAAGTTGATGAAAAAAATAATCAAATATATACATGATCCAAATGCTAGCAGTGATTCAAAGTATTGCAAAATCATGCAAACAAGTTGTGAATGTTGAGAAAAGGTGTACAAATACAAAGTAGAGTAGAGACTTGTAAATTTGAGTTGATTCAAGTATGTTATGAGCTTAAAAGGAACTAAATCCAACATATGTTAGATGCATTTCTCTCAGTTCAAATTTTGGTTGTGAGGCCACCTCTTTGTATCTTTCTTTTCTCTATGAATAGTGAGTTCACTTGGATAGTGAGTCCTCATGGCAGTGAGCCTTTCTATAATATCTTATAACCAATTATAACATATTGTGAGTTAATCCTCACCGTGGTTTTTCTCGCCTTGGGTTTTCCACGTAAATATTTTGGTGTTCATGTGTTGTGTGTGTTATGGATTGTTTATGTTTTTATTACTCATAATTGTTAAGTATGCTTTAAAAATTGGATGGTTAATAATTGGATAGTTTGATAGAATACTAATTAAACCCCCTCTCAGTATTCCATGTGTTCAACATGTGTTGTATAGGGGCTTGCCTAAGTCAAACCCCATTTTGGTGTTTCCACCTCCATGCACAATAAATAATGATGATTAAGAGGACTCCTAGGTCAAGCAGAGGCCAAATGGACAATAATTGATTGTGTGAATGGTGAACCTATACCTGCATAAAAACATAGAACAATCATAAGATTAGATCAAAATGAAAGATAGAATCAACATTCCCCATGAAATTTGGTTGAATCATGAAAATAGGAAATAAAATGAAGAACACAACAATGAAAGCAATCAAATCCTATTCTAGTGAGAAAAATATCAATCCCATGGGGGAATTGGTGCCATTTTGATGTGGAAAATTTCCCTTTCCCAACTCCTTGATGTTCTTTGATGATATTTGATGATGACTGTTGATTCCTTGAAGAATTTTGCTAATAACCTAGCTATGAGAATATGAAAATTGATAAAAATTCCTAAAGATGGATGAAGATGCTATGAAAACTTTGAAGATAATGATGTTGCATAAGTTGTGGATCCTCATTCCAAATGAGAGCCTTCTATTTATAGAAGAGAACGATGGAGGAAGAGACAAAATGGATAAATGTGGGATTAAATATGGACTAATGGCATTGTGCCACTTGTCAAGATGTGATTGGACGAGGAATGAACACATTTTGATGAATGCACACATAAATGCTATTAGATTTAAATTTGAATTTGATGAAATGACAAGTTGGAGGGAGAGAGGAATGGAGTAAATTCCACTTGTCTCAAGGCAAAGGACATGTAAGAGGCCTTTTAATGCCTTGTTGGATGTACTCATCCCTTTTGGAGAGATTTTTGAATTGGAAGAATATTCCATAAAAGATGCCCTTTTGAATGGAAATTGATGAATTTATAAATAAAATAAATTGATTTATTGTGCAAGTTGCCAAATCTAGAGGATTGGAGTGATTAGGATTATGATTAATCATGATTTGATCAATTTAGATGAAGATTAGCTGATTTGATAATTTGATTTAGATTTTAGGATTTATTTAAATCAAAGTTGAGAGGAATAATGATTTAGATTTAATTAAATAAAGATTGATTTATTTAATTAAAGAAGGTGGTTTTAGATTAAATCAAATAAAGATTAATTTATTTAATTTAAATGAGATGACCCTAGAGGTTAATTAAATACAGT
The DNA here is from genome assembly GCA_007115665.2 of Sequoiadendron giganteum. Lineage (NCBI taxonomy): Eukaryota > Viridiplantae > Streptophyta > Pinopsida > Cupressales > Cupressaceae > Sequoiadendron > Sequoiadendron giganteum. Next base: position 112,932,613 of record CM021103.1, on the reverse strand, counting down.
GAATTATTTAATTAAAAGAGAGACTAGAGGGTTAATTAAACAAAATGATTTATTTAATTAATAGAAGAGAATGACTTAATCAAATAAATTTGATTTATTTAATTAAGAGAGGAAATATGATGAATTTAATCGAATAAAGATTACTCAATTAATGATTAGCTGAGGAGATGATCAGGACGAATTGGTGTTAGTGAGATTAGGATTAGGTGCATGTATATTTTTAGTGTCTACATTTTGCCCCTATTTGAAGCAATGCACTTGTTGCGTTGGTTCAAAGAATAAACTGCTATGATCAAAATTTGATTTTTTTTTTCAATTTTTTCAGATGCCCCATTGCTGCCTCAGCGAGAAGGATTACGTTGGTATATTGCCCCTTCAAAATATCGAGCAAAAATGTTAATTTTTTGGTGGAGATCATGATAAAATGTGAGAGGAATGGTTCTATTGATAAGAGAACGAAAGATAATTCTTTAGAAAGATCAGATATTTTGACATAGACAATTTTGATGATGTATAGACAGTCATCGGCCATGGGTAGCCTCGTGTATATTTTGATACAACACACCAATTTTGGATAGAAATGTAAGTAAATAGAAGAATAAGAAGAAAATAATGATGACAAGAGGATCCAACAAGCCTACTTTATTAATGATGATGATAATCAGGAGTTGGAATTTCAAAAGAGCCATTTACTTTATGTTTGATAATACACGTAGGTACGATGCATCAAGGTATTAGGAACTAAGATGGCGTTGTACCTAGTGTGATGGAATTTGATTCGACCACCAGATAGGAGTACCCTTGTTCACACTTGACATACAAAACCTTATTTAGAATGCAATTCAAATATTCTAAACAACTTGGACCAAAACATAGAAAAGCACACCTTCCTATGTGGTCAACAAGATACCTAAAACATCCTCCCTACAAACCAAACAAAGCATGCATGATGAAGTTATTTTACAAGAATATCCAACAAGAACAATAGATAGAAATATAATGATCATTGCCCCATTCCTTTCTCTCTAAACTATTTTGATTAGGCATCATTGAGAGGTCATTGGAATGAGCACAAAATAAGATAAGTCAAAAAGACCAGATAAAGTAAACAAACAAGCTAATGTTCTTCATACTGCTAGCCAAGACTAAACTACAGTGATGCCTGATGTTGATGTCCATTGCAGAAAGGATGCATACTAGGACATGTTGTGATCAGATGATGATGAGATTGATTGGATGATAAGCTATTGATACTCCGAGTTGACTAACTTGTTGACTTACTGACCTAGACTTGAGACTTTGACGATTAGGTGTTCACTTTTAACTTGCTAGAATTGCTTCCGATTGCTTTGCCAAAGGATGAAAGCGGCGATGATTTATTGTGGATGAGATTATCGCCGGTGAAAGCGAGATGAGACAGGTGCAACATTTTGGGTTTTTTAAAATATTTGGATGTTTTTGATGTTTTGAAATGTTTTGAGGCTGTTTTTGGGATTTTGAGTTTTTCAACTTTTTTTTGATTTTTGTGTTTTTTTGAATGTTTTTGGATTTTGTGTGTTAGGGGTTGATCAAAGATTAGCCTTGCCTATGTTTAAGATCAGAGACGACGTAGTTCAGATGACCAGGGTTTTGATGTTTTCTGACTTTTTGACTTGTTTTTTGGATTTTTGATATGATTTGGATGTTTTTTTGGATTTTGATATGTTTTGGACTTTTTTGGATTTTTGCATGATTTTGACGACTTGGATATGGATATGATATCTGTGCTCTATTTTGGGAATTTTGTTGAAAACCAAGCTAGAGTTGATTGATCTGGTTTGATGGATTTGATGATGATAACATTGTTGAGGATACACAACAATGCAAGGATAATGTTAAGCAACATGAGGAATGGGAAGGATATCTCGAGATGATGAAAGATTGGTTGGATTTGATTAATCAAGATTTTGAAGCTTGATTTGGAACAAAAGTGTTTTAATGATTTGATGTGACACTGAAGAGTAAATTAGATGCGACTGATATTGATTGTTTGGATTGATGTTCGATGAAAGATAAATCTTGATAGGGAACATCTTCTTGTCAAAATATGCCATGGGCTAGTGATTTGGATTTTTGGCTCACAAATGCTTGACCAATTTGATTTCACGTTTTCCAATGTTTAGATCACCACATAAGTTGGAGGATATAGATCAAGATTTATTCCCAAAGAAAGATGTAAATATCTGCCCCCAGTTTCTAGCAATGTATGGAATTCCGTGGGTGGATGCTTGGGTAGGTGGATGGATGGATGGATATGGTAAGCATGCAAAGGATGCCAAGGATTATCTATGACAAGATAAAGTGTTTGAATAGAGGATGCTCATTTGGATAATGCTTCTAAGCTCAAATAAAATTATTTAGAATAGGATCAATGAAAATGAACCATTTCAAGATGTTTACCATAAGAAAGTGTAAAGTGTGCACCAAAATTTTGTCAAGATCAAGATAATTTGGAAGATGGATGTAGATAGGAGAAGATGGATTGGATAAATGATTCATGGATTAATGGATTTATCAGGATAAGATGGATGGAATGCTAGCTTTATTATGGATGTGATAAGATGCTTTCTCCTAAAATGGTGCACATAGATGCTTGATTCTACACATGATGCCTATTTTCTAGGTTTTCATCATGGTACTTGCCCAAAGTGCCACCCATGCAATTTTCATTGGAGGATGGTTTTTATTTTTACTGTTTTCAATCCTTTTTTTGATTTTTTTAATTTTTTCTAAGAGATTTTAAGCTCATGTTGAACCACCTGGTGATTTCAATGTAGATGCTTCTGTCATAATGTGCCATTGATATCCCTCTTGAAGAAGCTGCTTTTCCAAGATACGTGCACTTGAATGCAAATTTTAAGAATTTTGTTCTGCTTTGCTGATACCAAGGTTAACTTTGTCTTTGTGTGCACATTGCAATAGAGTGCCTTCTAAATCCTTATGATGAAGGGTTGCTACAACACATGGTCAATGTGAATTGGATATCATGTGTGGAGGTGTGGTGGAGTGTGTTTAGGAATAAAATATGGATTGGTTGACAGTTTGGAACTTTTGACTCTCCAAACTTGGGAAGCTGAGCAATGATGGGTGGATACAAAAGTGTGCATGGAATTAGGACCAATTGATTGCTATACTTTGTATGTTTCTTGAGAAGCCTCATTTTTCATTTGTGGACATTTTTGATGGATACTTTTACCTTTTTTATTTTTACCCATAGTTTCTTTGACTAATGGAGTTTGATAGGGATAATATTTCTTCGTATTCTTTGGTATCCACTTGTATTTTATTTGTCATTCATGCTTCACTACTTCTTTTTCTTTGATGAATTTCTTCATGCTTTGATTCAAATATTTATTTTGATGTTGGTACCAATCCATGGATGGGGTGATGGGTGGATGAAGATTCATGATTTGGCGGGTTGTAGTATTGGCATTGGTTTCACCATAAGGACTCTTCGTGCTCACTATGTTGATGTTTGATTGAGACATAGTTTCCCCTAGTATGGAATTAGTACCTTCATGCTTTGATTCTTCTTGTTTTGAGATGTCCTATTGAGCAGGCATCTTTTGATGAATGACCATTGCAGATGATGTTATTTCAATTTGCCGCTCTGCCGACTTTGGAATATCTTGTTTGGTCTAACTTGTTTCCTTGAGTGGATAATGTTGGATATCTACATATATGATGTCCTCCATTTTAATTTGGGATAAATATGATCCTAATGTTGACAACTCATCATGACTGTAGGAATCAATAACCTGCTCCTTTTATGAAAAAAATTTAGGAGTAAGGAATCCTATTCTAAATGAAGATCATTTACGTGTCCATCCAAAGAAAGCATCTCATGGGTAGATGGAGGGGAATGTGATTAATGGATATGATCATCATTTGTGACATATTGTATAGATAGGAGAGTGTCCATTAGATCATTGTAGTAACTTGGAGATATAAATTCTTGATCTTGAATAATTTTAGAATTTCTTTTGACATGCTTTGGATCACGTTCTTGACATGGGTTAGTTTCAAAGGATAGATTAATTATAAAGGGTTCTTGGATATCTTCATTAGATATGGGAAGTGGCTCAATATACTCTTGATCTTTGAGTGGACTTCGATCAAATGTTGAGTTGAGGATTTCTTCAATATCTATAACCACGAGGTCGAAGGATGTCAATATGTCTTGGAAAGGACCATTGCTAGACTTTGGTGAAATATGTTGATCATGCTTTGAGGTAAAATATTGAGATATGTCCTCTAATTGATTAGGTGATGTAGAGACACTTTCAACATGATCATTGGTGGAAGGATCACAAATTATAGGATCAAATAATGTTAACACTCCTCTAAATATATCATTGTTGGATATTGTTGAGGGGTATTTATCATGATAAAAAAGTGACTCTTGATGTATGTTGAGTTGATCTTCGGATGAGGTAGAAAAATATTCAAGGTTCTCATTGATGGATAGATCTTGATCATAATTTTCAACAATTGTGGAGGAGAGATTGTCACTGTTATGGCTAGTGGTTGAATCCTGATCATTGTCCCCAATTGATATTATTTTTTGATCAATAAGGTCTTGGACTAGATTTTTAAGTCAAATACATTTGATGTTGTGCATCCCTTTACTTTGTGAAAATCACAAAGGTGCTTCTCATTATACCTTGGTGGTTTCACCATGGGCTCTTGATAATTCACACAAATAGGGATTTTAATGAGATTTTCTTGTATCAACTATTGCATGACCGATTCGATTGTTTCCCCAAGTGGTGTGTATTTTTGTTTGTTACCTTGTGAGAAATTTACTTTAAATTGACCTTGTCGCAATTGATTTTGGAGATGTAGTGATTGATCTTCAAGATGTGGAGGTTGGGTTTGTTGTTGATGTTTTTGATCTTGATATCCAACTTCTTGACATTGGAGATATTGTTCTTGATGTGGTTGGGGACACAACCCAATGATTTTATGACATGGTTCAGCCAATGGAAGAGTGTATTGATTTTGGGGTGGAGATGTCTATTCGTGATATGAATCAACTATTTTGGTAAGTGCAGCAATTTGATCCCACAAAATTTGATCTTGATTTGGATCTTGAAACCCTTGATATAGTTGATTTAGTTGTTGAGCAAGCATATTTGGCATGTATACTTGTCGTGTTTGCATGGGATCATGGATAAATTGATTCTAGAAAATGTTATGATTTGGTGTGATGTTTAGATTTGGCATTATAGGTTGACTTTGAACATTTTTTTAGTTTGGAAACATATTGCCTTGATTTACGTGACTTTGATTTTGCATGGTGTTACCTTGACTTGGATCAAGACATTGAGTTGTCAATATATTACTTGGATTGTAAACAACATTGGTTTGATTTTCAAACACATCTATCCCAAAATTCAATAAGTGTGGATTTGATACATTCATGTTTGATAAGTTTACACTTGGTATATTCACATTTGGTATGTATGGATTGGATGGGATAATGTTGTTTTGTTGAGGACTCATGTTTGGTTGATAGAATTTTAAGTTTTGACTTCGATTTAAATCTACCATAGGGAAAGGTGGTCCAAAATTCAGATTGGGGAAATTCACATTTGTATCATTAAGGTTTGGAGGAGATAATGATGCAATGAATGGATTGCATAAATGTGAGTTTCGATAATCAATTGGCATTGCGATACTTGGATAGTTTGGTTGACTTGGATTACTCATGATGTATGAATCGAGTTTATATTCCATTTTTTTCTTGTGTTTTGAACTTGTTGCAAAAGTGAACCTCTAAGGGATTTAGGACCAATGATGAGATGAAGGATGAAAGGGGTGAATAATATGGGTGTTTGAACTTTTAGGAACTTTGGAGGAATACTAGACTTTAGGATTTAGGATTTTGATTTGGATTGGGTTTGATTTGGATAATGGACTTATAAACCCCAAGAGGTTGGATGTTATATTGAAATAAAATTTTCCACAAGGATTATAATTTAACTAGGTGTACGAGGAAGGATTCATCCACACACACTTAGTCAAATAGGGTGATTTTTGATTTGTTTTAAAGGATTTGCCAAAATTCCAATATGAATGATTTTTCCAAGGTTCCAAAAGTTTTTTGTGAGATGGGATGATAAATGTTTGGATGGATGAAGTGTTTTATTTTGATCCTAAATGGACCTAAGAGGAATTTGTTTACTAGACCAAGATATTGAAGAAAATGCTTTTCCCTAAGAGTATTTTAAACCAAAAAACCAATGTTTGCATGGAAAACCATATGACCAAAAGATGAAAAGAACATGTGTGGGGATCAATTGATTTAATATTGCTTAGATTGATTCTTTTTACCACAAACAATTCTTGATTAGGTTATCAAACTTGATTTCTAATAACCTAACTTCTTCTCATCCCACAAGGTCCATTATGTGGAAATCAAGGAAATCAAGGCAATAGTTTCCTAATGTTGATTTTAGTGAGAGAAAATTATGATTAAACCCAAATAATTAGATGCCTCTAAGGATGAAATTCCTAGGGAAAGCAAGAGCACTTGGATTTGTCAAAGGTATTTTCTTCCCCTAAAGGGTTTGAAATTTGATGATCATGTTGAATGTTTGTTTTCAAGTGTTTTGAGATCCAAGAAAAGTATTCCAATTCCAAGAAATACACAATCCTAGGATGAAAAGACAATATTTGTTGGGTTCCCACTTGGACAAATCCAACTACGCTTACTCTTAGCGGATGATTAGATGCTTGACCACACAACCCCCTCCTTACAGTCCACTCACTTCTCAGGTAAGCCAAGCATTGGTACCCATGAATCTCCCATGGAATACTTCTCACCTCTACTAGGAGTTGTAAGAATGTGGGGCGGCTTTAGAACGATTGTTCTTGCACCAACAAACAGATTAAGGATTTGAGATTTTCTAAACAAGGGGTTTTAATGCAGACATTTTGTTCATGGGGGACCATCCATGCAACAAGAGACCATTGCTACCCTTCTTGTCAGAATGATCCTTGTGATACTCAAAATTTCCTCAAGTACCCACACTTATATATCGGTTGGAAGTCACTTGGATTTAGCGTGTTACCGGTTGGGTCGTTCCTTGGGGTGATTAATTTTTACCATCAAGTAGGCCCTCTAAGATAAACAGAAGAGAGAAAACATATCCGTAGTTTGACTGATATTTATTGAGAAACATAGAGAGAATACTTGCGATATGCTCCACTCACACTCACAAGATTTGTTCAATTTTAGGAACCCAAATTGAGATGTGGAGGTAATCACTTACACAACTTAATATCACAAAAAGATTTTTTATTCTCAAGATTGCTATGAAGCCCGAGAGAAGTGCATACGCCCTTTTGATGATATTAACTTGTGAAAGGGATTACAAAACAAAAAGTACACATGTTCTTTTTAACCACAAAGCAATGATATGAATTTCCTTTTAAGCATCAATTTTGAAGTGTGAGATTTGTTTGTTTATTTGTTAAGTCCCAAAACAAAATCTAGTGCGTTTGCCTATGATTCTTTTTAACCCTTTGTTTTGTTCTTTTTTTTAAGCCTAAACAAAATTTAGTAATCCTAAGAGCAAGAATATGACAAATCCTTATAAGAGGGATTATAATTTCTCCCTAAAGTGTTTAAAAACACTTGATACAATGAGATGATAAAATCATAAAGAACCCTTGGCCTTCGTTTTCCTTCCTTCACTTTTGATCAAGAAACTTCCTTTTTTGGCAGATTTCAACAATTGTTAGATTTAGCCATTTTTGGTAATTTCGCATGCATAACTTTGAGAGTCCTATTTTTTTCCAAAAACTTTCTAAAACTAAGATAGGATGAATTTACAACTAAAATCCTAAATTCGAAACATGGGTTTCGAGTCATTAACAAAAATAACTTTAAAAAAACTAGAAAAAAACACTAAATTGCCATTTTGAAGGCCAAGATGAAAGTTTCAAGCCTTGAAAAAGTGCCAAAATGGCCACCAACTGACTAAAAATTTGTTCGTAATCCACATGCCACCTCATAACAAAACTGCCTGTAAAATTTCAACCCAAACGAACATCCAAGTCAAAAGTTATGACCTCTAGAAGTCCCTACATCACAAAAACTGGTTAATACTATAAAAATAGATGCCAAAAACTAGTTAGATGTAAAAAACAACCAAAGTGAAAAAAGCACATGTTGAAAATAAACTGAAATTTTCTTTTTACCCTACTCCAATGACACAATCCACATATGCGACGCAGTTTGGGAAGGTCAACGATGTAATATAGCGCCACTGATGACTGAGAACGACACTCTGCATTGAGATAGTGACCGTGATTGCGGTGCTGTTTGGCAAGTGGTGTTGTTTGGAATTTGGAAGACGCGTGGATGAGTTTGAAATTTGAATTTTGTGGGCGGGTTGATTCCAAAGGTGAAGTTTGGAATTTGGAGCGATGCAATATAGCGCCGCTTGAGTGATAGTGGTGGAGTTCCCTATAGACAGTAGAAAAGTTAAAAAAAGCACAAAAAATTGGAAAAATGTGATGAAATTCTCCAGATTCGCCAAAATGTGAATGGTGAACCCCAATCCTAGACCTACACAAACATAACAAACAAACACACTGTTAGATCCAAATGCAAGTTAGAACTAAGACTCCCCATGAAATTCATCTACAATGCTCAAGATAAGAAAGAAATGAAGAAAAAAACAATAAAATCAATTAAATCCTATTTAAGCATGCAAACTCTCAATCCCATGGGGGAATTGGTGCCAATTTGATGTGTAAATTGGCCTTTTCCCAACTCCTTTGTGTGGTTTGATGATTTTGATGAAGGTTGATCTACTTGGTGAGGAAGAACAATGTGATTCCTTGATAAAATCTGCAATAACCTAGCTATGATAATGGAAAATTCTTATGGAAGTTGATGAAATTTATCTAAATGTGAAGATAGTAACTTTTCTCTCAGTTGTGTCTTCCAAATGAGAAGAAGAGCTTTCTATTTATAGAAAGACAAGATGGAGGAATGAGCAAAATGAAGCAATGTGGGATCATTCAACATCCAATGGCCAAGTGCCACTTGTCAAGATGTGGATGGATGAAGCTTGAGCACATTTTGATGAATGACCCAATAAATGATATTAGGTGGATTTTGAAATTCATGAAATGAATTGTTGGAGAGGGATATAAAATGACTTAAATGTCACTTGGCTCAATGCACAAGGACATGTAAGAGTAGATAAATGCTTTGTTGGAAGGACAATTCCAATAAATTGATTTATTGTGCAAGTTGCAAAATATAGAGGATTGAAGTGATTAGGATTAGGATTAATCAGGATTTGATTAATTTAGATGAAGATTAGCTAATTTGACAATTTGATTTAGATTTTAGGATTTATTTAAATCAAAGTTGAGAGGAATAATGATTTAGATTTAATTAAATAAAGATTGATTTATTTAATTAAAGAAGGTGGTGTTAGATTAAATCAAATAAAGATTAATTAATTTAATTTAAATGATATGACCTTAGAGGTTAATTAAACAAAGTGAATTATTTAATTAAAAGAGAGACTAGAGGGTTAATTAAAAAAATGATTTATTTAATTAATAGAAGAGAATGACTTAATCAAATAAATATGATTTAGTTAATTAAGAGAGAGAAATGTCATGAATTAATCAAATAAATATTATTTAATTAAATTAATTAGTAAAGGAGACAATTTAGGAAGAAACGATGTTAGTAAGATCAGGATTAGACGTGTAGGATCAATTTGTATATTTTTCGTGTTTACAGATTGAAACAGTAAATGATATTTGATAAGATTACCTTTGCTATGAAATCCTTGATGAAGTGATGCCACACCACAAGTTGCCACAAAATTTTATTAATGGATGATTGGATTAATTAATAGACTTACAAGAGGCTGGTTCACACAACACAATAGATTGCTATAGATAGCTTGTAGATGATAAATTAATACATCTTCACCATAATTTATTTCTCTTTTTTATTCTCTCCCTTAATGTTCAAATGAGGATAAAAATTATTTATATATGCATTCCAATTGAAAATTTTGGTTATAGGTCGACCTAGGATCTTTTAATCCATCAAGGAATGATACAATAGCCTCAAATTTAAATTAGGTTCCCTTTAAGGTCATGGGTGCTACCCCCCTAACAGGGTGATTTTCCCCCAAATTTATCAAAGTGCCAGGGAATTGAATGTATTTTTATGGTCTAGCCCTAAAATGAATAAATTATTATTACAATTAATGTTGTAAGAAAAGTTGGGTATCAAGGTAGTGTGAAATTGCTAGGGGTGAAAATTTAAGACACTATGTATTTAGTCCCCACTTTAGTGAGAGTATGATATTATGTTCATACTCACACTAAAGGAATACATTCTTTTATAAAAATGTTAAGAGACAAGATGACACCAAATTGAGGGGTCAACAATCCCCCAACTTAGTATCTCATCAATCCACAATGTTAAGAAAACATGAAGAAAATATAACATACACAAGATAAGGTAAGATTTAGTCATACATAAAGTAATCAACAGAAAATCAAAAGAATACACAAAGCATACATAAAGAAAACACAATGCATACAAAGAATACACAAAGAAAACACACAAAAGTCACAAGGCAAAAAAAATAATCAAAATAACACACCATATGCATAAATAAAACATAAACATAAGGTTAGTATGCTAAAAAAAAATTGAGTCAATAAGGTAAAGAGACCTCAGTTTGAAAATTTGTCTCAAATACCAAACGCCATCCATCGAATGTACAAAATACACATGCTAAAATGATGAGATACATATAGCTACTAGCTAGTAGGTTGTGTTATGCTAGGTTTTCATGTAATATGATGGGTTTCACAAGGCTAGCAAGATCCATTATGCTAGTTGGCCATGTAAAAATGTTCTCGAGTTCATGAATCAACAAAATTTGTTATGTTAAATCTATGGACTATTTTGTAAATCATGCATTAGGGAGCGCATACAAGTTTTATGTCACAGGGGATGAATAAATTATTAATGTCACAAGGGATGAATTGATAACCACACCTCAGGGGGAGTTATAAATAACAAAACCACAAGGGGGGTATTCGAATAAGTCAAATCTCATAAGACATCAATGAAATGGATAAGTTGATATTCCCCCCTTAAAATGTTAGTATACTTGCTATGTTGATATTTTAAGGAGAAGCATGGGAAGAGGGGATCCTTGAAAAGAATACACAGCTCCAAAAACTAGTTATCCTTTCACCCCAAGTGTAAATTGTTGATGTTATAGCAGCTTCGGGCTCATACTTCTAGCCACGAGTGAAGACATAAATTCATATAGCCTCTTAGCTATTCATTTATTTGTGATAATTTAATGTGAAGGGGTGCTTCACATGGCAACAATGAAATTTAAGTCTGGGCCAACCTTCCTTATATTTGCATTTATTGTAATTATATTGTCTTCTAATGGGCCGACTTCCTTCTTGAAGAGGTACAACCCTTCTTGTGGTTGTGTATATATACAAGTCACAATCATTCATTTGATCATCAAGTTCATTCTTTATAGCTCACACATCTGGAAGGAGCTCACACCTTGCAGCAGATCTTCTATTTGAAGCAGCTGATCAACTTCAAGGAGATTCATATCATTGTTGTATATTCACATCTAGGAGAGATGTCATTATTCATTGTATCAAATTCAGCCATGTGTTGGGCTTGAGTTGTAAGTAGATTTCTGCTATTATTATGAAATATATGAGTGATATATTTGCTGGGATTTTTCCCCTCAAGTTGGAGGGTTTTCCCAGGGTATCTTGTGTTGTTCATTGCCTCGTGTGTTTCATTTTATGATTTCTTTCATGTCTGATCCTAAAACTAACATGGTATCAGAGTGGGTTCATCTTGGGAATCTCATATACAACGAACTCATGGGTGCAGTTCTATCGGGAACACAAAGGTTATATTTATTGATTTCTGGGTAAGTTTTGTAAAATGTCCATTGGCATGAGAGATGGATTTGGCATGTGAAGAATTGAAAGAACTAACTAGTTATGTTGCCCATTATCATCGGAATACATCATTTCCATTAACGCTGGATAATCATTTCATCGTATCCTCTTTTCTAGACGGGAACAATACAATCACAACTTCCTATATTCGCTCTAGCCAACACAGGTGATATGGAAGGAGGATATCTTATGCTATTGTGGCTAGGTGTTGTTGCATATAAGATAGCGATTGAATGCTATTGGTATTAAATCATTCACATGAATCAGGTATCAGACATATCTATGTTTGAATCGAAGCATTTATCATTATCTAGGATTTCATCAATGGTGACGCATCAAGAAAACTATCAAAGCCTTCATATATTGCTAATCTTATGCTGTTCGGTGGTTGCTTATGACCCATCTGAAGTGAGGAGGCTCTACACTAAGCACATATAATTATCTCTAGAATCCAGACCCTTTGTTGATCAAGCATCACTAAGCACAACTTGTCATATTGTGAATTCAACTCCTTGTTGGATCGAATGTTCACTAGGACAAAAATCTGAGTTCTAGATACAATACGAATTGTCACACATTCCATGATTGGCTAGCTGAAGGTTTGTGATGGAAGGAGAAATCATATTCTTGTCATCACTAATTGGGAATGATGCAAGAGAAGGGAATCGACATCTGAAGATTCATTGAATGAGAATTCTCCAAGAGGCCATATCATCTTTTCTTTATCACACATTTCCAGAGTAGGGAATTTCGGCATCATAAATTCATCTCTGTAAGACCCCCCCTCATTTCCATGAGTTTACTCACACACGATTGCTACTATGTGAGATGTATTCATGCTGTATGCTTTTCATTATCTCCTGAAATTGATCTACGTCTACCTATATATATATCATTTGTGTATTCTATCATCGTGGGAATCATATTGGTTACTTGTCAGGTCTGAGCATAGATAATTGTTGAGGTAACAATAGTTGCTGGAATATTGGTGGATTATTCATTCTCTGATATATATATCGGATAAATTATTGGAACATTCTTTTGACTGAGTATAATATATCGGGCCAATTTATTTACATGTGGGAAGATTTGGATTGCTTCCATGGCTTGAAACAACACTATTGGATGATGTGGAAGTCAAGTCAAGTCATTCAAATCAATGAGTGTTTAATATTCTTGGGAGTGCTACTTGAAATTGTAGCATAAAACTTGCCTGTTCGTTGATTGTATATCCTACAACACCGAACAATCATTCAGAAGGGATATGGATATGTGAAGGTTCGTGGGTAGATTGGATTCACAATTGCATGCTAGTTGATGTAGCTCCCAAGTGCAATCTCGACACTCTTGAGACTGTACTAAGCAAAAGTCAGCTTTCAGTAAGCGTTTTGCATCTATTTTATAATCTGGTGGATTGAAGATTGCATCATAAATTTTGAACGGTCAAAGACCATGTTCAAATTTAACCCTGCTAAGGGCCTGTGTTCAAGCCGTGAAGGTGATGGACTGATTTGAGCACAAGAGTAGCATTCCAGTTATTGCATCCATTAGAATATTTAATGAGATAAGTATTCTTTTATTTGTACTTTTGAAATCTAGGGTAAAACTTCAGTTTTTGCATTGGTTATTTGGATCTTGTGTGATTAGTAAAGAGAGATTGTGTTTTTTCTCTTGAAATGTGTTCACTAATATAAGATCCTTGAAGATTCAAACTATTCATTGCAAGTTATTGCTATTACCTGAGATAGTAAACTTTGTATGATATTTTCTTTGGATAGTTATGAACTATTAGTAATCTCTTCTTAATGCTTTCAGGATGAATCAAGAATCATAAGAGATTGCTTTCAAGAAAGAGATTGATGCATTCTATAGGTTGAAGAATGGAGACACTGCTTGCAACCATGAGTCTGAGTGAATGAATGTAGACATATATTCGAAGAGGAGAAATCAACCTTTAGAGGGAGTTATGTGACTCTCAGAGTAAAAGGTGCAAGGCCTGATGTTTGAAGACCTCTCTGCAGCTACTGAGATCAGAATTGCACCAGACAGTCATCTGAATTTAACATTGGTAGCTCCACAAACCTATTTAGATTAGAGTGATCTGGGATGAGGTTTAAGAGGACAACCCTGAATCTCAACAAAGGTGTGCACTGGAAACCATTTCTCTAAGGCAAGAGTTGTAGGAAATCTTGGATGATGAGGTCAGATGCAAGTTCTTGAAGATTCAGAGGGAGCCTACTGAACCTAAAGAAGATGATTGTATTACTGATCAGAAGAGTACCTCTGGATGTTGTCTCAGTTGAAGCATGCGATGATATCCTAGTGTAGTAGGAAGCCGTCTTCTATGACACTGAGTACATCAGAGGCCAAGTACATTATAGCTTGTGTAGCAGCTCAAGAATTAGTGTGGATTTGAAAGCTCCTTGCAGTATTGTTTGGACAATCATTGGAGCCGACTGTCATCCTTTGTGATAATCAAAGCTTTGAGAAGATTTCTATCATTTCGATGTTTCATGACATAACTAAGTATACCACTATATAAGAGATATGGCATTGAAGAAATAAATTCAGTTGAGGTATATCTACACTGATGAGCAGACGACAGTCATTATCATCAAGCATCTCTTTAGGATAATGTTGTGTACCTTTGAGACAAGATTGATATGGTGGAGAATGAAGCTATAGCTGAGAGGGAGTCTCAGTATCAGTGAAATACCTTGTTGGTGAGTTCTTCTCTGTAAGAGAAGTTCGAGGTGAAATCCCGTGTTGATGAGTTCTTCTTTGTAAGAGAAGTTCGAGGTGAAATCCATTGTTGATGAGTTTTTCTCTATAAGAGAAGTTTGAGGTGAAATCCCTTGTTAATGAGTTCTTCCCTGTAAGAGAAGTTCGAGGTGAAATCCCTTGATTCCACCCTTTGGGAGAGCCATGGTGGATTTCATGTGTGTGACTCCATGACAACATCATGTGAGAGAGTCCATGATGATTTCCTTGTACTTGTGTTTCACCCTTTGGGAGAGCCATGGTGAACATCACGGTGAGGTGACAACATCATGTTAAGTGATGAGAACTTGTACATACCATCTATGGTGGTAACCATGATGGTTGATATTATGATGAGGTGATATATGATATCATGATGAGGTGGTATGCTATCACGATGAGGTGATATGCTCTTTTACACATGGATGTATTCATGATGTTTGTCATCATGATGAGGTGATATGTCTTATGCAGCTGGAAGTATTTCTCCCTAGCTGAGAGGGAGTGTTAATGTTATAGCATCTTTGGACTCATACTTCTAGCCACGAGTGAAGACATAAATTCATATAGCCTCTTATCTATTCATTTATTTGTGATAATTTAATGTGAAGGGGCGCTTCACATGGCAACACTGAAATTTCAGTCTGGGCTGACCTTCCTTGTATTTGTATTTATTGTAATTATATTATCTTTTAATGGGCCGACTTCCTTCTTGAAGAGGTGCAACCCTTCTTGTGGTTGTGTATATATACAAGTCACAATCATTCATTTGATCATCAAGTTCATTCTTCATAGCTCACACATCTGGAAGGAGTTCACACCTTGCAACAAATCAACTTCAAGGAGATTCATATCATTGTTGTATATTCGCATCTAGGAGAGATGTCATTATTCATTGTATCAAATTCATCCATGTGTTGGGCCTGAGTTGTAAGAAAATTTCTACTATTATTATGAAATAAATGAGAGATATATTTGCTGGGTTTTTTCACCTCAAGTTGGAGGGTTTTCCCAGGGTATCTTATGTTGTTCATTGTGTCATGTGTTGCATTTTTTGATTGCTTTCATGTATGATACTATAACTAACAAAAATTCAAGGAAAACCATGCTAAAGACTATCATGTTGCTACTATAGATGGAATATGGTTGCACACAAGATTGTACCACCATGAATAGAAATAAGAAAACACATGGAGCTACAAATGCCACATGGTGAGGATCAACACAATAGAACAAAATTTTATTATTTAGAATGAATAGGTATATCAACACATGGAAGAGTGATAGCACCACAATCAAGAATTTGTATCTTATTGCTCAAGGCTTGGCATTCATTGTTGGAATCAACATGCAATCGAAGATATGCACAAAAAGAATGATTTTTATGAAACTTATTACATTTTAGAGGAGGAAGAGTTGTAGACACTGAAAATTGGTATAGGCCTATGAGTACCACTTTCGACATAATTTTCTAATGTCCATGGTTATGATTAATAATGTTAATTATTTAATTACTTTCTAAACACATCTTTCCTCTATTAATTAAATAACCTTTTAATTATTTAATTAATTCATTATGATCTTTATTCAATTCTTATTAATTAAATAAATTTTATTTATTTAATTACATCATTAATTAATTAATTCCCTTTCTTAATTAAATAATTTATTATTTAATTAACCCCTTTGTCATATTTCAACTATAATTAAATATTCATTATTTAATTATTCAATTAATCTTTTCAATAGTCAATTAAATAAATTATTATTTATTTGATTAAATCATTTTAATTTTTGAATGTTGAATTAAATTAACATTTAATTCATAATTAATTATTTCTATCACATTCTTCTATCATCGAGTTAACTAATTATTCACTCACCATTTGACTCGAGATCTATTTGAATCCATCAATTATCTCTGGATTCAATATCTGACCGTCTCTGCTAAAGGACTCTCTGTCACAAACAATCAGTTAACTAGTTCTAACTCATATGCATGAACATATTTATTAATTAAATATCTTTATTTAATTAATTAATTCATGTGTGCATTCCAACAGATCATTCTTCGAGTTCTATTTTTATCCTTTTCATTCAAAGTCTAATTCTTCTATTTTTGAAGACTTTCAACTGAAGATTAAATCATTTATTAATCTTGAACTCCTGTTTAGTCTATTTTCAAACAGTCTTAACACCAGATTAAATTATTATTCTAATTTAATCTTTATCCTGCAGAAGTTCCCAACTTACATTCTAACTGACACTGAACTCACATCGCATGAAATTCATCAATCTAGATTGTTGATCTCTCTTTCGAATCTGAGTCGATCATTCGGAAACCAACTTTCTATGGCTGATCTTTGACATTATTTCGCCTCCCAAAATCAATAATTTTTAGAAGAACTTATAATCTTTGATATTTTTCTTAGACATACATCTAGGCTATGCTTGCATACATACAAAAAATATGATGGCAAGAATACCAACACGACAAAATGGAGAAGGACAATCGAGATAATTCAAGGAAATTGATTGATATTCAGTGAGATTGTTTCATGTTATTGCTTTATTTATTGTTTAGTTCATTTGATTCATTCTTTGTTGTTTGATTTAGATTTATGCATGTTAGATTAGATTTAACCATCTTACTATGCAACATCCATTTTATCTATGTTACAAGAGTAATCAAGTGGGCTTTGAGAAACCTTGAAAATATATGTTATTGCTCAGATAGGGGATAAGAATTAGGATACTATTTTTTCTTTTGTGAAGAAAATATTGCTCACTTACCACTTGAGGTTATAACTATAGTAGACGATGGAGGATGAGATGTAGAGGAAGGAGAGGGTTGGAAACCTAAACCCCTTTTATAAAGGTACTATGTGTACGGAATCTAAGGAAGAACAAATTCCTACACTAATCTTGAGAGGAAAAAATGAAAAAATTTACAGATCTTTAATAGTTACAAAAACTTAAATAAAAATAAACATAAATATCATGCATACCACAACACAATGATTTACATGGGAAAAAATATTTCCGGATAAAAATCCAACACTCCAAAAGCCACCCAATATATTATTTAGGAATCAAAAGATTAAAATATACTTGTAGATCAAGCTTCTCACAAGAGTATCACCACCAGAGATCAAGAGACAATACGACCACTATCAAAATCTCATAATACCCCCCCATCTACATACATCCCATCTACTTATAACAATAATTTTTTGGAACCTTCTAGAATTAGGGTTTTACAAGGTCATTTTTCATTTGACGTGTTAATGGAAAAACCTTGACGTGTCAACAATTTTTTTTTCTACGAGTGTACTATATTTGCATGATTAGGCATCGCATACCAACATGCATCCTATCAACAATAAATTGTATATAATTTCAAGGTTGAGACACATTTTCCCAACAAATCTTCCACTTGTTGAACACCTTGCAAGAACAATGTGAGGGTGTAACCATCATATCTTTAAGTGTTAGGGGCCGAAAGGCCCATAGTCTCTGAAAATGATCTGTACTTATTTGTTCTCACATGCTTAGTTAAAGAATCAACAACATTCATCAAAGTATCTACCTTAACCAACTTCACCCTATGATATTCAACCATATCTCTAACAAAATGATACTATACATCAATAGGCTTTGTCCTAGCATGAAATATCAAGTTCTTGGCTAGACATATCACACTTTGACTGTCACAATAAATTTTTATTGTACCTCATTTTATTCCAATATCTTAACATAGTCTCTTAAGCCAAATGGATTATTTACAAGCATGAGTAGCTTCCATATAATTTTCTTCAGTAGTGGACAAAGAAACCACAACCTGTCACTTACTCATACAACTAATTGCACCACCAAATAAAGTAAAAACATAAGAACCAGTGGACTTTATGCTATCAACATCACCTTCCTAGTCTAAATCCACATAACCATGAATATCAATGGAAATATCATCTTCAGTCATATTACTATGATAACATAAGGAATAATCTAAGGTACCCTACAAATATCTATAGACTATTTTAACTACATATCAATGAACTCTATCAAGATTAGACATATATCTAGAAATAAATCCCACTACTTGAGCAATGTCTAGTCTAGTACAAACCATAGAATACATCAAACTTCCAACTACACTCTGGTAAGGAAATCTACTCATTTCTTCCATCTTTGATGGAGATGTTGGACAATCTAAAATAGATAACTTTATTCCAACTGAATAGAAACACATAATGGTCTATAATCCTACATATCAAACCTCTATAAAATTGAATTGACATAATTTCTTTGGGCAAGCCATAGATTTTTGTTCACTCTATCTCTTTTAATTTCCATCCCAATAATATGTTTAGCTACACCAAGATCTTTCATTTCAGATTTAGTTATGAAATCATACCTTTGCCTCTACCAATAAATAACATATCATCAACATATACTGCAATAAACAAGAAATGATCACCATAAATTTTATAATAAATACAATGATATGATTTATAATGCTCAAATCCAAAACTCAACACATATGTATCAAATTTTTGGTACCACATCCCAGGAATCTGTTTTAAGTCACACAAATATTTTTTCAATTTTCAAACTAGCTTACTTTTACCTTTCACTACATAGTACTCTGGTCGCGTCATATAAATATCCTCCTCTAAATCACAATGAAGGAAAGAAATTTTCACATCCATTTTCTCAACCTCTAAATCATAAGCAACAACAATAGAAATAAAAAATCTAATGGATGTCATTTTTTCTACAGGAGAAAATATATGGCTATAATCAACATCCTCAACTTGAGAGTAACCCTTCGCAATGAACCTTGCTTTATACTTATCAATACCTCCATCTAAACCAATATTTTTTTTGAACATGCATTTACAACCAATAGGTTTTCATCCTTCAGGTAATGGTACAAGATCCCATGTATCATTCTTTTCAAAGATGCCATTTCTTTATCCATATAAATCTTCTTAGATTCTATGTCATTCATACCTAGTGCCTCTTCTACAGATCTAGGTTCATCCAGGTTAGTATTTAAAGAAAAAATACATCTCCAATAAACATGTGAATACCTTTCAGGTAGTTGTCTATTCCTTGTAGACCTATGAACAAGATGAGTTGGAGGTTATTCCTCCTCTTCTAAAGATCCATAAATAAATGAGCTCTCCTCAAATTCTTGTCTATCTGTGGGCCTTGATTCAACTTTCTCAGGTGTAGAAGGAAATTGAATCACATCTTCTTGTTTACTTTGTTTTGGCTGCAATGTAACATAAGAAGGCCTAGTTTCTCTAAAAATAACACTTCTACTATGTATTACCTTCTATGCAACAAGATCCCAAAACTTGTATCCTTTCACACCATAACTATATCCAATGAAGATACATTTTATAGCCTTGTTCTCCAATTTTTTTGCTTCTACTTTGGCACATGTGCATATGCCTCACAACCAAAAACTCTAAGATGTCTTAATGAAAGCTTGCAACCTGACCATGCCTCTATAGGTGTCTTATCAACAAGAGATGATGTAGGAGACCTGTTAATTAGGTAACATGCAATGGCAACAAATTCAGTCCAAAACCTTTTTTCTATGCCAACACTACTCAACATACTCCTAGCCTTCCCCATCAATGTCTTGTTCATTCTTTTGGAAACTCCATTATGTTATAGAGAATACAAAGTTATCTTTTGTCTATGAATACCACAATATTTATAGAATCTATCAAAATCATTACAGAAAACTTCACCACCATTATCAGTCCTCAAACATTTTATTTTCTTTGGATATAGTTATATGAAAAGATGCACCTGAGTTAATTAACCATGCAGCATTACCTACACAAGTTTCCAAAGCTACAGTGAATGTGTCAGCATTTTTCTTCTTGAACTAGGAATCAAAATCAAATTTCTTCTTTTTCTTCTTCTTTTATTCTTTTCATTCCTTATGAACATGTCTAGGATTATTGCAATTCCAACAAATAACTTTGGACTTTCCAAGAGATTTAGATCTCCCCTTGGACTTGGATTTTTCATGCTTCTCATTCTTCTTTCCTTTTTCCTTAGGTTTTCCATGAAAATTTAGGGACTCCTTGGTAGTGATGGATACCTTCCTCCTCATCTCTTCAGAAAGCAAAGAACCCACCACATCTTCAGCCTTCAATATAATAAAAGTACTCCCAATAGCCATAACAAGAGAATCCCACGAATTAGGCAAAGAACAAAGCAAGATCTGACATTTCTCCTCGTCATCCATTTTGAAACCAATTGATGCCAACTGAGCCACCAAAATATTTAATTCTTCTAGGTGGTCTATGATTCATCCACCCTATTCCATTCTCAAGGAATATAACTTCCTCAAGAAAATCTTGTTCATAGTTAAAGATTTGGTCTAATACATCTCACCGAGCTTCTTCCATAGTTTTTGTGTAGAGGTCTCTTCATGGAAATTAATTAAAATAGAGTCTTCCAAGAAAAATATGATTAGACCCTTGGCTTTATGGTCCATAACACCATATTGAAAAACTTGAGAAAGATCTGAAAGCCTTGAAACATTCTCATCAACAACATCCTGCAAATCTTGATATATCAACATATCCTCCATCTTTAGCTTCCACATCTCAAAATTATTTATTGAAAATTCCTCCACCTCTATTCTCCCTGATGAATTTTCCATCTAAAAATTCCTACAAAAAGATCACAAAGTGTCTTCTGCAAAACCTCCCACTCAATTCTGGATTAGTTAAAAAAACCCAACAACCCACAACTAAAATGAGAGGTGATCAAGCTTTGATACCACTTGTAAGGAAGATAAGGTAGCAAAACAACTTCCTACACTAATCTTGAGAGGATAAAATACAAAACTTTACAGACATTTAATAGCTACAAAAACTTAAACAAAAATAAACACAAATACCATGCATACCACAACACAATTATTTACGCGAGGAAAACCCTTTCGGGAGAAAAACCCTACACTCCAAAAGCCACCCAATATATTATTTAGGAGTCAAAAGATTACAATATACTTGAAAACAAGCTTCTGATAGGAGTATCACCACTAGAGATCAAGAGATAATACGAGCTCTATTAGACTCTCAGAATACCCCTGTCCACATACATCCTAGCCACTTATAACAAGATTTTTTTGGAACCTTCTAGAATTAGGGTTTTACAAGTTCATTTTTCATTTGATGTGTTAATGGAAAAACCCTGACATGTCAGCAGGAAAAAATACTTGACATGTTAGTGGGAAAAAACCTTGACGTGTCAGTGAGAAAAACCCTTACATGTCAACAAATTTTTTTTCTACGAGTGTACAATATTTTCATGCTCAATCGCCACATACCAACATACATCCTATCAACAATAAAATGTATTTAATTACAAGGTTGTGACACATTTTCCCAACACTAAGTAGACTTTGCATGATCTATAACTCCTTATTTCATCTTTTATTTATATCTAATTTCAGAAAGAATTTTAAATCCAAGCCCATAATGCTTTTCAAAATCAAATGGAGAAGCCTTGTCTAAATGATTATGAGAATAATTTTCAAAATCAAATGGAGAAGCCTTGTCTAAATGATTATGAGAATAATTGATTCTTTTTCAAGAATGCAAATCCTTTTTAAGTGTTGAAATGTGAGGATTAAACATTGCCAACACATGAGGGATGAAAGCTAAAGACCCCCCATCACCATCATGGGATGATGTTTTTGGATATGTTGATGTAGAAAAAGATTGAGAAAATGAAACACAAGAATCCTTAGGTTGATATTGTGAGATTTTGTACTCTCCCAAAAAGGGAGGGTGTAATATATAATGGACCCCAATTATCATCAAAGAATTTAATTGAAGATGAAACATTATTTTGATTATTATTTATATTAAATTACATTGATGCGATTGAAATAACCTTCAAATATTTTATCTTTGATGGTGATATTTTAGCTTCCCCACTGAAAGTAGTTGTAAAATCTAATGATACCCAATCATCACCCAAGAGTTTATTCATAGTATCATTATCATTGGAAGGTTATAGTTCAAATTTTGAAGATGAAATCAAAATACTGAGAGAGTTAGAAATGTTATGCTTGAATTTGATATGTAAATTATAACTTTGTGCATCCACTTTAATTTCATGTTCCTTGTTATTATATTCATACTTCATCTCGCAGTGAAGAGTAGACATGAATCTATTTCTGGCATGAGTTCATGATCTACCAAGAAGAATATTGTATGAGGGTATTTGGCATGACATGGATAAGTGTAGGAAAAGTCACTGGCCCTTCCTTAATGGGTAGTGAGATTGCCCCAAATGGTTGCATACCAACATTATTGAAGCCATGAATAGAAAGATTAACAAGTTTTATGAGATTATTATCTACACCAAGATTACCTAGAAGGTCAATGCTATAAATATTAAGACCCAATCCATTGTTAATAAGAGTACATCTAATCCTAATTTTATTAATGATTACATATATCATGAGGGCATGATTTTGATTTTGAACCTCAAAAGGAGGTAATTCACATTTAGGGAATGTACTATCCAAATTTATTGTCTGCATACAATCAAACAAGACTGCTACATTATTTGATTTGACAGAAGGTGAGATATCAATCTTTTGCAAGGCCTCTTGGAGAATCCAGTGGTATGTAGGTGAAGTTTGAATTAAGTCATGAAATGAAGAAAATTGGTGTCTCCTTTCTTTTACCTCTAGGGTTTTGGACCTAAAAGAAAAGGGGAAACTTTCACACACTTCACTCAAGAACAAACCCTTGAGATCTCTTTGAAAAGGAGAAAGATATATTACAAGAGGGATGTCCTAAAGGCTGAATGTGATCTAATAAGGGGTTTTCCACCAAGTAAGAACTTGGAAAATATAATGATATGTAAGATGTAAAATAAAACCCTAATTGAATGCAAACAAAATCTAAATGCCCTAGAAAGATGAGTGACATGCAACACAAAACTGTAAAGATGGAAAGTTTACACTTGGAAAACTAGAGGTCTGAATCATTGAAAAATCTACTATCAAGATTGACTAGGACTCATTTGCCAAGCTGGACGAACCAGTCTTGTTTCTAGAAAAATGTGCTAGAACAAGTTTTTGCCAAAAGGGTATCCAAATTTGTAAAAATCTCTATCAGGCTTGTACAATGGGACTCATTCACCACTTGTGGTGAATTATTCCACTTTTTCCTTTCTAGAATTTTGGGACATGATTCTGTTCTTCTCAACCTTCTTTGCTCTTCTTGACTGATTTTTGGATCTGAAATTGCAGATTACCACCTGTAGGTCTTCTCCAAGTTTCCCCAAGGATTGATGACAACTTTGGAAACTTTGATCACTTGAAAAATTTATTCTAATCTTTCTCCTTGTGAAATATACAATATAAACCTATAAATCACACACAAAAGGAGAGGGAAAAATGTTGTTGGGTTAGTGGATAGGGGTTTTCCTTGGTCAAACCCCTTTGTTGGTAATTAAACCTTGAAATGAAAAAAATAAAGAATGGATAATGATGAATGAACAAAAGATAATGTTGAAACTCACCAAACCCTAGCAATAAGGTGCTACAAATGTGCTTGAAATGGCTGCAATGGATGTGGTTCTTAACTTGTGCTTGAATGATTTTGATCTTGCTTGAATCATAAACACTACATCACAATTGTTAGCACAATAATACACATGATGTTACCCTTGCCATTGTACCAAAATATCGACCTTTTAATGGCTGATACAAGTGCTAGTTAAGATCCACGGGAGGCGGTTAAACCATGTCACGAACCCAAAGGGAGATGTTGGCGATTAGTCCAACAATCCCCCCCTTAATGTCACCTGAGGGGTTCAAACCTGTGATTGGATCTGATACCAACTATTGGCCTTGCCATTGCACCAAAATATTGACCTTTTAATGCTCGATACAAGCATCAGTTAAGATCCATAGGATGTGGTCAAACCATGCCGCAAACTCGAAGGGAGATGTTGGCGGTTAGTCCAACACATGATATATGAAATCCTTGACATGATGATTAACAATTGAATGTTTCTCTAAAATTCTTGATAATATGCCCTTGAATGCCCTTGAATTCTCTTGTGAATCCTCAAATGCTCTTGTGAGATCTCTTGAATGCTAGGTGTGAAAATGAGAGAAAGAACCTTGTATTTATAATTGATTATGCAAGAATTCCTGAAATTACAACAATACAAGCCAACATCAGATCTAGGAGAATAAAATCCCATCAAAAATTTGAATTAAAGTTGAATTTTGGTCACAGAGGACTCATTTGCCCAAGGTGGAAAATGAGTCCCATCAGACATAATGTATGGGACCAAAAACCAAAAGTGCTTAGAAATGTGTGAAAGCTGGTTTAGGGCCAAAAGATCTAGGAGGGAAACATTCGTCCAAGGTGGAAAATGAGTCTTAGATCCCTAAATCTAGGCCATACAAGTTAGAAACACCTGAATTATGATTGGTTACTGATTGGTGTCAAGATTATCCTCAAAAAGATGCAATAAATGAGGCTTGTGGATGTAAAATAGGGCCAATTAAAGCATAAGAAAGCCCAATTATTAATGACAAGCCTAAAGAATTATGAAAGTGTGTTACAACTCTTTACAAGACACTAAATAAGGCAAGATTATGATTAATTTTGACTAAAATTGTGTTTATTATGCTTGGTTATTTTATAAAATCCTAGAAAAGTGTGAAAGTGTGTTACAAAACTTCACAACACTTTAGCAAGGTACCATTAAAATCCATTAGTTCACAAGGGCCCAAGACCTAATACGAATGTGTCATCCACATTACAACACTAAATCAAGGAAACATTAAGCCAAAATCCACAAGGAGGGCCCAAATGAGTGTGAAAATGTCAAGGGATTCAATTTTCTACACTATATTTAGCCCCCACTTTAGTGAGAGGATGAACTTGCTTCAAACTCATACTAAAGTAGAAAAACACACATGCCGAGATGGGTTCACATGTACCAATGCCAATAGGATGAGGCAACAATGATCAAGAGGGGTGATTAAGCCCACAAGATCTAGGTCCCACAAACAAATCAACATGGGCACAAAAGAACACACATGAGAATGATATAAAGAGAAGCGACAAAGCACAAGCATACACTGCCAAATATGAAAGAGAGAAAAAGGTAAAAGTGAATCAAATTAAGATTCAATTATTTTTCCATCATGATGTGGATCAAACATTTGTTCAAAAAATGAATACTCACTCCGAGGCAACGAAACTCCTAGCTATCTGCTGGGTGAGAAGTTCTAAAAGGTGAGACACATACACTCATGGATGGTATGCCCTCACACACACGCAAGTGGTTATGGGGAAATTCATGCCTCGGTTGGGATTCTTATTCAAACCATACCAAATTTATACCTCCTGATAAGTTTAATAAAGTTCCACACAAAAATGATTTTCAAGCTTCATGAGACAAGAAAAACTTTGTATTCTTGGAGCTCATGAACAAACATGATGGCTCTACATGCATGTAAGTTGTGTTATGCAAGGTGGCCAAATAACAAAAAAATGAAAAATGAAAAATAGGAAGTGTTCAAAGGAGTATTTCTTAGTTCATGCATGGTCTTAACTTAGGGAACATTATGCCTAATGTCTCCAAGAGAGGACCAATCAAAGAATAGAAAATTCACAACTTAGGGGATGCAGTGTGTCACATCAAGCCACTAAGAGGAATGTAATATTCTAAGAGAGATCAGGATCTTGAAGGACATTACACCCAATGTAATCCACAAAGCAAAAAACACATCATATAAAATAAGAAGGCTGCACCATGAACCATGAAAAAGAAGAATGCAAAAGAATAATTCCAATGTATGCTCCCACTTTAAAGGAATTGTTAAACACCATACTATGAGCAATTACTTTAAAGTAGAAAATGATAAATGAAAAAAATAAAGAAGAAATGAGAGCCAAATTGGAAAGCCCTATACCAAGTCATATGTTTTCAAATAAAGCTACATCATGTGAAAAAGAAAAGAAAAGAGAGAGGTTGCCCCCAAAATGAAAACACCAAACACATAAGGGATCTATGGATTTGGGGTCAGTATGTTCTTGCTACAATGTTTATAGAGAGCCAAAACTGTCATCATTCCCTGAATACATATATAATTGGAAGAATGACATAAAGAGAGAAAAGAAAAAAGAAAAATCCTTTTGAGTCAACATGAAAAAGACATGAATGTCTCAATGCCTTGCGCCATCCCCAAAAGGAAAACACAAGATAAAAGAGAAAAAGGGAAAATGAAAAAGAAATCCTTTTGGGTCAATATGGAAGAGACATGAATGTCTTGATGCATTGCATCATCCCCAAAAGGAAAACACGAGACAAAAGAGAAAAAAAAAGGAAAATGAAAAAGAAAGCCTTTTGGGTCAACATGGAAGAGACATGAATGTCTTGACACCTTGTGTCATCCCCAAAAGGAAAACACAAGTGCAAAAAAGGATTTACGACATAGAGAGGAATGAATGTATAAATAGAGGAATGCCAAAAAAAGAGAAAGAACATCAAACAAAACATCACTGGGGATCACATTACACACATGCAATCACACAAAATAAAAAGAAAGAAATGAATAATGCAAAAGGCTAGCAAGGCATAGGTGAATCAACCTATGAGTAGGTCATTTGCCTCCCAATTATGTTCATTGTATACCAAAGGTGAGTAACTGGCTAAAGGGACAAGAGAAAGTTTCCGAACTAGGGGAAGTAATAGGTTTGACACTCTTCATAGAATATTTGTAATCTAAGCTCATGGAAGAGGAAAATAATGTATTCAATTCATTATGCACCTCTTCATCAATTTTAGCAACCTCGTCATCGCCATCTAAGTTGATCACAACAGGAGGTTGCATGATAATTTCCCTAGAAGAGTTTACCTCTTGTTGTGGAGGTTGTATCAAGAGATCTTGTTTCAGTGAAGAGGGAGTCTGGTCATGTATCACTTCAATCAAGTTTGGATTTTGAGTTTCTTTATTTAATTCCTCATGTAACTTGTGAGCAATAACACGACATCTACGCCTACGCTCTCTAGCACCTTTATTTATTTTAGTTTTGTTTTCAAGTTGCATTTGTGTAGGAGCAGGTTGATCAACTATAGGTTTCTTTTCTTCCCTAAGGGGAGGCATGGAAGAGACCTCAAGAGGTTGTTCGACTACTTTCTCTTTGACTTTATAAACTTGTTTTATTCTTGGAGGTGTAACAGGATTGTTTTCATTATCTCTTGGTCGCTTGTAGGAGGTAGGTGATTGTTCTATTTTAGGTTGGTCTTGGTTGTTTGGTTCTTCTTTAGGTTCAAGCATGGTTTTGTCAAGTATGGTAGGTTGAGAGGTTGATGGGGACATGTTTCAGAGGGACAATTTGGCTATCTTTTTTGCCTTGAATTTTTGGTAGGATAGGAAAAATAAGTCTTCTAATGGCTTTATAGGTTCCATGGGTTCTGGCCAAAAGGCGTCTAAGGGAAAATTTCCTTTGGATGAAAAAGGGTTGAAGCCACTGTGGTGGACAGTGAATATTTCATTATCAAAGGACAACTTTAAGCATTTATACACAACCGAAGGGATAAATTTCATGGAGCAAAGCCATGGGTGGCCTAAATTCACACAAAATTGGTCTAATTGTGGGATTATGGAGAATGTGACATCTACTATCACCCTATTTGCAATGGTAAGGTGATTGATCCTATCGTAGGGAAAGCAAAACCATTGTGTGTCTTGATCCATGATTTTGGTTTATCGTATTTGTCTTGATAGAGCTCATGCAAAAGTAAAAATTCCTCGGTGATCACATTCTCTCCACAGGTGGGATCTATTAGTATCCTATTAGTGGGCTTGTCATAGATACGACCAGCTATGTAAAGAGGACCATCAGGTGCAATTTCAAGAGGGTTATTAGTTCGGTCCTTATGAGGGATGACGTCTATCACCCCTACCATTTAATCTATAGGATTATTATTGATAGAATTATTTAGGATAGAATCATTGCTTTCATGATCCGTATCAACATTCATCACATTATTATTTGTAGGTTCACTAGCTTTGATAAATGAAATATTATGTTTTGGAATGGGGTTGGTGAAAATTTTCAAGTTCTAGTTAGGAGGGGCAACCAATTCATTTCCTTGATCACCAACACCTCAAATGGAAAGACAACCATAATCAATGAGGTCTTGTACAAGATGTGTAAGACACTTGTAATGTTCCATTTCATGTCCATTTTTTTGGTGATAGTGGCAATAAGCATTTGATCTAAAGCTCGAGGGTAAAGGTTTATTAGGATTGAGTGTTTTGATGGGAGGTAAGGTGATCATTTTCTATTCTAAAATTTGGGACATTGTGTTATGAAGGGTATCGGGTAAGTGAGTGAATTGTCTTTTCAGGTCTCCATAGCTAAAGGGTATCGAGGCTTTAACAACTTCTACTTGGTTATTGGTATTGTGAGTTCTTTGTTGAGGGGGATTGAATTGGAGGAACCATTTGTTTTGTTTTCTAAAAGAATGGGAATCATTTTGGTTTGTAGGCTTGGATCTCTCCATTCGGCTAGAAGTGGACTTTGTATCTCTACTATTAACCAAAATTTGATAATCATGGAGGGAAATACACAAGTGCATGAAGGATGGGAATTTCATCATTGTAAGCTTGTCTTTAATTTTTCTTTGTAAATTTTCTATGAACATCTTTTGAAGGTGAGGGTCAGGGACCTTGACATCAATTTGGGAATAAAGCGATTGATAACGTGATATAAAGTCTATTAACTTTTCTTATTATTTTTGCTTGCATCTCATCAAACTGGCCAAGTTCATCTTTGGAGTCATAGGCACTTGGAAATAGTTTACAAATGCATCAACAAGTTCATTGAATGAACTAATTGAGTTGTTCGGTAAAGAGGAGAACCATTCCAAGGTGGTGTCTTTTAATGATCTAGGAAAACATTTTGCCAATAGTTTATCATTAAGGAAAAAGTCACTACATAAGGTAGTATAGGCATTGAAATGGTTAGAAGGATCTCCCTTCCCTCCATATTTCTCAAATCTAGGCATCTCTACACCTTGTGGCATTGGAGTTCACAATATTTCTAAGGACAATGGACTGCTTCAGATATAATATGTAGGGGGGCCATTTTGATTTTTATTGATGGTGGAAACTTGGTTTTGGAGGGATGAAATGTTTTGAAAGAGTTGAGCTATTAGAGGGTCATTTCTTGTGTTATGATATGGGAGTGACAAAGGTGAAGGGGTGTATGTATTTTTAGGACAACTGAATGGAATACTTATAGGAGGTAAGGTGGTAGGAGATATAACATGTGATTCCATATATGAACTAGGGATGCTAGTAGGAATACCCAAGGAAGAAATAACATTACAACCTATTGCATTGTTGTTGACATGACTTGAGGAGAGGTATAGGTAAGTATTGAGGCAATTGTTGAGGGAGGAGGAATTTGAGTTCCTCCTTAGCTTGTGACATTGTTTGTTGGCAAAGGACAACTAGTGGTTGGGGGGAAGTTTTTTCCAAAGATTTGAACTATGTTTTTCACAAGGTCAAGACCATCTTCACTTTCAAGCATGCGGTGAATGTTATCTATGGTAGGGATGACAATAGTTGAGATGTTTTCATTTTGTACTTGGTGTGGTAGGTTTTCTAGGTCCTCATGAATTTGAATTATGTACTTCTCTTGAAGAAGATTATCATTCCTTGGTTCAACTTGAATACTACTTGAAGGAAAAGAGTTGTTAAAGGTATTGTCCATATCTAGTGTACTAGTGTCAATACCGAGAGTGAAAGAGCTAGATAACCCAAGATCCATAATGATTGGGATATTGTGGGATGACATGAGTCTTGAACTACATCTCACAATAGTATTAGAAATAGGGCACCAAATACTCATGGAAGGGTTACTAAATTCAATGTGAATGCAAATGAAATGTAAGATAAGAATAATGAAATGCTTGTAACTGAAATTTTGGAAACTAAAACAAAAAGATAAGAAGACACAAAAACTTAGAAACTAAATTCTAAATGCGAGAAAATGCAATGCAAAATGAGTAGAGGGAATAATTCACCTAGGGTGGCGAATGAGTCCCAGGGATGATTTTTTTTTAAATTTTCAATATTTTTGAATTGGATTGTATGCTTTTTATGTTTTTTGATTTATGTTTGAGATGCAAATGCAAAATTTTAATGATTTTCACTGAAACTAGATGCAAAGCTAAATGAGCTTTCACTAATGCAAAACTTGAAACCCTAGAATGAAAATTAACAAATGTAAATCCTAATGTAATATTAATGCAAGATAAATCTAGGATGAAAATGCACTCCAAATTAGAATTATGATGCTCTACATGCAGGTTCACCATAATGAAATGAAGAAAATAGGATATCTCCTTTAACCTCTAGGGTTTTGGACCTAAAAGGAGAGGGGAAATTTTCACACACTTCACTCAAGAAAAAACCCTTGAGATCTCTTTACAAAGGAGAAAGAGATCTTGCAAGAGGGTTGTCCTAAAGGTTGAATGAGATCTAATAAGGGGTTCACTACCAAGTAAGAACTTGGAAAAGATAATGATATGCAAGATGTAAAACAAAACCCTAATTGAATGCAAATAAACTCTAAATGACTTAGAAAGATGAATGACATGCAACAAAAAACCGTAACTATGGAAAATGTGCACCTAGAAAACCAGAGAAGGAAAAATGGAGGTATGAATCACTAAAAAAATTTCTATCAAGGTTGAATGGGACTCATTCGCCAAGTTCGGCGAACGAGTCCCGTTTCTGAAAAAATGTGCTAGAACAGGTTTCTGCCAAAAGGGTATTCAGATCTATAAAAATATCTATCAGGACTATACAGTGGGACTCATTCACCACTTATGGTGAATCAGTCCACTTCTTCCTTTCTGGAAGTTTGAGACTTGATTATTTTATTCTCAACCTTCTTTACTCTTCTTGACTAATTTCTGGATCTGAAACTACAAATTGCCACCTGTAGGTCTTCTCCAAGTTTCTCCAAGGATTGATGACAAATTTGACAATTTTGATCACTTGAAAAGTTTCTTCCAATCTTGATCCTTGTGAAATATACAACCTAAACCTACAAATCACACACAAAGGAGAGGGAAATTTTTTGTTGCGTTAGTGGATAGGGGTTTGCCTTGATCAAACCCCTTGGTAATTAAACCTTTACATGAAAGAAAAGAAGAATGGAGAATGATGAATGAATAAAAGACAATGTTGCAACTCACTAAACCCTAGAAATAAGGTGCTGCAAATGTGCTTGAAATGGCTGCAATGGATGTGGTTCTTGAATTGTGCTTGAATGATGTTGATCTTGCTTGAATAATAAAATCTACATCATGATTGTTAGCACAATAAAAAACATGATATATGAAATCCTTGACATGATGATTGACACTTGAATGTTTCTCTAAAATGCTTGATAATCTACCCTTGAATGCTCTTGTGAACTCTCTTGAATGATAGGTGTGAAAATGAGAGAAATAACCTTGTATTTATACTTGATTATGCAAGAATTCCTGAAATTACAACACTACAAGCCAACATCAGATCTAGAAGAATAAAATCCCACTTGGAATTTGAATTAAATTTGAATTTTTGTCACACGGGACTCATTCATTCAAGGTGGTGAATGAGTCCCATCAAACATAATGTATGGGACCAAAAACCAAAAGTTCTTAGAAATGTGTGAAAACCAATTTGAGGCCAAAAGATCTAAGTGGGACCCATTCACCCAAGGTGGTGAATGAGTCCCAGATCCCTAAATCTAGGCCAAACAAGCCATAAATACATGAATTATGATTGGTTATTGATTGGTGTTGGGATTATCCTCAAAAAGATGCAATAAATGAGGCTTGTGGATGCAAAATAGGGCCAATTAAAGCATAAGAAAGCCCAATTATTAATGAAAAGACTAGAGAAGTGTGAAAGTGTGTTACAACACTTTAAAACATTCCAAGTAAGGCAATATTATGATTAATTTTGATTAAAATTGTGTTTATTATGCTTGGTTATTTGATAAAACCCTAGAAAAGTGTGAAAGTGTGTTACAACACTTCACAACACATTAGAAAGGTACCATTGAAATCTATTAGTTCACAAGGTCCTAAGACCTAAAGCGAATGTTTCATCCACATTACAACACTAAATCAAGGCAACATTAAGCCAAAATCCACAAGGATGGCCCAAATGAGTGTGAAAATGTCAAGGGATCCATTTTTCTACACTACAAGTCCCAAAGAGAGATCTTGGCTAGAGGATTACAAATTTTCTCAACAAGTTCATATACTTTTCCCATATGTTGAGGAGGATGACGTGCAAGGGAAAGATATGGTTGAATAAATGGAATAGAGGTTGGAATTTTCTTTGGTTGTTTGTTAGTTCGAGTGTTATATGTGTGAGAAATTGCATGATAAGTTGGTTGGTGAAAAACATGTTGGTGTGTATAGCTATTTTAAATGAGTTGGTTTTAAAATTTTAGGATATGACTAAGAGGTTTATATTGGTTTGTAGGAGGTCCTATAATGAGAGGAGGTCCAATAATCAGTTGTGGATTTACAACTTCAACTAAATCAAATACTTGTTGAAAACCTTCTATTGATGGGGGATCTAATGTCAATTTGGAATATTCATCTATGAAAGCCACCTTACTATCATTTGAATGAATAAATGTATCAATGATTGCATCCTCATGCATT
Source organism: Sequoiadendron giganteum (assembly GCA_007115665.2). Taxonomy (NCBI): domain Eukaryota; kingdom Viridiplantae; phylum Streptophyta; class Pinopsida; order Cupressales; family Cupressaceae; genus Sequoiadendron; species Sequoiadendron giganteum. The sequence continues at coordinate 112,899,040 of CM021103.1, read as the reverse complement.
GAGATATCCTCTTAAGTAGAGGAGATATTAGGAGAGGGACAAAAATGAGTTTCATGATTACTGAAAAATGAAGATTAGGTAAAGTATCAATGATTGCATCCTCTTATGCCAAGATATCCTCATAAGTAGGAGAGATATTGGGAGAGGGATCAAAGAAAAATAACAAAAGAAGAGAGAGAAACTTATTTCCACATGATTTTAAGAAAAGTTCTTGAAATTTCTTAACAAAGTTTGATAATAAGAAATTGATTACAAAAAAATAAGAATTTTGCACAATTTTTTTTTCTATGTCCCCTGAATCAAACTATTAATGCATAAGAGAATCATAAAGTTTCAAGATAGACTTCCAGAAACAAGAACTAGATTTGAATAGAGACCATAAACAAGGTTTTCCATAAAAAATGATGCAAAATTGACTAGATAGGGGTGTTAGCATCCTAAAATAGAGGTGAATTTTTTTACCAAATTAACATTATAGAAATATACTATGGTGTTTGTGGATTTGAGGTTGCACATGTTTAGGTCTTGGAAGCAAACAAATTTCTAGAAATTCATGAAAACCTAGTTCACACACATATGCATAAAATTTTATGTTTTTAAGGCAATGCAATATTTTCAAATGAAAATTTCTAGAATTTAAAATATTGTAACTAATTGAATTTATTTTGAAATTATGAAATATTAACACCTTTTGATTTTTTAAATTTTTTAAAAAATATATGAAAATACTTACTTTTTCAATACTTTTCCCTAAAGTATGCATGCATTTTGACAAATGAAAACAACCTAATATTGCACTCAAACTTCACAATGAAATAATTTAGATTTAAGCCCTAATAAAATATGAAATTATGCAATTAAATTCTCTATATTTTTAAAATTTTATTTTAATATATAATGAACCAAGAATGCATGTGCATGTTGGTAGTGGTTGTCATTATTGTGCACATTGATTGCTTGTTGTGATTGTTGGAAGTGGTTGTTGTTAATGTCAACATTGAATGTTGGTTGTATTTGATGTCAAGACTTGATAAGATTGTGAGTTTGTTGGAAGTGGTTGATGAGAACACTTGGTGAATTATTTGTGGCGGTCATTGATGTCAACACTTGAGAAGGGATATTGTTAGCATTTATTGTCTCTGGTGTCAATACTTGGTAAGAGATTGTTGCAATGTTTTCTATTTGGCATTGGTTATCATTGTTGACAATATTTAATTTGGGTTAACATTTTTGTATGGAAGATTCACTAAATTTCATGGTTGGATGTCAAGATCTGATTGAGCTAATGGTGCTGCTAAAGTTCATGGTTGAATGTCATGCCTAGTTCTATGTCAAGAAAAGTTGTATAATGCTTTGTTTCTATTAGCAAAGGTTGATTTCATAATGATACATTGAGATGGGGATTAGAAGAGTTGCTGATAGTGGAGAGACGATGTTGTAGGTCTACAACATGTCTTGTACTCTCTCCTAATGTTCATGGTGAAGCATATGTTGTTGAAAGGAAGTTTTGGCCTTCACAAGTTTTTGAAAAAGGTTTTTTCTCCAATAAATTATTGTAAAGATTGTCTACGAGAATGCTCCACATTCCTCCACTATTGAGATTATGGTCTTGTAGTTTTGGACTTAATGTTAGTGTTCTATGGACATTGCACTTCTATCTTTTCAGGTCACCAATGTTGTTGAAGATGTTTCTGTGAATTATAGAAGGTTGGTAGTGTTTTTGGTTATTTGGACTAGTTTGAGAAATGCTCCACATTTCTACGAATTGATTTCTCTACTCCTACAGCTTGGTGAATGTGCTCTCAATGTCTATGATGTGTCCCAGTTCCAATTTCATGTATTGAAGTGGTCCCCAAGTTTATCTACTAATGTCACATCTCATGATTAAGCATTTTGTATTCCTAAAATGAAGTATTCTATTCCTATTTGGTCTGTGGTGGCTATTAGTGGCATGCCATTATGGAATAAGTGTTTGGAATTGTTTTTGGATGTTAGAGTAACACTCCCACGTGATCCAAACATTTCTAATTGGTCTCTTTGGTGTTGCATTGTGTCTTGAGTTGGCTTTCTAGGTCATTTGTGGATATCTAGCTGACATGGATTGTTTCTTTGCTTGCATCATATGCTTGGGATTCTATGCCAAAAATTGAAGATGTGTTATGATGGATTTAGGTACTAAACTATCTTGTTTGGGATTGCATCAATTTAATTCAATTTGAAGTATGTTTTTGGGTTGACTGGTTATGTGCTTCACGTTTCATCTACATGTTTGCTTGATGTCAACGTAGATTGATGTGCACTAGCATGTGAATTGTTTTGGATCACATTGGAAGATTTAATAATTTTTTTTTGATTCTCTATATCTTCTAGATAGGACCACATTATTCTTTGGTGGCTAACTTGTTGAATTCATTGATTGTATTCTTTCTTGGTTGATGTAGTTGAAGTTTTGAAGTGTTATGGTGGATATAAATGCAATATCATTTTAGAGGTAACAAGGTGGGTAAGTGTTCAAGTGTATAAAAAATAAAAGTGTGAAAGAGTGGATTGTATTTGAAGATATTGTAGAAGTGTGACTGTGTATGAAAGATTGATCAAGTGTGCTATAACGCCTCAATTAATAGAGTGTTGTGTTGACAATCATTGTAATTCTCTCTAAATCATTTTGTATCCTAATTTGAGATAGTGAATCTCATCAGGTCCTTGTATCTTGCTCCTAAAGCTGTGTTAACCTCATCCTTTGTATATTTCTCTAAGGTAGTGTGCCTTAGTTTGCAATTCCTTTTGGAAATGAGACTTATATTTTGAGTTAATTCTCACTATGGTTTTTCCCTCATTGGAATTTCTGCATAAATATGGTGTCTCCTTGTGCATGTGTGTGTTATTTGTTTATTTCTCATTATTGTTGATCTAATTAAGGATAGAATTTCTATAAATTTCATTTCTGAAGATTACTGATCTTGATGTTAATTTAAATTGCTATATCTATGTAAGGGTTTTGGTTGTGTCAAGAATTTTGAGTAGTGATGAAAATTTCCTTAGTTCTAGAAGGGTTCAATTTTTTGAGTAGAATGATTCAACCCACCCTCTCAGTCTCTGAGTGTGTCCAATAGTACATAGTTTTAAAAATGAAAAAAATGTAAATCAACAACAAGATATTCAAATAAATTAGGTTTTGAATAATTTTTTAGAATGTGTGCTATAAAAAAAACTAAAAAAAACTAAAACAAACTAAAAGAAGTTGAAATTCTAAAAAATTAATACAATGTGTTGCTTTTGTAATGAAAATACTCTCTCTTTTAGATATTTAAGGGTTTTTATCCTTTTTTATCCCTTAATATGTTACTTTTATTTTTATTTTTATGCACCAAATGAAGTAGGCTTTCCAGCCCTAAAAAAGGAACTTCTCCTTCAACTCCCCAAGTCTTTGGGACCTTTGGAAATTGAGGATGTCATTTGGACTCTAGGGAATGCATCTCCATGGAACACTTTTTATATTTTTCCTATACATAGTGGGGAGCTATTTATGCTTGCTTGATTTACTTATTCAAAAAATAATAGTTATATTTATTTTGAAAGGATTATGGGGAAAAACTATCTAAAAATAATAATTTTCATCCATGTTTGGTTCTTGTTTGAGATCAATCATTGAGATAAGAATGAATAAATATTTTATACTTGGATCTTCTAATATATATTAATCCTATACAATTACATGAAGTCTGTTATATCACAAGAGTTAGTTAAAAGTCTCCTTATTAATAACAAATGGTAAAGTTTATACACAATTTAATGTATCTCACTATAAACATAAAAATAGTTTATTAATCATTATTTCTAGTTAGTATACGCCTATTTTTATAATGAGCCTCTAAAAAAGTCTTAGGAAATGATCCACATCACTATTTAGATTGTTCAATCTCTCAGCAATGTCAACAAATTCTTAGATATGTCACTTTTTTAGATGATTTTATTTGGTTCAAACAACCTTTGATTTAATGATATAGATCTCATGATTTGTTGAGAAGAATGTACTCGTAATTTTGATTTTACTACATTATTCAATCTAATATCAACTACATAAAATTGACCACCTTCAAAAATAAAAAATGTTAACAACTACATGCACAATAAAACACCTCCATTATTATTTTTGTCATTCATTCTTTGCTTTTTTCTCTTTACAATAATAAATAAGAAATAACGCCAAGACACACCAATATTAAACATATCTCTTGACTACATCTAATGTTATACGATAACACAAAAATGGCGTGGGATATTTTACATTTAGCCAAGTTCTTTTGGGTGGTTTCAGGCATGTTAAGCATTTCTATGAGAATTAGCATATTTAATGCTATATGGTATTTTTTTTCAAATACACTATTAAACATACCAACCTAGTTGATGGAACCTACAAGAAAGGTAGAAAATATAATATGGTTATATTAGTAGCTAAAATGAAACAATATGTCCTCTCTCCTAGTTTTATTTACTAGAAATCACACCTTGGTGTGCAATGGTTATTTTGAAGAGTCGTGGATGGTTAGTTAGGAAGATAGTTAGGGATCCAAACATGAATAAAATAAAACCTTCAAACCAAAAATATACTTAGGTTCCATTATCAATAGGATCATGTAATGTTTATAATAGGGAGGGAGAGAGGGAGAAACATTGATAAAAGGAGGGATAGATAGATGGGGGAAAAGAGAGAGGGGGGAATAAGGGGATAGAGATAGGGGATAAAGATAGAGAGGAAGATAGATATAAATATGTAGATGTAGATGGAGATCTAGGAGATGGATATAGAGAGGAGAGGGAGAGATAAATACATAGAGGGGGAGAGAGAGGGAGATAATGAGAGAGGGAAAGATAGTAAGATAAATATAGAGATAGAGATAGGAAGTGATATATAGAGAGAGGTAGAGAGAAATAGATGTATAGGTAGAGATATATGGAGAGATAAGAAGGTAGAGATAGAGAGAGATGAAAGAAGAAATATGGAGAAATAGAGATAGAGAGGAAAAGAGACATAGGTATGGAGGTCTAGGAAGAGGGAGAAGGAGAGAGAGAGGGAGAGAGATGGATGGATAGAGAGAGGGAGAAATTTCTAGAGATAGAGGGGGAGAGATCAACTTGACTTGTTTATGAAATCTTCTTATAAATCTTACCAACTATCACATTATAGAAAACCTAGCCCAAGCTTGTCAAAGAGAACTTCAAATGTTATAAGGATCAACATTGAATTACAAGAAAATAGTTTGTTCCTTGGTCTCCTCGAGTGGGATCTTGGTCTAAAATGTACTTTCATAGGTGCAACTCTTAAACATGTATTAAGACAAATTGATATAAGGGATGGTTTAGTTGGTTTTTGGTACAAATTATTTTCACTTCTCTTAGAACATCATCAAGGTTTTCCACATTGAGAATGAGGCCTCTAGTTTTGTTTGCTTGTATTGAACACTATTGGCATGGGGGAAAGCCCACTTTAGATTTTAACTTTCCAATGCTTGAAGAAATGATTTTATTTTCTTTGAAAAGATTTAAATTTGCAATTGATTCTTCATAATTCATGAGACCTTTAAAGTCTCTAGGCCCCTTCTCCATTGAAGTAGAGGGGATTTTGGTACTTGTATAATCCCTTCACATGATGAGCCATGTACAAAAATGTATGGCATGAGAAGTCTCTTGAAAAAAAACATATTGGAAAAAATAAAGGGTCAAATATAGTTTGACTCTTTGAAATAGGAAGAAACATGAGATTTATCTGTTAAATAAGGTAACAAGGCAATGAGAAAAATATGATCAAATCACCAAATTTGAAGCATTAAGCTTCTTTTAGATTCTTGTTCTGTATGAGAATCTATGAAAACATTTGACCAATCTTGCTACAAAGATTTCCATGCTTTCCAATGCAGTGGTTTACACTCTTTTTTTCTTTTAGTAAAATAATATATTTTATTCGAAGAAAACAATATAATATTTTCAATTTTTTAGTTGAATTTATAAACTTAAAATATCATAAATATTGAAAAATAATAAATTAATAGAAATAAGAAAAATATAAATATATATGAAATTTGAATAAAAAACAAAATTAAAATATAATAAAATGAATAAAATAAAAAATAATTAAATTATAAAATTTATAAAATCATAATATTATCAAATATTAAATTATGTAAAATATAAATGACAATTTTAATTAATAAATTCTAAAAGTAATTAAAACTAGCATACATATATTAATTAATAATATATATAAAAAATGCCAAGAGTTATCATTATCGAGGCACCTATTGAATTGACTTGAGGAAAAATGCTTACATCTTCATTAACATTAATTTGAAAAGTAATATATATGATTTCATTATAGTTGCTATCATTGTTTATTTCAATTCCCATATATAAGGGTACACATTAAAATATATTTTATTTCCCCCCAAACTTATACTTTTATGTTTTGATTAACAATATCTTTGTAAGTATCTGGTTTTAGATTTTATAAAGATTAACTTAAGATCATACCAACTTGTATATAAGAGAACATAACATCAACATCAACCATTTCCATTTAATTAGAACTCAAATACTTTTACTTTTTTAAAGCAATAGTTTTATTTAGTTAAAAATTTATGCACTGGTAATATCTTTTCGATAATATTAAAAAAATAGTGGAATAATCTGACAACTCATGTATTATTATCAATTCATCAATTTTTATCAATCATCAGATTCAATATTAAAAAAATCAAAGAACAATATAATGGTAAAAATCACACCAACTAACTTAGATGTTTCCACCAAGTTTATTTGAAATGTTTGAATACATTGTTAACAAGATATATATTCAATCATTTGAATGCCATGAAACCTAGAGCTTTGCAATTGAATTGAATAATGTTTTGATCTTAGATGAATAATCAATTTTTTTTGTTTTTATGACAATGCATTTTATCTTGTGTTCATCATTACAAGTCTCTCTTTTCACTTGAACTTTAAATATGTATCTGTTGAAAAGGACCTTTTTTATAATGTGTCCAAACTTAAAATCATCTTGTTCTTTATGCTTCAAAATTTTCAATTCTTTTGCTGTAACACCCATAATTTATTTTGTCGCTTCTTCAAAAGCAATAATTCAAGTGAAAGAATTATGGTCTTTCACTTTTCATTGAAGTATATATCTATAATCACATTCAGGGAAAGTTTTATCACATCTTCCACAATGCCACTCACCATTTCCATTAGTGTTTGCTTTTTTTTGCAGTGCCTACCTCCAATTTTCAAGGGGCAAGCTATATAACAAAAATTGTCTACCTCTATGAAATATAAGGTAGCTTTTATCACTATCCAATAAGGTTTATCAAAGTTACCAAGTTCCTGATGCTCTATTTGTATGATACTTTTTAAAATTTTATCTTTTATTACAAATGAAATTTTCTTTGTAATACAATGAGAATGGAGATTCTTCCCTTTTGTATCAAACCAAAATCTCAATCGTTGTGACTTTGGAAGATATGGATTTATAAGGAGTTGGGTTGTACTAATTTTTTGACAGATTTTCCACCAAAATCATTAATTTGTCCAGCCTTTATAGCAAGAATGGGGAAAGTTCCTAAATTGCACATTTCTTGGAGTTGTTGACATTCCTTATTGCAAAAACTACCCCACATTGTTAATTCCACCATACAACCTGACATGTCTTTCAATTGAAGGGTTCTTTTTTGAGTTTGTGTGGCATTCTTTCTGAATATTGTGTTTGGTGCGTTGATTGAGAAAACAATACCAATGATATCAACCATAGAATTGCTTTTCATGTTCTCAATTTCACTTATCAGTGTAAAATGGAATTGTTGTTTTGGTATAAAGCTATCCTCCTCCAAAAATAACTCGACTATCGAATTAGTTTCTAATAAGATTTCCCATTCATTCTTTAATTGGTTGAAATTATTTTGTGCACGTTTGAGTCTCCCATTTGAGATGATAAACACTTTCCTAGTTTCCATGCAATCATAAAACTGTTTTGCAACTATATTGAAACATGTGACTCTTATTTCACCACCATCTAAATCAGCCAAGTCAAAATTAAACACTTTTCCATCTCCTTTTGTATTGTTAAAATGAAGAAGTTCTCCCTTTCTACTGGCTCTTGCCTTTATTGACCATTTATTTTGGTATGGATTCAGTGCTGCAATAGGAATGGTTCTTGTAGGAGCTTCATGTTTTCCAGAAATTGGGTGATTATATGGATTTTTCGTAGGATTCATGCCTACATCATCATCATATAAGAAAAATAGTATTCAAGAGAATTCGAACATGGCCAAAAAATTGGAAGAGTACAATCATACACATAACACCATTACAATAGAAGAATTGAATCATTTATAATTTTTTGAATGTTTAATATAGTAGAAGAATTGAATGTAGCGTAAAATTACATATCATACACATATATTTAAAATTTTGAAATATGACACTCATGGAACCAAAATTGAAGAACATATGCATGTTACATCAAGTATCTTCTAAAATTTTCAATCTATTTTCTTCAGCCTTTCTCTTGGCAAGTTGTCTACCCTTTTTCATTTTCTCAAAGGGTCATATGTGAATGGTGGCATAATTCTTAAGCCTTCTATGGATTTTACATGGGATATAGCTACAAATTTAAATCTCATTCTTTCTCTTGGTCCTATATCAACAGTAGCTTTTGATAGAGTCAAACCCTATGATTTATGAATTGCCAATGCCCAAGCCAATCTTAACAGAATTTGGATTGTCCTGCCCCTTTGTATTGCTGTAATCAGAATTGTATTTTGGTTACGATCATCAAATGGTATTTTTGAATAGTTTTCAAACTCAAACATTACATATGTTGGTGGTTATGGTGGACCGATTCCAGGTTTGTATACAATGTTTCATATATATCCTAAAGCTCCATTGACAAGACCCACTTGTATAAATAGATTTGAGGTTAACATAACCCTAACATCTTTACATATCAATAATTCTAGATCCAACTCATCATTGGAGCATTCTTCTATTGCATTACTACTTCTTGATTTTGTTGTAACACTACATGCAATAGGATGCTTCAATGAGTATATCATCTTCTTGTTATGGTTATTAACATTTTCATTTGTGGAGAATAAATGAATACCATTGTCAAACTCCTCATTGCTTCCTCCATCCAATGTAATTGTGGTTCTTGTAATAAGAAACTTCCAATCATCTATTTTTGGGCTTGCATCTCTCAGATTTGTCAAAAGTTGATGAAATATTTGTTAGTGGCTGTTTTTTTCCATCTTGTCTAAATATTTTATCCAGAGGAACCACAATTTTGAATTCTTACCATGGAAACTTAGCTTGTGTGTTGTTGCCATATGCTGGTCTATCATTAATAGGAGGCAATTGACCCAAATATCCAACAAGAATGATAGATATGCTTGATAGATAATTGATAACAATTATTGTCAATACTATAGAACTTTATAGTCATATAATTTTCATTTACATTAATTTTTTGTAGTTCCATATAAAATAATTAATTTGGTGAATCAAATAGATCTCTACTTGGAAAGTTACGATTTGCATTTTGTGGGAATGCTTGTGGAGTCGAGAATCAATGTTCTCTAGCAAGTTTTGACCAATGAAGCTCATTTAATCAATTAGAATATACTTGATGTTTTCTATTTCTTCTTGAAAACTTGTGAGCCTTGCTCCTTCCAATTGAGAAAAATATCTAATTGGGATTCAAAGTTTTGAATGAACTGTGGATTCTCTTATGTTGAATATTGCAACTCTAGTTGGTGCAAGTAATAGAAGAGGAGAAGAACTGGGATATGTTGCATTTTGAAGAGCTTGACTAATAGCACCAATTAGATATGACTTTCCTATCCTTTCTATTCCTTGAATTATCATAAAAAAGGGTGATGCATTTTGATTATTCTTGTAGTGTGCCATGATTATGTTGAGTTTGTTTTTTTGGTTTGTCACCAAGGATTGTGTAGTTGATAGGCTGTGGTATTTCGTCATGTATGAGACATCCATGTTCTCTCATGCTACTGATGAAATTGACTGCTTGACTCATGTACATTTCACCATGATATTCATTACACCAATCTGCTTGTCTATCAATATCTCTCCTTCCCAACATATCTATTTCATAAACTTGTATATTATGACCATGATGTAGTCCAAATAGTATTTACCATTCATGCTCAATAGTATTTCTTTGAATATCTTCATTGTCTTCAATTTCAGAATCACGAATATTTTTATCATTTTCTTCCATTGCTATTCATTCCACATGCCAAGGGTTATAATGGAACGACTCTTAGTTTTGTCTTATTGAATCATTATCATTACCAATATCTCTATCCACATCATGAAAAGGTTTGTACAACAATAATTCTAAATAAAAAAAATTAATCCATTTATCTAACTCACATGGAGGAATGGATAAAAAATTTAGACATACTCTAACAATAGCTCCTTTTTTTCTTGGCTCCCATTTGTTATCACTTCTTTTAGGATTATATATCCGTGATCTAGCTGCATCAATTAGTGTAACAACTTCCATAGATAAAGGCCTTATTTTATATCCTTGAATGAAAGATGTTGTTTGTTCTTCATTGTTTTCTTCATCATTTATAGTTACAAGTTTGAACACCTCACGTGACACATTTAGTTTGATAAAAAATATACTGCTCTCTACCAATGGAAGTTCAAGTAGCATGTGGCACGTCTCTTGAGATCCAATGTATATTTCTATGATAGTCTCAGTCAAAAGTCTTCTATATGCTCTTACATCCAGATCATCAAGATTTTCCATGTTTGCAAGACACATCAACATCTGTTGGTATGTTTCCAAGATTTTTTATGATTTTGCTGCATACTTTGCAATATATTTGATTACATCATATTTGGAAAGAACGGGTTTCAAAAATATATTTTCTCTCCATAATTGCAATATGTAGCAATTGTGTGAGTTTACTCTATCATCATTCCTAGTTGGCAATTTTTTTTTTCACCTGTGTTGGAAAATATGCCTCAACTTTCTGGTTTGAAATCTCTTGAAGACTTGGAATTTTCTCTTCAGTCCTAGACCTTACCACTATACCATGGGGAACAGTTAATAGAGGCATGGTTGTGTGGTTTACTGCTTTACCACAAGCCTCTGTTGTTCAACCTGCGGTTGGTCGGTGTTACCACCATACTGCTACGGTGTCCTCACTGTTTGGCAGTTGCATGGTGAAGGATCGACAGTCTAGCGTAGCGGTTACTTCCCTATCGCGGGGGTCGCTCGGAGAAGGCACAGTGGCATGATGAAACCGTGGCGGTCAGCGTAGTCGATTACCTCCTTACCGCTGGAGGTTTTTCTCTACCTCATGGTGGGATGGTGGCACAACCATATCGTGGGCGCTTTCTGGCCCTGGCATGGTGGTGCGGTGTGAGTACCTCCATACTATGAGGGTCCCGTGGTTGCTAGGTGGTTGTGAGGTGGACATGGTGGGAAATGATAGATGCTTGCTGCTATACCATAGAGGCTTATTCTTTAAGCCGTGGTGGTGCAATTGATAGCGACAGTTTTGGAAAGCGAGTTGTCACCGCTATACCGCGAGTCTCTTCCTACTAGGGCATGGTAGTGTGGTGTATACCACCTTACCACAAGCATATGATGGATGGCGAGCAGTGGCATGATAGAAGGAGCTCATGTTTTGTTGACTATTTGGGTGACGATCAAAGTGATGGATGAATAATATGATGACATGTGGCATGACAATATTTATGATTTTACATGATTGTTGCAAATCAACGCTGATTGGCTGAAAGCTTTATTCTTTGGAAGCGATATATTAGAATTAAATGAATGATCTGATTTGGGAGGTTGAAAGAGTGTAGATATGTCTCTATATCCTAATTTAATGTTGGGCAGCTTGATGTGTGTTACATTTTGGTGCACGTTATCAAAGAATGATGGAAGGCTTGTCAATGGGGTAATTAAATACGCCCTGATGGTTGTTGGTTGAGTAGACTGAGATGACTTAGAGGTCGATTGGTGAAGTGTCAAGATGACTAGATCTTGCAGTGAGAGTGTTTGAGTAGTATGCTAAGGCATTGTAACTGTGAACACTAAGTGACACTGAACCGAGGAGATGTGAATCTGAGTGGCCATGAGGCTGTGCTAGCTGAACAAGTGGGCTGGTGAAATGAAATGAATTTGCACTGTATGTCATGTGAGGACATTGTAACAGTGCGAGGATTATGTATAATGGTGTTTCCTGTATTCTCCAGATGGACAAGATGTAAAATTTTGAAGAGCATAGCTCTGAGTTTGTATTGTAACCTTTGTTGCTGATTAATACAATTGAGCTGAGTGTTTTGGAGGGTGGGGTTTTTTACTTGAAAGGGTTTTCCCCACATAAATCTATATGTTCATAAGTTTGTTTTTCATGTTTTTTTATTACGTAACCTAAATCTATGCATGTGTTGAATTTGTTATTTGTATGCATGTACTTTTCTCAGTAGGATTAATGGGGGAAATCACTGTGCCTATTTTTGCTTTACGACATAGTAGTTTGTGTCTTTGATGTGATTTGGAAATTAAAGTAACTAAGGCACTGGTGTTCTTAGATGTTTCATTCTAAGTTGACACGTCCCTTTCCCAAAAAGTGGTATCAGAGCTGGTTAAGGGAGGTTAAGGCTTGTTCATGATACCAACAAGTGGTATTAGAGCCCTCTTCTGGATAATGGTTCTGGGTATTTCTCTTGTGAAGATTTCTTAGCTTGGCAAGCTTGAGGAAATTTGGAGGAATCGACTGATGATTGATCCTTTGATGAGTGAAATTCATTTCTCTTTTGAGACAACATGCATCATGAAAGACGCTGGAGAATATTGGAGTTGATCATATTGTGACGATGTGGTCTGAGGCTCCTAGTTGGCAGGAAATGATGCTGATGCAAGGGGTGTAAGTTTATGCTTATGGTTGTGTTGCAGAAGAGCGTGGTTCATACTGGGTGTCTGTGTGACAGGCTTCCTGGTGGTATGGAGTTGCTTGGGATATTTTTCAACCATAGAGTATTGTGCTTGAGCTGGGTGTTTTGACTTAGCACTGATGGCAATTTCTTTGTTACCCTGGTTGCATGAAGGCTATGAAGTTGATATTGAGTGGTCTGGAAACTTCTAAATAGCTTGGCTCTCTTGCATGGTTATGCATGGTTGTGGATTTGGAACTGGTCTGAAATGGGCCTGGAGTTCCTATATTACCTGTATCTTGTACTAGCATGTTTAGTTTCATGTTCTTTGGCTCTGAAGGTTTTCTATAGATTTTCCTAAAAATTCTATGATGCATATTTATGTTATCTTTTCATTGTTCTGGTTAACCATGTTGGTTATGTCCAGACTCTTGGGTTGTCCAGATGTGCAATGGATATGGATGTGCATGGGTTTCTTATAAACACTGTGGTTTTGCAGGTTTTTCTCGGTCAAGAAAAAATTGTGGTTATGTGGAGCTGCTGTTAATCTATTTTCTAGACCCTTGTTTTGGGGTGTGACTAGATGAGATAGTTGCAGTTCGACATGGTTTTGAGGAGGTGTGATGTCTTCTCTACATGGGAGTGTTGGTATGTGATCTATCACTCAACATTCTTGTGGTGTTGCTTGCTATTTTCCTAGACTATGGTTCTTGAGTTGTGGACGTGATTGGCAAATTGGATCTGTTTTTTGATCTCGTGTTTGAGTCAAGTTGTCTACGTGATTGTTTTTTTGAGATATCAATTTTGTAGTTTCTAGTGCGATGATATATTTGCAGGCTTCATTGAGTGGACCTACGAGTTGTGCAATGTTGTGGGTTGTCTTTACCTACATGTTTTCTGTGGGACAACTCGGAAGTGGACTGTCAATATCCATGAGGTTGCTTCTGTGGTGGTGCAAATCAGTTAGTTGACCTTGTCTATGGTCACTTGTGCATTGGTGTAGCTTCTTTGAGATGAGAGGATGGATGGCATTGAGTACCTGAATAGTCAGTTATGGGGACCTATAGCATGTGTATCATGATGTCATGGAGAGCTTGGTACACATTAGAGTGTAAGATTTTGACAATGATAGTATGGTCTACGTTGTTTGGAGATCTTGGTGTGGTTTGGATTTGTTGTCAGATGGACATGTTGTCGATTGTACCCAGAGGTTTTTTTGATTAGAAGATGTTTGGTCATGATGCTTGGAAAGATCAGTATCACAGTTTAGTGGGAGCTTTAGCAGTTATTGTGGATTCATCACTTGGTGGTGAATGATCTTCTTTGGTGTTGCAGATGTTTCTAGGAGGGACTCTTAGATCCTGCTGCTGCAGAAGATTTCTTTCACATTTGCAGGGACACTATTTGAAGATGTACAAAATATTGAAACCATGGAGGATGTTTGTAGTCTTTGGCTGAGGTGTTGGTGGTGCTTGACAGGTGATGTTGGTTTAGAGATTGTTTGTTTTATGTCATGGTATACTCTTGTTTGTGCATTAGAGTTTTGGCATGATGCATTGCTTTTGAGACCATAGTCTATTCACTTGGAGCATGGTATCTTCTAAGGGGGATGTGTAGATCATGATGTCATGATAAGCTCCTATTTCAGATGTTTGGAGCTTTGACAATGGTTTTGTGTTTCTCTGTGTTATGGGTGCATTGGTCATATGCTTGATAACTTCATGTTAAATGCAGTTTGGAGTTTAGCATGAGATGATCAGTTGCAGGTGCTCATGGATACATGGAGAATAAGGTGAGGCTGAAATTCATTTTTTGAGAAAGTTGTTGTTTTCAATTGGAAGTATGAGTAGCCTACACATTGGTTGGAAATTAGTTCAATAAAGACCAGTGAGGAGATTGCTTTTGGATGAGTCATGGTGGCTTGTATATCTTGGAGGAGTATCTTCTTACTCTTGGTCTGCTCGGTAGTGAAGTTTATTTGAGAGGTATTTACCCATTATATCTTTCAGATATGTGATATGCTTTATCTTTCATAGATATGAATCTCGAGTTGTTGTTTTAAGATTCTAGAGGATTCATAGTGAAAGTTGGACAACATAGTGTATCTCCTTGTGCTTTTGAGGACTGGTAGGATATATTTATATGGGTTAGTTTGATCTTCTTTGAGAGGCTTACATCCATGTTTTGTTAAGATGAATTATTGGGTGTTGTTATGGAATTTCCTTTGGGATGTAAAGGAGATCATTCATGACACAACTGGCACTTAGAAGTGTGTGTAGGAGGATGCTACATGTTATGATTTGAAGGTTCTTTGTAGTCCATTTTTTTTGTTTCTTCCTACATGTTCGATCTCATATGACTTTAGATGTGAGATATCTATGCGGAGCCGTGATGGTCAGTAGTTTGTGGTCATGTGTTGTCACTTGGGTGATGACATGGAGGTTCTTGTGCCTCTTTCTTCTATTAGAGGTGGAGAACTTGGAAGAACTATGGAAGACTATTGAGAGAAATGATTCTTGCAACAGTTGATTGCAGGTTGTGCATATCAGTGTGGATTTTCCTCAGTACTACATGGTTACATTTTTTCTATGTGTCGTAATTGGTAGACTTGTTATGCCATTGATCTTTCAGATTTGGCATTACCCATGTAGTGGGAGTACCTATATGTGTTTGGTCTTCTTTACTGGTTGGCACATGATGCTTGTATCTGGGGTTGATGGGTTGGTTGTGTTGCTAGCATGAGTTTACTAATGTGGATACCTTGAAGGTATGAGTGATTGGATGGATAGCACGAGCTGTGGTTGCTGTTTTTTAGTCATGTGGGTTTTATCAGTTGGATGGTTGTAGTTAGTTTTTTGACTGATGTTCTATCTTGTTTCTAGAGAAAGACTTCATGACTGTGTTCGCGATTGAGAGCTTTGAAGTTGTTGTTGTGATGCATTTTCTATCTATAGGATATGATGCTTGTGTTGTTGAGACGAGTACATATACACCTTGGCTCATTCCTTTTTTCCTATGGTGGATGGTTGGAGCTGTTGCCTAGGTTGGTGGAAATTTTTGGATGTCGTTGCAGGTGTCTTTGTTGGAGCATGAAAGCATTGGTTAGGTTCTTGTGTTCAAGTTTTGGAGGAAGCTAGTAAGTCTTCATCAAGTGGGAGATTGTTGGAAAATATGCCTCAACTTTCTGGTTTTAAATCTCTTGAATACTTGGTGTTTTCTCTTCAGTCCTGACCCTTACCGCTTTATCGTGGGGAATAGTTAATAGAGGCACAGTTGCACAATTTACCGCTTTACCACGAGCCTCTATTTTTTGGTCCATGGTTGGGTAGTGTTATCACCATACTACGATGGTCTCCTCACTGTTCGACAGTTGTGCAGTGAAGGTTCAAAGGTCTGGCGTAGCGGTTACCTCCCTATCATGGGGTTGCTCAAAGAAGATGCGGTGGCACAGTGAAACCGTGGTGGTCAATGCAATTGGTTACCTCCTTACCATTGGACATTTTTCTCTACCTCATGGTGGGGTGGTGGCACCATCATACAGTGGGGTCCTTTTTGCCCTAGTTTGGTGGTGTGGTGTGAGTACCGCCATACCACGAGGGTCTCGTGGTTGCTAGGTGGTTGTGCAGTGGACATGTCAGGCAATGATAGATGCTTATCGCTATACCATAGAGGCTTATTATTTAACCATGGTGGACCAGTTGATGGTGATAGTTTTGGAAAGCGGGTTGTCACCACTATACCATGGGTCTCTTCCTACTAGGGTGCGGTAGTGTAGTTTATACCACCTTACTATGAGCATATGATGGATGGCGAGCTGTGGCACGGTAGAAGGATCTTGGGTTCTGTTGACTATTTGGGTGATGATCAAAGTGATGGATGAATAATGTGATGACATGTGGCATGATGATATTCATTGATTTTAAATCATTGTTGCAAATCAATATTGATTGGACAAAAGATTTATTCTTTGGAAGGGATATATTAGCATTAAATGAATGATTTGATTCAGGAAGTTGACGGAGTGTAGATATGTCTCTGTATCCTGATTTAATGCTGGGTAACTCGATGTGTGCTACATTGTGGTGCATGTTATTAGAGAATGATGGAAGGCTTGTCATTTGAGTAATTAAATACACCCTGATGGTTGTTGGTTGAGTGGACTGAGATGACTTAGAGGTCGATCGGTGAAGTGTCAAGATGACCAGACCTTGCAGTGAGAGTGTTTGAGTGGTATGCTAAGGCATTGTAACCGTGATCACTAAGTGACACTGAATCGAGGAGATGTGAACCTGAGTGGCCATGAGGTTGTGCTGGTAAAAAGGCTGGCTGAATGAGTGGGCTAGTGAAATGAAATGAATTTGTATTGTATGTCGTGTGAAAAAATTGTAACAGTGCAAGGATTTTGCATAATGGTGTTTCTTGTATTCTCTAGATGGACAAGATGTAAACTTCTGAAGAGCATAGCTCTGAGTTTGTATTGTAACCTTTGTTGTTGATTAATACAATTGACTTGAGTGTTTTGGAGGGTGGGGTTTTTTACTCGAAAGGGTTTTCCCCACGCAAATCTTTGTGTCCATAAGTTTGTCTTTCATGTTGTTTGATTTTGTAATCTGAATCTATGCATGTGTTGAATCTATTATTTGTATGCATGTACTTTTCTCAGAAGGATTAATGGGGGAAATCACTATGCCTATTTCCGCTTTACGACATAGTAGTTTGTGTCTTTGAAGTGATTTGGAAATTAAAGTCACTAAGGCATTGGTGTTCTTAGATGTTTCATTCTAAGTTGACACGTCTATTTCCCAACAAATTATTTCTATGTCTTCATATAATTTGGATCGCTCCAAATTGAATGGCCAAGGAGCATTATACCTAGTATGAATATGAATAAGTAATGTATTTTAGTAGTTTTGAATCCTATTACATGTTATTTTTATATAAATATTGCAACTTATTAAAATTATTACCTGCAAACCATTATTCCTCTTTCTTTCATAGGCATGAACCCTCCCTACAGACCATGTGTTGCTCTACACAGTTTATTATCTCTTCATAGTCATGATCAACATCTATTTCTGCAAGTTATGTTGTATTTTTCAGACATGGATGTTGAGGAAATTTTTGGAATGCCTACAATTGGATATACAAATAAATTTATTAGTTATGTGATAAACTACAAATTGTTTGTGTCATATATGATATGGATATGTTTAACTATTTTGAATGTGCCTGGATGTTTCACTAATGTGGATCTTTTCTAGGATTCCATGCTTAAACAATAGAATGGAAATATTTTTCTGCACTTTTTTGTTGCTCTTGATTTGACCAATTCAAGTTGTCCATATTTGGTGCTCCATGTATCCATATGAATCCATGCACATGTGGTGAGCCCTTTTTTTTCCATTCATATCTAGACAAAAAATCATTAATTTTCATTTCTTTTTCTAGTATTTTTGTTTTGAACATTGAATGTCTCAAGTGCATGGATTGTGTGACTATGTGAGGATAGTCAATAAATTTTTTTTTGCCATATTTGAGCTTCACGTGGAGTAGTTGGTGATGTTCCTGGCATTATTGCATGCAAATCAGGCCAATACATATCTGTTGCACTCAAAGTGAATAATATTGTAGGAGAGCCTATTTGATGAAGCATGCCAGTCAATTCTGCAAGATATTATGTCTAGTATGACCTTGTACCCCTCAATGTTTTTCCAAATCGCATCAACCTGTTAGCAAGATGGGATTATGGAATGTTTTCCATATGCTAATGCAACTCGTTGATGGTGATTGGCATGTCTTGAAAATTTCTTTTGACAAATATAGCTGAAGAATTTTGTGCATGGTGTGTCATTATCATGTTCATCATAAAATATCAAAATCTTGGATGCCGACCAAAATGATGGTCCTTATAATGCAATAAATGCTTAAAAAAATCATGCAGATGCACTCTCCTCATTCATGGTTCTAACCAATCACATGTACCATCAGGGAACAATGTTGGGAATGCCATATCAAGTAATCTTGGAGTGAAATATTCATTTATAGAAGATGAACCAATTCTTGGCCAATCAATTAGTGTTGCTGAATTTGCATCAGTGTTATTAACCCATGCTTGAATCAATTCCATTTCTCTTTGAGAATTAGGTGACATAAAATCCATTGATGTAGTGTGCTCAATTATATTTCCTTCATCCATCTCCATGATTGAACCCACAAATAAAAGTTCATTAGAATCAAAATCATATTCCATATGCACTGTTTGTAATTTGTTGAAAATATTTTCATCAAAATTTCCTATGAGATCATTTAGAGCATTTTAATTGATTCTAACATATGAATAAAAATTTTCATGGTTTTCTTTGTATTTTAATGCCCTATACACATGATCCCTATTAACTGTGAAGTGATAATTTGTGCCACATTGATCCCTTCTTTGAACAATGATGATTGGAAACTCTCTTATTGAATGGGGCAAAATATTTGAAACATATTCCACATTTTGTGGAAAACTTATTGTGTGTCCTCTATATTTATATTGACCACCTACTGCATGGGTAACTTTTAATATTGGGCTAACACTTGCAATCAACATTTCTTCTACTTGAGTCAATTTCGCAAGCTCTTTTGGTTGTGGCCCATGATCCATATTATTTAAAGTTGAAAATCTATTATTCCCTCTCTCTTGACGACATCTATTACTAACCAAACCTTTAGAGGTGTGAAATACTTTCATTCCTAGGTAGCATTCTTGATAGATATAGCACATATCTAGTGTTTTGAAGTTATCTAATTGATGTCGAAATTGCATTTGATTTTTTTTGAAATCATCATGAAGCATTCCATTTGGGTTTTACAAAATAGACATGAAAGTCTACATCAAAATTTTGTTCATAAGAGTGAACCAACCATGTAACAACCTTCTATATGGTTCATATATGTCTACCCTAATTATCATACAATTACAAAATAAATTCTTCAATAGTGCTTTTTGCAAGTCTTGGTTCCTTGTATTGCTCATCATAATAAAGTTCTCTTAAAAAACTAGAGGATCTTGCAACTTTCTTGCATGTTGTATGTAATTTGTGAGTAATGTCTTCCATGTCATTAATATCTCATCGTTCTATTGCACGTGCAAGCAGTACAACATCATGGAGTTCTCTAATGATTTGTTTTGAATGGGCTTCATTGATTATTACAACTTCTCAATCAGAGTTGGAATATGCGTGTTTGATTTCATTGACTCCTCAGGGGATTCTAGCTATTGGAATGATGGTTGGATAGAAGTAGATTCATTTTGGGTAGCCATTATCTAAATAATAAATAAAACTCATAAATAAGTAATAGGTTATAAAGATATGTATGATTCTCAGTTGTAGGAAATTTTTGTATGATTCTCCATTGAATTTTCAAAGCTAACAAGACTACAAGGAGAAGTGTAAGAAAGTTATTGGTATCAAATTTATTTTATGTAGGAGGTTGGTGGGTTATAGATAGAGATGATAGTAGTGGTACTAATGTTCACAAAGCTTCATAGATAAGATAAATAATAAGCTTTGTGGTACTCAATGTAAACAAGTGTTGAAGTTTGATGGTTGGTACCTAGCAAAATGATGATATTGATGGTTGACTAAATCCTTTTCATTCCTCAATTTTACTCTTCTCTTTTCTCTTTCCTTGTTGCAAATGGAATCTGAAATAGATTTAAGGGTTGCATTAGGCCGAGGGTCTTGGTTTTACTATTAGGTTCTATGTTTTATCTGATAATTTATATAAAGGAGATTAGAGTATGAATTTAGTTCTTTCCAAAAATCAACAATAGTGTTTTATTTCTCAATAGTAGATGAAATTTCTCTTCAAAAAGAAGAGTAATAGAATAAAGATGTATCAATATTTGTCAAGAGACATGAAACTACAATCCATTATTTTGTGACAATGGATGATGATTATTTTTATTGGTGAGTGGGACTTTTTACCTAAATGCAATAATCATTCGCTTAGAATATTCAAAATTTAACATGCAAGGATGCTTTTGTAATTCATGATAGATTTTAAAATAAATTCAAATTTTATACCCAATCATTTTTGTGAGTACCAATAACAACAATATAGAATGACAATTAATCTTATCCTATGTTTTTTTTATAAATGTTGGATAGAAAATACTCTAGTAGGCATCAAGTCAATTTATTCCAAAAGTATAATACAAATAAACTTTCCTTTCATTTGGTTACCAAAATTTTAATTGGCTATCTTTTTATTGAGGTGATGGAGTATCCCTTGCAGCCAGTGAAATCCTATCTTTAGAATTGTTCATGTTGTACATAAAGAAGAAAGCAACCAACCGTTGACATCTCCATTATCAATATTGTCTTTGTAATTGCCATTCAAGTAGGTGATGGTTACGAAGATAATACTGATCAAGGAGATGTGCAATAAAAGGGAAAGCCATAGTTTCCATTTCAAATGTATCCATCATTTTATCATCAAAGTGGAGGGCTATGCCATGCCAAATATAACACTCGATGATGGTGTTGGCACCCTTATTCCCTTAACCTATAATATGCTCACGTAAGTAATCTTTTCATTTCAAATTTTCTCTTCCTTCACCTTAAATTCATGTGTAGAGAAACATTTGTGATTAAGACGGCCTTGCCCTGTTTGATGGGGGAGTTCACTGCAACGATCATGTGAAGCATGGCCAAAATCTAAATCTTCACACTCATTCTTTTGTTGTTAGGAGAGAGAGAATGATAGGAGTCTTGTTTAGTTAGGATAGTTTCAAATTTTTAAAAAAATGGAAATGATACATATCATTTACTCTTTTTGTTGGTTGTGTATCAACTCTAACTATATATTGAACTTTTCCAAAACATTATTCATTGTTCTCTGGCTTCTTTCATCATTCTACATTTTTTGATTCAAATATGAAAAGACACTTCTTACTTGTCATAAAAAAATTATCTTCATCATGTTAATTTATTTCATCATTGTTAAGACCAAATGATCATGTTAATTGTCTACACACATTAAATTGCAGATGATTTTTCCACCTATAATACTTATGTGAAACCTTTTGTGCCAGACATGGTATGAACTAAACACACTACTCATAATTCGATAATAGGGAATGCCCACTATTTACAGTGTAAGAAGGAGTGAACAATGTTAACCAAGAACGTAGAGGGGAAGAACATTGAGGGAGAAGGCTGGTTGAAGGAGAATGAGACCTTTTCCCATGCTATGGAAAGGATTCGTGACTTGAAGGTGGAAATAAAATGGTTCGAGAAAGTGTTTGCTAGCATCCAAGTTGACTTGGATAGGAAACTACCTCAAAACCATAATCTACTGAGTGAAGGTAGTGTAGACACATAAAATAGACATCTTACATCACACTCTAACTAACATCAAATTCTGCTATTAATCAATTAAAACAATTTATTGATTAATTCCTTAGCTTCATCAGGCTTTATTAAATAAATCAGATTATTTCTTAAAGTCCTAAGGTTCTTCTTATTTGAGTCAATAAATCAAAATGATTTAATCAAATATCAAACTCCTAAAAATCCTCCAAGTTAATTAATCTAGATTAATTAACCTCTAAACATAATCACTCATTCTCTAGCTTTTGACAAAAATTGAGTCAAATCTAAACTCTTAACTAACCCACCCACTTGCACCAATAAATCATTTCTTTGATTTATTAATTCTTCTAATTACTTTCAAAAGGGCATCAAGATGGAATATTCTGTAAATTTGGATCTTCCCTCCAAAGGACTTGTCCCTTCCAACAAAGCATTAAATGCTCTTACATGTCTCTTACATGTCTCTTGCACAAGTCAAACTTGGCATTAAATGCACCTTTCATCCCCGCTAAACATGTCATTTCATGCAAAATTCAAATTTGAAATTGGCACATTGGCCAAGACTTGCACATTCCTCACCCTCTCAAATCTTCACAAGTGGCATCTTATCATTAGCTTATGAATTATCCCACATTCATCAAATTCTCTCAATCTTTCAACTTTGAACCTATAAAATGCAAAGAATTTCTCTAAAACAACTACAACACAATTTGAGAACAACACAACAACACATTTTATGCAAGGTTACTCTCCACATGTGAGAATTAATCTTGCTCTTCATTTGGCATCTTTTGCTTATCATGGATTGGGAAAGGGCTGCTTCCTACACAACAAAGTGGCACCAATCTACTATGAGATAAGATTACTTCATGTTTTATGTTCTTTGATCATTCTTATCATTTGTTTGCATATTGAATCATGGAGTATTATTTCATAAGGTTTTTTGTTTTTGTCATGTTGGTTTTGTCATTTTACTAACATTTGCAGATTTCAGCTACCACAAAATGGCGCTAGAACCTATGGTTGAAGACATTGGAAATTTCTCTGCCACAATTATTGAAAAAAATTGATCCATCAAGGAGCATTGTGATGATATGTCTACCTCATCCAGTGATCAAATCAACATTCATCAAGAGCCACTTTTTAGTTATCTATTTCAAGATGTGTTACAATTATTTGATCCCATTGACATAATCTACAATCCATCGACCAATGATCATATCAAAAATGTCTCTACATCAGCTTATGAGTTAGAGGACATATCTCAAGAACGTATTCCAAAGCATGATCAAAATATTCCATCAAGGTCTAGCAATAGCCCTTCCAATGACATATTGACATCCCTCAACCTCATGATTATGGATAGTGAAGGAATCCTCAAAGATCAAAAGTATATTGAGCCACTTTCCATGCCTAAGAACGATGTCCAAGAAACCACTATAAGCAATCCATCCTTTGAAATCAACCCATGTCAAGAACTTGATCCAAAACATGTTGAAAGTAATTCCAGAATTAGTCAAGATCAAGAATTTGTATATCCAAGATACTACAATGATCTAATGGGCACTCTTTTATCTATACAAGATGTCACAAATGATGATCATATCCATATAGCACACACTCATCCATCTACCCATGAGATGCTTTCTTTGGATGGACACGTAGATGATCTTCATTCAAAACAAGAGTCTCATACTCTTGATATCATTCCCAAGGAACAAGAGTCTCCTACTCTTAACATTTATACACATGGTCAAGATATAGAAAAATCCAGAGACCTAGCAAAAACAAATCATGAAGAAGGATTCTACAAAATTTGTGAATTAGAAACATCATTTGAAAGTATACCAAGAATGAATCATGAGGAAGAATTTTACAAGGACAGTGAATCATCAACACTTCTTGAAGAAGAAATACAATCTAATATCTGACAAGATCAAAACAAAGATATCAATCAGGCATTCATCCCACATGTGGAGGATCCTATCACTTATAAAGTTGGATCACTTACCTTTCTTAGAGCAAGCTATCTTATCAATGAAGAAGTTAGCACCTTTGAAGATCTATGACAAAGAAGAGAAGGATTAACTCCTTGTTTCCAAGGTAAATCATATCCTATTGCAGATATTTTTTTTCAGCAGATGAATTATCAAGGTAGAGGATTAGGCCTACATGAACAAGGTATCCTAGAACTAGTATAGATTATTGGAAATCCTAAGAATCATGGCTTTGGTTATTCAACAATCAAGGGATATGAACATATCAGTGATAATTCCACAAAACTGGGGGCAAATTTGTCTCAAGCAAACATCAACATAGGGAGCATGAAGGATCCTTATGATGAAACCAATGCCAATACTACAACCTGCCATGTCATGAATATTCATCCACCCATCACCCCATCCACGAATTGGGACCAACACCAAAATAAAGATTCGAATCAAAACACAAAGATTTATATCAAAGAAAAAGAAGTAGCGAAGCACGAAGGACAAATCAAATACATATGGATACCAAAAAATACAAAGAAAGATTATCCCTATCAAACTCCATTAGTCAAAGAAAGTATGGGGCAATATCAAAAAAGGAAAAGTATCCATAAAATATGTCCACAAAGGCAAAAGAAGGCTCCTCAAGCAACATAAAAAGTGTATCAAATAGTTGGTCCTAATTCCACGCACACTTACGTATCCACCCATCTTTTCTCATCTTCCCAAGTTTGGAGAGTCAAAGGTTCCAAACTATCAAAAAATCCATATTTTATTCCTAAACACACTCCACCATCCACGCCTCCATGCATGATATCCAATTCTCACATTGACCATGTATTGGTGGCGACCCTTCATCATAAGGATTCAGAAGGCACTCTATTGCGATGTGCACACAAAGACGAAGTTAACTCTGGTATCAACAATGTAGATTAGGGATCTCAAAAGTTACATTCAAGTGCATGTATCTTGGCAAAGAAACTTTTTCAAACAGGATATCGATGACATGTTATGACAAAAGCATCAACATCAGCACCACCAGGTGGTTCAACATCAACTTAAAATCTCTCAGAAAATACAAAAATAAAAATAAAAATATAAAAAATGCAAAAAAATCAGAAAAAAGGATTAAAAATAGTAAAGATAAAAATCATCCTCCAACGAAAACCACTTCGATGGTGCTTTGGACAGGTACCATGATGAAAACCTGAAAAACAGGCATCATGTCTAGAATCGAGCATCTACGTGCGCCAGTTCAGGAAAAAGAATCTTATCATATCCATAATAAGCCAACATTTCATCCATTTCATCCATATCATCCATTCATACATGAATCGTTTATCCAACCCATTACCATATATCTACCTTATCTTGATCTTGAGCAAGTTTGGTACACACTTTACACTTGTTTATGGTAAACATCTTGACATGGGTTATTTTCACTGATCCCATCCAATCCAGCATTATCTGAGCCTCAAAGAATTATCCGAATGAGCATTCCTCTATTCGAACACCTTATCTTATCGCAAGATCATCCTTGGCATCCTTTGCATGCGTGTTGTATCCATCTATCCATACACCTATTCAAGCATTCTGCCCATGGCCATTCAAACATTGCTAGACACTAGGGGCAAATATTTACATTTTTCTTTGAGAATAAATCTTGATCTATATCTTCACACTTATGTGGTGATCCGAGCATTGGCAAATGTGAAATCAAACTGGTCAAAGCATTTGTAAGCCAAAAATCCAAGTCAGTAGCCCATGGCATAGTTTGACAAAAATACGTTCCTTATCAAGCTTTATCTTTCGTCGAACATCAATATCAGTCGCATCTAACTTGCACGTCAACGTCACATTAAATCATCAAGATAATTTTGTTCCAAAACAAGCTTCATCAATCTTGATCAATCGAATCCAATCAATTATCACCTTTTTTGACTTAACACACTTAGTCAAACTATCATCTTATGCATGAGTTTACTCTAGGATAACACAACTTCCTTGGGTTTACAAGTTCATTATCATCACTCTGTTTGGCTTAATACACTTAGCCAAATTATCAAATCCAAAACCACCTCGTTTGACTTGACACACTTAGTCAAACCATCATCTTGTGGATGAGTTTACTCTAGGATAACACAACTTCCTGGAATTTATAGGTGCATTATCACTTTTGTTTGACTTAACACACTTAGTCAAACTATCAATCCATTGATTTGATCAATCAACCTTAGGCTTGGTTTCCAACAAAATATCAAAATAGAGCACTGATATCATCACGTATCCATATCCAAATTGTCAAAATCATGCGAAAATTCAAAAACATTCAAAAATTCATCAAAAATCCAAAAACATTAGAAAATCAAAAATCCAAAATATGTCAAAATATCAGAAAATCTTCAAAAAATTCATCATTAAGTCTTGTCAAATTTTCACCTTGTTCGAACTACATCGTCTCTAAGCTTGAATGTAGGCAAGGTTGATCTTTGATCATCCCCCAAGACAATTAGGTCAGTCCTTAGGCATCCGTCGCATTGGCAATCTATTTGCCCATCTATTTTATAGTTAGGTCAGTCCTTTAGGCGTCTGTTGCATTGGAAATCCATTTGCCCATCTATTTTACAGTTAGGGTCAATTTTTAGGCGTCTGTCGCATTGGCAATCCATTTGCCTATCTATTTTACAGTTAGGGTTAGTCCTCAGGGTCCGTCGCATTGGAAATCCATTTGCCCATCTATTTTACATTTAGGCCAGTCCTTAGGCGTTCATCACATTGGCAATCTGTTGGCCCATCTATCTCATTAGAAGTCAAGTCAATTATTGTTTGAAATATGTCATCTATGAGCTTTAAACGTAGGCAAGGCCATCCTTGATCGGCCCCCGACACACAAAATCCAAAAACATTCATAAATCTCAAAAATACCAAAAACATTGGAAAATCCAAAAATCAAAACAACAAAAACATCAAAATATCTGAAAAAACCAAAATGGTGCACCCATCTCATCTCGCTTTCACTCGCAATAATAGCCATTCGTAATAAATCAATTGTCACCTTCATCCTTTGGTGAAGCAATCATAAACAAGTTTAGTAGGTTCCCAAGTGAACACCTTATCGTCAAAGTCTCAAGCCTAAGTCAGTAAGCAAGCAAGTTGGTCAACTCGGAGTATCAATAGCTTATCACCCAAATCAGTCCCATCAAAACCCTGATCACAACATGTCCTAGGATGAAGCTTTCCTGTGATGGACATAAGCATTAGGTACCCCTCAGTAGTAATTCTTGGCTAGCAATACGAAGAACATTAGCTTGTTTGTTTAATTTATCTTGGTCTTTTTGACTTATCTTATTTTGCGCTCATTCCAAGGACCTCTCGATGATGCCTAAACAAAACAGGTTTAGAGAGAAAGGAATGGGGCAATGATGATTATCTTTTTATCTGCTATTCTTGTTGGATTCCCTTGTAAAATAACTTGGCGAATACTTGCTTTGTTGGGTCTGTCCTAGCAAGGTTTTCATATGTCAAGTGTGAACAAGAGCACTCCTATTTGATTGTCGAGTCAAATTCCATCACACTAGGCACAACACCATCTTGGTTCTTTATACCTTGATGCATCGTACCTATGTGTGTTATCAAACATAAGGAAAGTTAAGCTCTTTATCCCTCCCATCCCTGGATAAGCAATACATCATATCTAAAATTCATCTCTAATAAAGTTGAATTGTTGAACTTCTGCATCTTCTTGGATTCAAGGATTGATCCCTCTCATTTTTTTATCCTATTTCACACTAACAATGCATCCATCTTGCATCTGCATTCTCATTCTACATAATCATGTCATATCATCATAAGACATCATCTATCTCATTCATCTAACATCTCATTTTCATAATAATTTAAGTTATTTAGGATAATATAAATTTGTTATTGTAAGCATCTTCCAAACATCTCATTTTCATCATCATTACCATATAGTCTAATCGTTCACACATCCATTTTAAACCTCTTTATCATGAGATCAACCTCAAATCGGATCTTTTCGCTCGATCTCTTGAGGGGGAAATGTACTAACGTACTTATTTCTGCTGGGGCATCCGAAAAAAATAGATTTTTTTAAAATTTCGATATCAACAGCATCATTCTTTGAACCAATGCAACAAGTACATTGCTTCAAAGAGGGGAAAAATGTAGACACATAAAATAGAAATCTTACATCACACTCTAACTAACATCAAATTTTTCTATTAATCAATTAAAATAATTTATTGATTAATTCCTTAGCTTCATCAGGCTTTATTAAATAAATTAGATTATTTCTTAAAGTCCTAAGGTTCTTCTTATTTGAGTCAATAAATCAAAATTATTTAATCAAATATCAAATTCCTAAAAATCCTCCAAGTTAATTATTCTATATTAATTAACCTCTAAACATAATCACTCATTCTCTAGCTTTTGACTCAACTTGAGTCAAATCTAAACTCTTAACTAACCCACCCACTTGCACCAATAAATCATTTCTTTGATTTATTAATTCTTCTAATTACTTTCAAAAGGGCATCAAGATGGAACATTCTGTCAATTTGAATCTTCCCTCCAAAGGACTTGTCCCTTCCAACAAAGCATTAAATTCTCTTACATGTCTCTTACATGTCTCTTGCACAAGTCAAACTTGGCATTAAATGCACCTTTCATCCCCCCTAAACATGTCATTTCATGCAAAATTCAAATTTGAAATTGGCACGTTGGCCAAGACTTGCACATTCCTCACCCTCTCAAATCTTGACAAGTGGCATCTTATCATTGGTTATGAATGATCCCACATTCATCAAATTCTCTCAACATTTCAGCTTTGAACCTATAAAATGCAAAGCATTTCTCTAAAACAACTACAACACAATTTGAGAACAACACAACAACACATTTTATGCAAGGTTACTCTCTACATGTGAGAACTAATCTTGCTCTTCATTTGGCATCTTTTGCTTATCATGGATTGGGAAAGGGCTGCTTCCTACACAACAAAGTGGCACCAATCCACTATGAGATAAGATTACTTCATGTTTTATGTGCTTTGATCATTCTTATCATTTGTTTGCATATTGAATCATGGAGTATTATTTCATAAGGTTGTTTGTTTCTGTCATGTTGGTTTTGTCATTTTACTAACATTTGCAGATTTAAGCTACCACAGGTAGTAGTAATATTCTAATTAAGAGACAAAAGAATGACAAGGAGAACCTACGTGTGCAATATCCTCCTAAGATAATTGTAATAAGTTTTGACGAATCTGAGGATTATACACCTCTTACACCCTAATTACAACATTGCAATTTTAATTAGGATTATCCTACTAATGTTGGTGAGTCCATTGTAATTAGGGTGTTAGAGATGTATAATCCTCAAATTCCTTGGAACTTATTACAATTATTTTAGGAGGAGATTGCACATGTAGGTTCTCCTCATCATTCTTTTGTCTCTTAATTGGAATATTACTATTGCCTTCACTAGGTAGATGATGGGTTTGAGGCAGTTTCCTATCCAAGTCAACTTGGATGCTAGCATATGCTTTCTCAAACCATTTTATTTATTCCTTCACATCACGAATCCTTTCCATAGCATGAGAAAAGGTCTCATTCTCCTTCAACTAGCCTTCTCCCTCAACGTTCTTCCACTCTACGGACTTGGTCAATGCTACTTGCTCCTTCTTACACTGTAAATAGCATACATTCCTTAGTATTGAATTATGAGCATTTTGTTTAGTTCAAACCATGTCTAGCACAAAAGGTTTCACATTAGTATTACAAGTGGAAAAATCCTCTACAATTTAATGTGTGTAGACAATTAACATGATCATTTGGTCTTAACAATGATGAAAGAAATTAACATGATCAAGATAATTATTTTATGTCAAGTGAGAAGTGCATTTTCATATTTGAATCAAACAGTGAGAATGATGAAAGAAGCCAGAGAATGATGAATAATGTTTTGAAAATTTTCAATATATAGTTAGAGTTGATACACAACCAACAATAAGAGTAAAAAATATATATCATTTCAATTTTTGTTAAAAAATGAAACTATCCTAACTAAACAAGACTCCTATCTATCTCTCTCTCCAAAAAAAAAAGCATGAGTGTGAAGATTTAGAGTTTGGCCATGCTTCATGTGATTGCTATAATGAACTCCCCCATTAGATAGGGCAAGGCAGTCTTAATCACAAATATTTCTCTACACATGAATTTAAGGTGAAGGAAGAGAAAATCTGAAATGAAAAGATTACTTTCGTGAGCATATTATAGGTCAAAGGAATAAGGGTGCCAACACCATTTTAGAGTGGAAGATTTGGCACAACATAGAACCCTCCACTTGGATGATAAAATCATGGATACATTTGAAATGGTAGCGTTGGCTTTCCCTTTCATTGCACATCTCCTTGATCAGTATTGTCTTTGTAACCGCCACCTACTTGAATGACAGTTACAAATACAATATTGATAATGGAGATGTCAAAGGCTGGATGCTTTCTTCTTTATGTACAACATGAATAATTCTGAGGACCTAGGATTTGATTGGTTGCAGGTGATACTCCATCACCTCAATAAAAAGACAACCAATTAAAATTTTGGTAACCAAATGAAAGGAAAGTTTATTAGTATTATACTTTCAGAATAAATTGACTTGATGCCTGTTGGAGTATTTTCTATCCAACATTTATAAAAAACACAAGATAAGAGTAATTGACATTCTGTATTGTTGTTAGTGGTGTAGACACCGAAAATTGGTCTAGGCCTGCGAACACCACTTTCGACATAATTTAATATTATCCATGGTAATGATTAAATGATGTTAATTATTTAATTACCCTTTCTAACACATATTTACTCTATTAATTAAATACCCCCTTTTCATTAATTCATTAATAACCTCTATTCAACCTTGATTAATTAAATAAATCATAATTATTTAATTATGTCGCTAATTAATTAATTCTTCCTTCTTAATTAAATACTTTATTATTTAACTACCCCTTTGTCATACTTCAACTATAATTAAATATTTATTATTTAATTATTCATTTAACCCCCTTTATCTATAACTAAATATTTATTATTTAATTTATTCAATTCCACCTTTACAACAATCAAATTAAATAAATGATCTTTATTTATTTAATTAAATCTCTCACTTTAGAATGTTGAATTAAATTAACATTAATTTAATTCATTTATTTAATTATTTATGTCACATTCTTCTATCAATCAGTTGACTAGTCATTCACTCACCTTCTTACTCAAGATCTATATTTAGTTCTCTAGTTATCTCCATATTCAACATCTGATTATCTCTGCGAGAGGACTCTCTATCACAACTAGTTAGTTAACTAGTTCTAAATCATATGCATTATGTGTCGATTAATTAAATATCTTTATTTAATTAATTAACTCATGTTTGCATTCAAATGCATTATTCTTCAACTTCTAGCTTTGTCTTTGACATTCAAAGTCTTGTTCTTCTATTTTTGAAGATTCTTAAATCGAGATTAAGATCTTGAACTCATGTTCTAACTCACGTTCTAACTTAATCTTTATCCTTCAGTCTTTTCTGACTCATGTTCTAACTCACACTCTATCTGACACAGAACTCACATCACATGGCATTCATCAATCTCATCCATCGATCTCTCTTTCAATCTGAGCCGATCGTTCGAAAACCCAAAATCTATAAAATGGCATGTCATAATCATTATTCCTCCTCTCAAAATCATTACTCCCAAAATCATACACTTTTGAGAAGAAACTTATCTTCGATATTTCGCTTAGACACTTGACGAAGTTATTCTTGCATCAATACTGAGAAATATAAGGGCAAGAATACTGAAACAAAAAAATGGAGAAGAGCAATCAAGATAATTCGAAGGAGTGAACGCATATTCGGTGAGACCTTTTCAATTAATTTGTTAGTTATTAATTATGTTTATTTCCTCATTCTTTGTTGTTTGATTTAGATTAATATTGGTTAGATTAAGATTAACATTGTTTATTCTAGTTTGTAGATATCCTAATCTAGATTTTAATTTTATGTTACATTTCATGAACCTGACGTGAACACGCTTCAAAATTCGCACATCTTTTCATCTTTCTATTTTTTCCATTTTTCTTTTTTTGCAGGTTTTTCGTACGACGCACCACATCTATTCAACACACCAACGCATCTGTATTATGAGCCACATCTACTAAAAATAGCGACACATCTATCATCCCGAACCACATCTGAGAAGTCACGAACCGCATCCGCCTGTCAACAAATTCACGAACCGCATCCGCTTATCGACATCGAACCGCATCTGGCTGGTAAACATTTTTCACTTTTTTTATTTGACTTCCATACATCTGCATTTTCTTTTATCGATTTTGTGTGATTTTTGTTTTTTGCTAATATTTATTTCAACTGTGTTAAGGGGGAATAACCTAGTGTTTGCAGGATGAAGCATAGAAGACAATAAAAACCAAAGATAACATTTTTTGCAGGATGAAAGCCGAAGACAAGAACAATGAACTACTACTCAATTTTCATACAGGACCTAATGCCTTTTTCTTTATTTATTTAGCATGATTTTTGTTTGGTAGATAGATAACTGTCATTTGGAATAAAAAGAATCACTGTCTTCTTTGTTTGGTGCGAAAGCACATATTTGTCACCCTTACGATTTGGTACACCGAAGTATCCTCTCCCCTTGTGCATTCATGCGATCCTGGGTCCAAGAGAAACGGTTACCAACTCTAGAACTTGGGCCTGTCTTGGTGGGAACAAGTACTCACCCCAAGACGACTTAGACTGGTAGCACGTTAGACGCCAAGCGACTTCTAGCCGGTATATAAAAGAGGATTCTTGGAGAAACCCAAGAATCACACACACTATTCTGATGAGATGGACAAAAATGGACTCTTGCCGACGTTGGATAGTGCCCCACAAATGGAATGCCCTTATTAAACACCTTGTTGTAGAGTCACCAAAATCCTACCTACTTGATGGCACAATAGGGTCGGCCTTGTGAAGCTGTCTTAAATTCTTACGGTTTATGCGTGGATATGAGATGTATGCCATGGGAGTTTCATGGGCACATTAGCTTGGCTGCCCTGTATAAGTGAGTGTTGTGGAGGGGAGCCAGTGGGGTCAAGCTACTAGTCATTCGCCATAAATATGCGTAGCTGGAGAAATCCAATTAAGAACTCAGCAAGTATTGTCTAAAAAAGCCTATGTTGTAAATTTTTTTTGAGTCTTAACAGTCCCATCATCACAAACTAAAAATACATTGATTTTTGTGCTTGTGTTTGCTTTATTCATCCAAAATCTTGATTAAAAAATGGAGTCATTCAAAACAACTTTCGGGAAAACTTCAACTGTCAAAAATTGAGTCGCAACTATCAGTTTAAACACCACATCTATCTTAGCGAGTCACATTTGTTAGGGGAAAAGCCACATGTGTCTATCAAAAACATTCATTTTCCACAGTTTGGATATCAAGAGCCACAACTGTCACATTTTGATTCGCATGTGTGCATGCAAGCGGCATATGTCACTTTTCAAGCCGCAAGTGTCTGTTAGAAAATTCAGGTTTAAAGAGTCCATATTTAGAACCGCATGCGTATTACAAACCGCAGTTGTCATAGGAAACACTGCATCTATCAAAAAAACCATATGCGTTTTGGAAAACTACATCTGTCATAAACTAAACCGCATCTGTCAAAAAAGTCCAAACTCTGTCAGTGTCCAAAATGAGCATTTAGTCAAATCACTGCATGCATCATAGAAAACTGCATCTGTCAAATTTAGAATCTCATCTGATAGGTGAACCGCATTTGACTGTCAACAGAAAACCTTGTAAACTACAAATTGAGTCCAAAACATAGCAGTCATTTTTGCTTCTATTTCTTAAGAACAACCTTGGATAGAAACTGGAAATTTTTTTCTCAAAAACCCTAGCATCATTAGGTATCATTTATGTCCTAGTCATAGTCATCCTAAATTGCATCCATATCATAAGTCATCTTAAGTTGCATGCATATCATAGATACTTCCTAGGAAAATTGCATATATCAGAATAGATAAAATTTCCGCATCATTGGATACTTTCACATTTCGGTTTTCCTTATCATTGAACCTTTTCAATTTTAGTCCTATCTGCGGATCTTTCTAACTCAACAGTCTAGTTTGGGAAATTCACCTTGTCAATTGTCCTTGTCCTATAATCAGGTTCCTTGGTCAAGTCAAATATTTTCTTGGATTTATTCCATAGGTGGTAGGTTATACCTCATTTTAGAATCATTTATCCTCATAGTCTACTTGACATTTTTCATATCATACATCCTAGCACATGCCATTTTAGTATACATCATTGTCGTAACATCCGTCATATTCAAAAAATCCAAAAAAAAAACATAGACTAAAAATCATATCATTTAGAGACATAATTCCATATCATTTGCATTACCATCCATCACCATGTCTTTCGTTGACCTTGATATGCTTGCTAGTCAAGTTGAATACCAATTACTCTGCATGGGTCAATACCAACAAGCTATAGACTTCAAAAGAAAATTTATCCAATCCAAATGCCAATCAACCTCAACCCATGGTCAACTACCCACATATCCCTCTTATCAACAACCCATAAAATCTAGTATTCCATCCATCTAACCTCATTATCAAGAGTCCCCTAACACCATACATGACACTTTCATTAGTCATACCCACCCTAACCTTGACAAGGGAAATCAACCATCCATCAATCCAGTCCAAGTCTCCACATCATATCCTAGTCCTTTATCCATGTCCTATTCTAGTCCTTCATCTCATCCTAATCCTGCATTCATGTCATATCCTAATCCTCAATTCACGTCATATCCTAGTCCTCCATCCACGCCATATCCTAGTCATGCATTCATGTTATATCCTAGCCCATCATCCCTCAACCAAGTCCAAACCTCCATTATACACCAATCCATTCCAAGACATTCCATCTCAACATACATTTAGTCATGAAATTACAACTAGTCATGGTCTCCAAAGTCCCATCCCATTTCATAAACTTGCGGATACATGTCAAGAGGCAAGTCCAAATCACGACATCATAACATCACCGTCTTGTCTAGATCAAAGTAGTCCATTGGACCCCATATTTAAGTTCATTCAAGAAGTTCTCTTGGAAAATCATGGCATACCAAATCCACCTATCCTTGGTCAAGAGTCCATCCACAACCATGTCATCCAAGACAACCCCATGTTTGACCAAG
This sequence comes from Sequoiadendron giganteum, assembly GCA_007115665.2. Lineage (NCBI taxonomy): Eukaryota > Viridiplantae > Streptophyta > Pinopsida > Cupressales > Cupressaceae > Sequoiadendron > Sequoiadendron giganteum. The sequence goes on along the minus strand of CM021103.1, from coordinate 112,863,421 downwards.
ACCCTACCATTGATCCAAAAATCCAAAATGATCCGCTCATTGACCTTTATGCCATTCATGATCAAACATTTAATGTTGATCCTACCCAAACTCTGAACACCACCATATCCCAAAATGAGACACTTGCATCTGTTGGAAACTTAGATGATCTTCCTCCATAACGAGAGTCTTCTACAGTAGACATATTTTCAAATGATCAAGCTATAGCTAAATTCACTAGACTCCATGATAATGACCATAAGGACAGTTTCTACATCAACATGGAAGCACCAATATCTTTTGAAGAACAATTAGAATCTAAAGTTTCACAAAATCAAACCAAAGATGTTAATCAGAAATATATCCAACATGTTAACGAAGCTACAACATCTTATCAGATAGGATCATCTATATTTGTCAGAGCAGGATTTCTTGCAGAAGAGAAGATTCCAAGTAACAGTGTCTACATACACAATGATGGGCTAACATCTTGTTTTCAAAACAAAAAATACCCCATTGCAAACAAAATCTGTCAGAACATATAGTATCAAGGAAAAGGAATAGGCCTACATGATCAAGGAATTTGAGAACCAGTACAACTTCAAGAAAATCCTAGACATCAGGGTCTTGGTTATTCATCAATTAGAGAATATAATGATGTTAGTGGCACCTCTTCGATATTGGGGGCAACTTTATCTGATATAAACATCAAAATGGGGGCCATGAGTAGTTCGTACCATAATATTGCTGCCAACACTCCTTCCATCCACACCATAAACCATCATTCCAACATGAATAAACCTTCCATTTGGAACCAACAAAAATAAAAAATTTATTATAAATTTAAATTTCAAAATCAAATGTCAAAGACCATCAAAGCAATCAAACATCTGAGTGGAAAAATGAAGTTAAAATGGACCCCAAAGACAAATGGATCAAGCAAAGAAAATGTTTCAAATCCAAAAGTCAATCAAAATGTGGAGCCACAAGAAAAGAGGACTCCCACATATAATGAATGTCCACCTCCTTCAAAATGGTCATCAAGCAAGGTATATAAAAGTGTTGGTTCCAAATGCTATCCCAATCAAAATTCCAAACTCTGTCATCCAACATCCCAAGTTTGGAAAATAAAAAGTGATTCATCTAAACTTCTGAATAATCCCCCCACATCTACCATCATCCATCATAATCCAACATCTCATCTAAATTCCAAAAATCCCATGTCACAAATCCATCACATCTTGGCAGAAACTCTTTATTGTAAGGACTCTAATGGAACTCTATCGCAATGTGTGTATTTTGATAAGGCCAACTCTAGTATCAACAAGGGTCACAATGACATCGATCAGTTATATGCAAGTGTTATGATCATAACAAGAAAACTGCTTCATAAAGGTCATTATTGGCATATCACGACACCGGTCTCTATATCAGTGCCATCAATGGATTCAACACAGTCAGTGATCATCTAAAGTATCGAGACAATCTAGAAAATACAAAAATAAATAAATTGAAATAACAAAAAAATTGTTACCCTGATGAAAACTTGGAAAACAAGCGTCTTGGTAAAACCAAAAAAATTGGAAAATAGTAAAGAGAAAAATTTTGTCCAACAGTGAAAACCATTCTTATGGTGCTTTGGATAAGTACCATGATGAAAACCTGGTAAACATGCATCATGTGTAAGAGATATTATCTATGTGGATCTTTACACTTGGGGGCACGTTGTCTCATCTCCCATACCCTTCGAATGAATTTTTTTATGACATTTCCATCTATCCATTTAAGCCCTATCATTCCCATCCATTTTCCCACCTACCTTGATCTTGATAAGGACTGGGGTACAAACATAACTCATGCTTTGGGAAATTTTTTGACATGACTATCCTTTGGTCATACACTTTCTATGAAACATCATGTCATTATCTTCATAGCTTCATTATTCCTATGCGACATTGTCCTTGGATACGGAATGATAATTCTCCTAGCCAATAATCCTCATATCTCCTATCTTTTACCAAAAATCAATCCATTATCCTTTTATATCTATCACATGCCTTGGTTTTCCCTTGTCAACCATCTAAAGATTTTAATTCAATATCCTTCCATCATCCCATCTAGTCCTATCCAGGTCATTCCAAACACAACAAGTCCAATCCATACAATCTTGCCAGGAATTTTAATGCATCATCCAAAACATTCCTTGGCTTTGTTTCTCGCCTTGTTGCAAACATTGATCCTTAAGTCACATTATTGTCATCCTCACATTGTTTTGGGATGTGTCCTTCCCATGTCAAACAATGTTGTCATCATCATCACCTGGTAATTGGTTTTTAGCTTTGACTAGGATCAAGATCATGGTTGTCCTTGGATTCTTGTGTGTACGAATCATTTACATGCATTTGTCACCACCATCGTAAAATGTCTTGAAAAATTCCAAAAACATCAAAAAACTTCAAAAAGACAAAAAAATCAAAACATGTTAGAAAATCCCAAAATAGAGTCTGAGTCAGTCATGTTAAGTCAGTCATAGACATAGTCGAACTACATTGCCTCTGTGACTGGGATGTAGGCAAGGCCATCAATTGATGTGCCCCTGAGGCATTAGGTCTGTTTGTCTAGGTTTGTCATGTATCACACATATTAAAATCATGACTCTTTGTACATTCAAAGTCATTGGTCGTGTCGAACTACAAGGTCTCTGCGTGTACAACATAGGAAAGGCTAATCAATTGATGAGCTCTCGAGACCACACTAGGTCAGTCCAATAGGGTTCATTCACATTCAATTCACTATCACACACATTGCATATCATTCACTTAGATGCATGTCTTTAGCCGCATTAGGTCAGTACTTTAGGGTATTACCTCATGTCATACACTATTGATACACACACATGCTTTTAATCAGTCAATGAATTAAAACAAGTCATGCATCAACAAGGAAAAACATATCAAATAGTCATCAAGTCAATATCAAACACATTGTCAAAATGATCAACTTATGTCTTTGCAAGATATGTCTTTCTTGTCAACAGATGTCGTCAAATTGTCATAGCTTCATGTAGCTTGTCGCATCAACATCATCAGGCTCCAACGTCTTATACGACGTGTGTCTTTATGAAACCAGGCTTTGTCATGCCTTATACAAATAGTCACCAAGTCGAAACCAGACTCAACATCTTATTGCGGTATGTGTCATCCCTCATATTATGGTATGTCAAACGTCAAACAATCAAACAGTCCCACAAGATCAAGTTTTGGCGAATACTTTAATTTGGCTTTATGACTTTATATCTTATTTTGTCTTATCTTTTTATCGATTTGTGAATTTAGTTCGGTTACTAGCTTTCTCAAGGATGTCCCTTGAAGGATTTAGAGAAGAAAGGATGTCTCAAGACTCTTTTTCTTTGGCTGTTGTCTGTCAATTGTCTTTTTAACATTGGTTTGAGTCATGTTACTAGTTTCCTCAAGGATGTCTTGTCAAGGATTTAGAGGAGCAATGATGTCTCATGACCCATCTTTTATTTATCTGCTGTTTGTGGTTTGTCAAGACGAAACAATAGGGGCATCTTGTCCTTAGTCTAAGTTAAGACACTCCTTGTCTGCGACTATCTGTTTTTCACAGATGGATGACTTTGTACACTATGGTCTATCTCATATCATAGTGTGTACTATCCATTTGTGTCATGTCCCACCCAATGATGATAAAAATAAAGCATAGCATATTTGGCAGAATATCGAAGATCATATCTTTCTCAATCAATAACCATTCTTTTTCAATACTAAATTTTTGAGTTATCCATGCTAACATTTCTTCTTTTCTGCATCTTCACCACCATTATCTATCCATTTCGAGAGCACACTCATGTTCTTCAAACCCACCTATCCTCTCGAGGGGGCATACCACTACCTCCTCATCATTCTCCCTTTCATTGGGGCATACCCTAACCTGTTTCATACTGGGGCATGATTGGGGCATATTTTATTTGACACAATGTTGAAACAACATTGTATCAAAGAGGGGCAAACTGTAGACACCGAAAATTGGTCTAGGCCTGCGAACACCACTTTCGACATAATTTTCCATTATCCATGGTAATGATTAAATAATGTTAATTATTTAATTACCCTTTCTAACACATATTTCCACTATTAATTAAATACCCCTTTTTCATTAATTCATTAATTCATAAATAACCTTTATTCAACCTTGATTAATTAAATAAATCATAATTATTTAATTATGTCGCTAACTAATTAATTCTTCCTTCTTAATTAAATACTTTATTATTTAACTACCCCTTTGTCATACTTCAACTATAATTAAATATTTATTATTTAATTATTCATTTAACCCCCTTTATCTATAATTAAATATTTATTATTTAATTTATTCAATTCCACCTTTACAACAATCAAATTAAATAAATGATCTTTATTTATTTAATTAAATCTCTCACTTTAGAATGTTGAATTAAATTAACATTTAATTCATTTATTTAATTATTTATGTCACATTCTTCTATCAATCAGTTGACTAGTCATTCACTCACCTTTTGACTCAAGATCTATTTTTAGTTCTCCAGTTATCTCCGGATTCAACATCTGATTATCTCTGTGAGAGGACTCTCTATCACAACTAGTCAGTTAACTAGTTCCAACTCATATGCATGATGTGTCTATTAATTAAATATCTTTATTTAATTAATTAACTCATGTTTGCATTCAAATGCATTATTCTTTAACTTCTAATTTGTGTTTGACATTCAAAGTCTTGTTCTTCTATTTTTAAAGATTCTTAACTCGAGATTAAGATCTTGAACTCATGTTCTAACTCACATTCTAACTTAATCTTTATCCTATAGTCTTTTCTGACTCATGTTATAACTCACATCGCATGGAATTCATCAATCTCATCCGTCGATCTCTCTTTCAATCTGAGCCGATCGTTCGAAAACCCAAAATCTATAAAATGGCATGTCATAATCATTATTCCTCCTCCCGAAATCATACACTTTTGAGAAGAAACTTATCTTTGATATTTTTCTTAGACACTCGACGAAGTTATGCTTGCATCAATACTGAGAAATCTGAGGGCAAAAATACTGAAACAACAAAATGGAGAAGAGCAATCAAGATAATTCAAAGGAGTGAACACATATTTGGTGAGACCTTTTCAATTAATTTGCTAGTTATTCATTATGTTTATTTCCTCGTTCTTTGTTGTTTGATTTAGATTAATATTGGCTAGATTAAGATTAACATTGTTTATTCTAGTTTGCAGATATCCTAATCTAGATTTTAATTCTATGTTACATTTGGTGAACCCGACGTGAACACGCTTCAAAATTCGCACATCTTTTCATCTTTCCATTTTTCTTTTTTTTGCAGGTTTTTCGTACGACGCACCACTTCTATTCAGCACAGTGATGCATCTATATTACGAGCCACATCTGCTAAAAATAGCGACGCACCTATCATCCCGAACCACATCCACGAAGTCCTGAACCGCATCCGCCTGTCAACAAATTCATGAACCGCATCCACTTGTCGACATCGAACCGCATTTGTGGCTCAAAACGCCGCATCTGGCTAGTAAACATTTTTCACTTTTTTTATTTGACTTCCATACATCCGCATTTTATTTTATTGATTTTGTGTGATTTTCATTTTTTGCTAATGTTTGTTTCAACTGTGTTAAGGGGGAATAACGTAGTGTTTGCAGGATGAAGCATAGAAGACAATAAAAACCAAAGACAATATTTTTTGCAGGACGAAAGCTGAAGACGAGAGCAATGAACTACTAATCAATTTGCATGTAGGACCTAATGCCTTTGTCTTTATTTATTTATCATGCTTTTTGTTTGGTAGATAGATAACTGTCGTTTGGAATAAAAAGAATCACTGTCTTCTTTGTTTGGTGCGAAAGCACATATTTGTCACCCTTATGATTTGGTACACTGAAGTATCCTCTCCCCTTGTGCATTTGTGCGATCCTGGGTGCAAGAGAAACAGTTACCAATTCTAGAACTTGGGCCTATCTTGGTGGGAAAAAGTACTCACCCCAAGACAACTCAGACCGGTAGCACGTTAGACGCCAAGCGACTTCTAGCCAATATATAAAAGAGGATTCTTGGAGAAACCCAAGAATCACACACAATATTTTGATGAGATGGACATAAATGGACTCTCACCGACATTGGATAGTGCCCCACGAATGAAATTCCCTTATTAAACAGCTTGTTGTAGAGTTACCAAAATCCTACCTACTTGTTGGCGCAGCAGGGTCAGCCCTATGAAGCCGTCTTACATTCTTATGGTTTATGTGTGGAGATGAGATGTATGCCATGGGAGTTTCATGGGTATAGTATCCTGGCTGCCCCGTATAAGTGAGTTTCGTGGAGGGGATCTAGTGGGGTCAAGCTACTAGTCATCCACCATAAATATGCGTAGCTGGAGAAATCCAAGTAAGAACTCAACAAGTATTGTCCAAAAAATCCTAGGTTGTAATTATTTTTTGAGTCTTAACAGTCCCATCATCACAAACTTAAAATACATTGATTTATGTGCTTGTGTTTGTTGTATTCATCCAAAATATTGATCAAAAAATGGAGTCAGTCGAAACAACTTTCGGGAAAAATTCAACTGTCAAAAATTGAGTTGCAACTGTCAGTTTAAACACCGCATCTGTCTTAGCGAGTCAGATTTGTTAGGGGAAAAGCTGCATGTGTCTGTCAAAAACATTCATTTTCCACAGTCTGGATATCAAGAGCCGCAACTGTCACATTTTGAGTCGCATGTCTGCATGCAAGCCACATTTGTCACTTTTCAAGCCGCAAGTGTCTGTTAGAAAATTCAGGTTTACAGAGTCCATATTTAGAACTGCATGCGTATTACAAACCATAGTTGTCATAGGAAACACCACATCTATCAGAAAAACCACATGCATTTTGAAAAACCGCATCTGTCATAAACTAAACCGCATCTGTCAAAAAATTCCAAACTCTGTCAGTGTCCAAAATGAGCATTTAGTCAAATCACCACATGCATCATAGAAAACCACATCTGTCAAATTGAGAATCGCATCTGATAGGTGAACCGCATTTGACTGTCAACAGAAAACCTTGTAAACTGCAAATGAAGTCCAAAACATAACAGTCATTTTTTCTTTTGTTTCTTAAGAACAACCTTGGACATATTTGGAAATTTGTTTTTCAAAAACCCTAGCATCATTAGGTATCATTTACATCCTAGTCATAGTCATCCTAAATTGCATCCATATCATAAGTCATCCTAAGTTGCATACATATCATAGATACATCATAGGAAAATTGCATATATCAGAATAGATAAACTTTTTGCGTCATTGGATACTTTCACATTTCATTTTGTCCTTAGTATTGAACCTTGCCACTTTTAGTCCTATCTGCGGATCTTTCCAACTCAATAGTCTAGTTTGGGAAATTCTCCTTGTCAACTATCCTTGTCCTACAATCAGGTTCCTTGGTCAAGTTAAATATTTTCTTGGATTTATTCCATAGGTGGTAGGTTATACCTCATTTTAGAATCATTTATTGTCATAGTCTACTCGACATTTTGCATATCGTACATCCTAGCGCATGTCATTTTACTATATGTCATTGTCGTAACATCTGTGATATTCAAAAAATCCAAAAAAAAACATAGACTAAAAATCATATCATTTAAAGACATAATTTCATATCATTTGCATTACCATCCATCACCATGTCTTCCGTTGACCTTGATATGCTTGCTAGTCAAGTTGAATACCAATTACTCCGCATGGGTCAATACCAACAAGCCATAGACTTCAAAAGAAAATTTATCCAATCCAAATGCCAATCAACCTCAACTCATGGTCAACTACCCACATATCCCTGTTATCAACAACCCATAAACTCTAGTATTCCATCCATCTACCCTCATTATCAAGAGTCCCCAACACCATCTATGACACTTTCATTAGTCATACCCACCCTAACCTTGACAAGGGAAATCAACCATCCATCAATCCAGTCCAAGTCTCCACATCATATCCTAGTCCTTCATCTTACCCTAATCCTCCATTCACGTCATATCCTAGTCCTCCATCCACATCATATCCTAGTCATGCATTCATGTCCTATCCTAGCCCATCATCCCTCAACCAAGTCCAAACCTCCATGCCATATCCTAGTCCATTATACACCAATCTTGGGGAGAAATATATGCTTGATTTTCCTTTGTGGAGGTAGGGATACAATCCATGGAGTAGATGGTGTATATTTGAGTGACCCTTACCATGATCCAAGAAAGTAGAAGAAAAATGCCATATAAGAGAAGTTAATCATTTAGAGAGAAGAATATTCTAATGCAAGGATATATAAGCAATTTGATGTCCAAAATTCTTAAGGTAGATGCAAAATTTGGCATGCTTACATTTGATGGTACTATAGATGCTAAAAAAATGCACAATTGGATAATATAATATGAAGTTTAATGCACTCGATAAAATCTTTCTACAATCAAAGAATTTGTTTTTCCTAGCACAAAATCAGTTTGTAATGCCGTCCTATTATACAAAATTCTTTTATGAACACAAACATAGGGAAAGACTTAAGTCACAATAGATTGGAACAATTTTGAGGGTAATTTATGTCTAGGTGGGTAGGTTCAAACAAGAACTTAAAAATTAAGTGTTCAAATATGCATAAAAAACAAGAACGAGATGTGAATGAACACTGTTGAATATCATAGGGTGCTACCTTACTAAAGCTTTTTGAGAAAGCAACAACCAAATATTGTTAAATATTTATTAGTATTGAATTCTTACATCCAACAATTGCTATTTTTATTTAATATGAAGTAGATGGTGTATATCTGAGTGACCCTTACCATGATCCAACAAAGTGGAGGAAAAATTCCATATAAGATTTAAGTCAATCATTTAGAGAGAAGAATCTTCTAATGTGAGGATATATAAGTAATTTGATGTTGAAAATGATTAAGGTAGACACAAAAGCTGGCATGCTTACATTTGATGGTACTATAGATGCTGAAAAAATGCACAACTAGCTAATGCAATATGAAGTATAATGTAGTTGAGAAAATATTTCTACAATCAAAGAATTTGTTTTTCCTAGCAAAAAATAAGTTTGTAATGCCTTCCTATTATAGAAAATTCTTTTATGAACACCAAGACAACGAAAGGCTTAAGTCACAACCATTTGGAATAATTTTGAGGACATTTTATGTCGAGGTGGGTAGGTTAAAACAAGAACTTAAAACTCAAGTGTTAGAATATGCATGAAAAACAAGAATGAGATGTGAATGAACACTATTAAATATCACAGGTTGCTACCTTACTAAATCTTTCTGAGAAAGTAACAACCAAATTTTGTAAAATATTTATTAGTATTGCATCCTTACATCCAACAATTACCGTTCTTAGTTAATATTCAATGCCTAGATGACAACTGCACAAATGACATGTAAATTCAGATAACATAAATAAATGTAGGTGACACACTAAAGGAGGAATTTCAAACATTGTAGACACTGCAAAAATAATAGCCACAGTTAAGAAGATTGTTGGAGCCTGCATCTGTAAGGGGAAAAAATAAAGTAGTGTGACCGACAACACCAAAGTAGAACAAAATTAGTATATTGAGATTTGCGTATTATAAATTGAAATAAAGATCGTACAGTGAAAGGATTACTAAGAAAATACCAACCTGAGAATCAAACAAATCGCTCCTTTTGAATCAGAAACTCCACTAGGAATTTAAGCTATGGAAAAGTGAAAATGTATGCTCGTTTGATGTGATTTAATGGGAAAAATCCAAAGAAGTGAAGCTCAGAAACATTCTATAGAAATGAAGCTTCTCCTAACTCGTCTTGCTTATAGCACCTCTCCCTATCCAACAAAATGGTCACATTAAAGACAAACTCAGAAACATGAAAACAACAACAAGATTAACACGCATTTCTTAGAGAATAATAGGAAATAAAATTTGCTCACCTGCTCAGAAAAGCTATACAGAACCGAAACTCCTCCTAACTCGTGTTGCTTATAGTACCTCTAGCTTGAATTGTCTCTCTTAAAAGGAGTTCCCCTTAACTAAAAATGACAATTAGATTAAGATCGACTATCCCCTGTTCTCTATGCAAAAGAAGTATAAAGAATTATCTGAAAGATTCACCATTCTAAATAAGTTACTAAGTGGTTTCATAAGAGATTTATTTGTGTCGTTCACAACACTCCACCCAGGCTATTTCCAAAATAATCTCTTATTTAAGTGCCACCAACATCATATATGGTTTATATAGAATGAAATAAACTTAAAAACGGTTACAAAATTGTTACATTACCACGTTTACAAACAAAATTGTTTTTGAATTAATTTTTTTCTTTATTTAACATTGTTCTTCTTAAATGTTCAAAGATAAAATATTTTTTAAAATTTTCGATCTTATACACTCTTTGCAAAAAAAAGATAATTCTGTAAAAATAAATATTAAATATTAAAAAAATATGAATTTAAGAATTTTTAAATTATTATTTTTCTTTATTTCACATTTCTCTTCTTAAATTTCAGATATAAAATATTTTTCCAATTTTTTTTGATTTGATACACTCTTTTCAAAAATATAAAAGACAAAGTGAACTTTAGTTTTAATAATACTGAAATGTTTTTTTTTTGTTATAAAATGTAGTAAATCTATTTTATCACTTAATAGAGTTTCAAAATATGATTTTCAATATAAATTTATTTTTTAACATATTATTCTATCTATTTCTCTATAATTTTAAATACTTTAAGAGCTATATTATTTTACTATTCTATTTTTTATTACTATTTTTACTATTCTATGTTATATTTTGTTTTGTTTTTAGAAAAGTAGAATAAATATTATATATTGAAATATCTTATACACTCTTTTCAAAAATATAAAATACAAAGTGACCTTTAGTTTTAATAATAATGAAATTGTTTTTTTTTTAATATAAAATGTATTTAATCTATTTTATCAATTGATAGAGCTTCAAAATATTTCATCAATTATGTTATTTTTAATAGAAATTTATTTTTTAAAATATTATTCTATCTATTTCTCTATAATTTTAATATACTTTAAGATTTATATTATTCTACTTTAGATTTAAAAATATTTTATTAAAGAGTAGGAAAAACACTTCATATTACATAACAATTTAAAAATAAATACTACTTTTACTATTCTATGATGTATTTTGTTTTGTTTTTTATAAAAGTATAATAAATATTATATATTTATGTATAATTGATTATTTGATTGATGAAATACATAAAACCTACTTCTAAAAATAGTTCTTTAAGTAAACTAAAAATATTAATTTTGAAATAATCTTAAAGAAAAAGAAAATAACATTTAAGTAAATCGAAAAAGTTCTTCAAATAAAAAGAAAGTAATCAAGGTGAATAAAATAGTGTTTATCCCATTCTTATTTAAACATAAAGTTAGCCTTCACCAAAATGTCAAATTAAATTTGCTGATTTTTTATTGACACAGACTCCACATACTCGTTGCTTTCACTATATAACGCCTTTGGACGTAAAAATTTATAATTAGAAAAGTAACTATAAGTTTATAAAAGTAGTGATAATGGGAAAGTAGTTAAAATATACTACAAAACCTTATGTAGGTAGAAATAATGCAACATAGAAGACAATCTTAGAAAAAATGATGGGCAAAAAAATACATAAAAAATGGCAAATTGTGATGAATGAATGAGATCCGTTCAATCGTCTTACACTCGTATGGAGGTTGGAACAACCATAGATCTGAAAAAACAAATATATATTTTAATTGATATTCTATGTATTATGGGTAGAGTATATCATGCTCTCAAAATGGTTGTTAAAATGAGACACGTCTTTCCCTTTGAAAACTTTTACATACATGACCTTAATTGATGGTCTCTACAAAGATGGTAGATTAGATATAGCTTTTAGGTGAATTGACAAAAATGACATGAATTTTGTAAGGCTAGAAAATGAGGTAGATTAGATGAAGCTTCATATCACCATCCAAGGAAACAAGATGACTTTTGCAAGGTTGATAAAGTAGATGAAACCTACAATTCTTTTACAAATATTGAAACTTCTTCATTTTATAAATGAAGTGAAATTAAGTATAATTATTAATGAATTTACAAAGATGACAACATTGACATGGCTTTGGTGTTTTTTTATAACTTGTCTAGTATTTTATTATGGACAATAATTTATAAATGTTTGATATGTTTTCATTGTGAAGTACATGAGGTGGAAATAGATCAAATTTTGTTTAAAGAGATGTCAGGATAAAGTTTTTCCCCCAACATATTTATTTATAGATATGTGATTTTCGGTGTTTGAGTTCAATCTAATAGTGCAATTTTTTTTTGGAGTCTAGGCCCTTATGTGTATTAGGCCTTATTTTATCCATCATATATAACCAATTTTAGAAAAAACTGAATAGGTATCCCTTAATCATAATTGCTTATGTGTTGCTCTCCATCATTCTCCACATCCCTACCATGTGCTAGAAGTTGCAAAAATATAAGAAAGTTATAAGTTCGGGAGTGTTTTGGTCAAATTTTCCTTTTTTTGTAGTATTGTGGAATTTTGGTGTACTACCAAATATTTCCCACTTTTCAATGTCCTATCTTGCATAAATTCTTTGATACCAATTGGTCATTTTCCTAAAGTCTAATTCTTGACAATATTCAGACCTTATCTTTTGGGATCAATATTTTGAAATTTACTCTTACATTATTACCAATTCAATTATTTTCTTGAAGTTCAATCCCTCATATTTTGTATACATATATATTTTGGGATCACAGTTTCATAATTTCTCTTTCATTTATAAGGATTATCTAGTATGTATGAAGCCTAGTATTTGATAGCATGCATTATCTCACCTTTTTTGGAATTGTTTTTTGGGAAATTACTTGCTTGCATAATAGTTTAGTGGACCCCAAACCCCAATTTTTTTTCAAGGATTATTCTCTTGGGTTCTAGGACTAGTCATTCTTGTACATGGTTTACTTTGAGGCCTAACTTATTAATTTTAGTGATTATAATAGAAATTGTCATTGTGTATCCTTTTAGGAATTAGAATTTTGGATTCCACAATGCTTTGGGTATGAATAATGCTAGAATACCAAACACCACTTTACCATTAGGGTTTAATAAAAAACTTTGTGCTCAATCAATATTATACAAGATGATAAAAATTTGATAGTACTTTAAAAATCTTCCTTATTCAATGAATCTTAGCTTAGTTATTTTATTATATAATGGGTTGTTTATCCATTGAATTATAATTAAATTGATATTAAAGAGATATGTTTTTGATGCTACTAATGGTCTTATGTGTGCTTGTTATTACACATAGAAGGAGAGATAGGGATGAAGTATGAGTATAAGGGTTACTACACTCTATCAACAATTTTCTCTCCTTGGATCAAGATTAGGGACACTAATCTAGGAAATGTGAATACTGAGGATGTTAGATACATAGGACAATTAAGAGGGGGGTGAATCATTTGTATACATAAAAATATCAAAAAACTTTATTAACATTTAGGTCTGCATTAGCCCTTAAACCCTTATCCACCATTAAACCCTTAACATGCATTAACAAAATGTAAACATGTAAAGAAGTAATGAAAACACATCCGAACATATAAAAAAACAAGATTTACATGGAAAACCCAAGAAGGGAAAAAAAATAGCGAGGATTAGCTAACTAATATATGAATTGAAACATTGAATACAATAAGGCTCACTGCACAAAAAGATAAAGAATATATCATTAATGGTGGCTCATTGTCAAAGGAATCACTCTCTAGAAGAAAGAAGAATAGAGGAAGCGGTGGCTCACTACCAATTTGAACTTCTAACAATTCATCTCTGATATGCTGAAGGTATAGTTCTATTAAAATATAAATGAATTCATCAAATAGATTGAAATGCAGACACCTTCTGCTCATTGTATTAGGAAGTAATAGGCATTAAGGCCTGCACTTTGATCATCACACTTGATCACATTCACATCTTTCACATCACACACACTGCTCTTGATCTACACAATAATTCTTCTTGCATATATACCCTCTGTGACCTAAAATAATCTCAATTAGGTCAACTTTAATGAATGTATGCACCTCAAGCATGAAACATCAAATAGGTTGGCACCAAACACTTCCACTACTTATTTGGGACCTATCTATTCAATAGAGAGGGGTCCATACTTGAACATAGTGTTTAGGTTTATTAAGCATATTTCAATATGAAATTTTAGTATATTTCAAATATATTATTTGTTAGGGAAGGTTATATTATTAATTAGTTTATAAAATGAAAACTTAAGTTGTATAAAAAAAGTTGATTCTAATGTGTCATGTTCATAGATATTTTACATATATATAACATATTAGCTAGATAATATTTATAAATGTGTTGTAATGTGATTTATTATTTGTTGTGTAATACTATTAATTAGTTTAAATTAAATAAAAGATTAAAATTAGAAAAAAATCATTATTTTTTGTTGGAAGACAATTGATTTGTGCGTGCTTATTGACATGCGCAATAGAAAATGTATGGTGACATAAATAATTGTCTTTAGTTAGAAGGCAGTTGATGTGTAGGTGTTCTTACAATTTTTTAATCTAAATAGAATCTTCTTATGTCCAACACATGGAAACTATTTAGAAATAGTATTTGTATAAGTGTCATCATAAATAACACAATGAAGAAGCACTTAGTTGGAGGGAAATTTGTAGGTGCCATTTATAAGCTTCATTTTTATTAACAATACAAGGTGGCCCTTGGTTGGAAGATAATTGATATGTGGCTTGCCTTGTACAAGCATTAACCTAAGTTTGAATATTTTATACTCAACTTATGAGGTTGTTTTGAAATATTAGGCATTTGTAAACTTCCTTTCTATCAACAACATGAGGTGGTCCTTGGTTGCAAGATAATTAAATTTTTAGTATATTTATATAAGTTTTGATTCAAGTTTGAATTAATATGTCCAACTCATAGCAGTTATTTTGAACTAGTCAATTTGCAACTTGTTTACCACCAACACATAGTTTGTCTTTTGTTTATAAGGTAATTGGTTTGTGGGTATGTTCTTGTAGAAGTTTTTCCTTAAGTTCGAATAACCTTTTCCCAATCTATGAGAGTTGTTTTGAAAAAAGTGGACACAAATATACTGAGAGGGGGGTTGAGGGGGAATCGGTACAACCCTCAAAACCAATTCAATTTAACTTATCCAACTTATCAACCAAAACATATAATTGCCTTAATCAGATAACTCATGAAGAAACAAAAGCACAAAAACCCAACACTAGAATTTACGTGGAAACCCAACAAGGGAAAAACAATGGTTAGCAATCTGCTTGGATCTATTGTCCAAATCCAGCCTCACAAATGACTCAATAGTTACACCAATTTTAAGGTCTTTAGTCTAAGGAAGTTCACAACTCCTCGTTGAACACTTAAAAAGGGAGGCTACAACCTTTGAGTACAACTCCGAAGAATTAGATGACAAATCACAACCGCAACACTTCAACTGACTCCTACTCACTACCTTCAGCACTTCTCATACCTCTCTACCTTTGGCTCACTACCTCCAGAACTCACACTTCCACTTTTTCCTTTGGCTCACTAGCTTAATCACTCACATAATTTGATTGGCTCACTACCTCCAACATGCATTAAACACTATTTTGTAAGTTCGCACATATTACTCTACTTTCAATGTACCACTGTCAACAAATTGCATTATTTGCACATTAAAAACTTGTAAATTTTAATCACACACTTGATCTTACATTTATACCATCCACAAGCATCAAAAGGTTTTTCCTTGTTGACCATCCCAAAATGTATGAAAATGAAATGTGCAACGACCATATTTGAGTTAGGTTTAACTCATCCATGAGAAAGGGAAATCAAATGTGGTCCAAGCCAGGAGATAAGAAGGACCTATTTCAAATCTGCATGCATCCCTATGCTAGCACACACCACAGAAACTTGGTGCAAGCAACTTAGAACACTAATTCAACCCAACAAACATTGAACCCTTGAAATATTAATTTCTAGACAACAAGTGGTACTAGAAAAATAAGGTAGCATCACATAGATCATATTATAAGCATCAAATGATATTCAAGAATATTCCCATGCCCTTCTTTCATAGCTTTATGCAACATTATGTTGGTGCAAGCAAATAGACACATAACTAACATCTATTGCAAACCTAGACAACACAAACTTGAGATATAAAATTGACATCACAACTTGCGGTACACCTTAGAAACTGAACCTCAAGAAGAAAAAATAGATAAATATTGGAAACACTTCCTCCAAACTGCAAGACCACAAAATCAACTATAGAGAAATTCAGAGCATTTCTCAGAACCATTCATGATTGCATTAGTATAGTCACCATGCTACTTACTCAAGAAACTTTTGCAGTAACATAAATGATTTGAAAAATTGGGAACTACATACTCATAGTTCATTCTATCTACTATTCAAACTGCAAGACCATATCTTAAGATGTAGAGGAATGCAAAGCATTCTCTAGAGCCTTTTCTCGAGCACTTTCCTAAGACATTGGCTAAAAGAGATTCTTCTAAAAAAATTATAGCAACAAACAATGAATACAACATCCATAGAATCACATACACATTCATGAGTATGAAATCCAACTTCGTACATTATACTTAATCATCTTGATTGCAACACATGCAACCAACTACAAACTACCACCTTCCAAACAATAAATACAACCTCATCAACAACCTCCATATGGTTTGATATCAATGACAATAAGAGAACTCCACACTATTGACATTAATGACAATACTTGCAACATACTTGTAACAATCTCCCCCTTTGGCATTGATGGCAACACCAACGAGAGAAAAACCAAAGAGAAATGCACTGTCCCCCCTTGTTTTATCTTTGCTTTATCTCTCCCCTTTGACATCAAGGACAAAGGGCCATTGGGATTTAGCTGAGCTTTCCAAAGCATACAAGCTCCCCCTATTTGTATAAATTTTAACATTCTTCTACTTGCTCCCCTTGAGAGGTAACCTTCATAAATCTAGGGATAGAAATGTGTCTTGAATTTCTCCCCTTGGATAGATCCATCAACCACGCATCTAGTTATAACACCTCTCCCTATCCAACAAAATGGTCACATTAAAGACAAACTCAAAAACATGAAAACAACAAGAAGATTTACACGCATTTCTCAGATCATAACATGGAATAAGATTTTCTTACCTGCTCAGAAAAGCTATACATAATTGAAACTCCTTCTAACTCGTGTTACTTACAGTACCTCTAGCTTGAATTGTCTCTCTTAAAAGGAGTTCCCCTTAACTAAAAATGGCGATTACATTAAGATCAACTATCCCCTTTTCTCTATGCAAAAGAAGTATAAAGAATTATCTAAAAGATTCACCGTTCTAAATAAGTTACCAAGCGGTTTCATAAGAGATTTATTTGTGCCGTTCACAACACTCCACCCAGGTTATTTCCCAAATAATCTCTTGCTTAAGTGCCACCAACATCATATATGGTTTATACATAATGAAATAAACTTAAAAACGGTTACAAAATTGTTACATTACCATGTTTACGAACAAAACTGTTTTTGAATTAAATTTTTTATTTATTTAACATTGTTCTTCTTAAATGTTCAAAGATAAAATATTTTTTAAAATCTTCGATCTTATACACTCTTTGCAAAATAAAGATAATTTTGTAAAAGTAAATATTAAATATTAAAAAAATATGAATTTCAAATTTTTTAAACTATTTTTGTTCTTTATTTCACATTTCTCTTTTTAAATTTTAGATATAAAATATTTTTCCAATTTTTTTGATTTGATACACTCTTTTCAAAAATATAAAATACAAAGTGACCTTTAGTTTTAATAATATTGAAATGAATTTTTCGTAGTATAAAATGTAGTAAATCTATTTTATCAATTAATAGAGTTTCAAAATATGATTTTCAATATAAATTTATTTTTTAACATATTATTCTATCTATTTCTCTATAATTTTAATATACTTTAAGAGTTATATTATTTTACTATTCTATGTTTTATTTTGTTTTGTTTTTAGAATAGTAGAATAAATATTATATATTGAAATTTTTGATCTTACACACTCTTTTCAAAAATATAAAATACAAAGTGACCTTTAGTTTTAATAATAATGAAATGATTTTTTTTTTAATATAAAATGTATTTAATCTATTTTATCAATTCATAGAGTTTCAAAATATTTCATCAATTATGTGATTTTAATAGAAATTTATTTTTTTAAATATTATTCTATCTATTTCTCTATAATTTTAATATACTTTAAGATTTATATTATTCTACTTTAGATTTAAAAATATTTTATTAAAGAGTAGGAAAAACACTTCATATTACATAACAATTTTTAAAAAATATACTACTTCTACTATTCTATGATGTATTTTGTTTTGTTTTTTATAAAAGTATAATAAATATTATATATTTATGTATAATTGATTATTTGATTGATGAAATACATAAAACCTACTTCTAAAAATAGTTCTTTAAGTAAACTAAAAATATTAATTTTGAAATAATCTTAAAGAAAAAGAAAATAACTTTTAAGTAAATCGAAAAAGTTCTTCAAATAAAAAGAAAGTAATCAAGGTGAATAAAATAGTATTTATCCCATTCTTATTTAAACATAAAGTCAGCCTTCACCAAAACATCAAATTGAATTTGTTGAGTTTTTATTGACACAGACTCACATACTCGTTGCTTTCACTGTATAACGCCTCTGGACGTAAAAATTCATAATTAGAAAAGTAACTATAAGTTTATAAAAGTGGTGATAATGGGAAAGTAGTTAAAATATACTACAAAACCTTATGTAGGTATAAATAATGCAACATAGAAGAAAATCTTACAAAAAATGATTGGCAAAAAACATATCAAAAATGGCAAATTGTGATGAACGAAATAGATCCGTTCAATCATCTTACACTGGTATGGAGTGTAATACCCCTCCATTTTGCTTTGTGTTCAGACTACTTTTATGCTTTGTTTTGGTTTCAGCTACTATGATACTGGACATACATTGTTATGTGTGTTTTGATCGCTATTGTTAGAGCGATGAACTATTATTTGTGTGATGTGGTTTATCTGATGATTTTTTTTACATGCTTTAATGGTGTAATGATGTAGTAGATATAACATCTGTTTTATCTGAGATTATTGAATAAGATGGAAATGTTAGTTTTGATGAGTGTATTGGTGAAGGGGATGGGTTCGCATCACTCGCTTGCGAGCACCCTGTGATTCCGTGATTTCCTCTTCACGGTGTGTATTTTATGCTATTTATATTATATGTTGTTGTTTAGTTGGTTTTCAAGTTTTCAGGTACATGACATCGACTCCACCTAGTTTCACAGGTTTGAGCATGTCAATCCAACAGTTAATTTGAACAAGAGATAGTAGCTAGGTAACTTGTGTCAAGTTTACACCCTAGCCTTAGTGTGTCGTTAGTCATGTTTGTTGAGTCGTGGTTTACTTTGTTTTATTGATATTTGATTCTGTGAGGTGCTTGTTCATGAAATTAATATTTAGAATAATTGCATTGATTAAGGTTATTTATTTAAATTAGAATTGAAATTGTGGATAGAAGTTATATTTAAATTTATAAATAAAATTTAATTTAATTAATTTTAATCCAAAGGGTTGAATTTATTTACTAAATAATTAAATTTAATTAATTAAGTTTTATGTTGAGTAAATTAAAAGAAACAAAATAATGTAATGTATTTTTGAATTAAATTTTATTTGAGAAATTAGTTTCAATATTTCGAATTAATTTATTATTTAGAATTATTAAATTAAATTAATATTAGATTTGGTTGTTGAGGATATTTTCAATTATGCCAACATGTGAGAGTTGAATTAATTAAAAGAGTTTGTTGCAAATGCATTCACAGAGAGAATTTTGGAGAAGAAAGCTTCTTCATGGGTGTGAGGATGTTTTTGGAAAAAACACACAGAGGATTTTTTTTGGAGAAATTCTTGGCTATAGTTTTACATTGGAGTTATTTTGGAAAATTTTGCTGTGTTTGTGGATTGCTTTCTTGGTTGGTGTAACACCCTCCATTTTGCTTCTTGTTCGGTTTGCTTTATGCTATGTTTGGATGCAACTACTATGATACTGGACACACCTTGTTATTTGTGCTTTGATCGCTACTATTGAGGGACAACTATTTTATGTGATGTGATGTGGTTTATTTGATTATTGTTTCACATGCATAATGGATTAATGATGTTTTAGATTTAGAATGAGATGTTATTATGAGATTATTGATTATGATGTTAATGTCAGTATTTGATAAGTGGATTGGTGAAGAGGACAGTTTCCCATCACTCGCTTGCGAGCGCCCTGCGAATCCGTGATTTCTTCTTCACGGTGTGTATTATATGCTGGATATACTGTATTATGTTGTTTACTTAGTTTCAGGTTGTAGGTACATGACATCGACTCCACTTGGTCTCACAGGTTTGAGCGTGTCGATCCAACGGTTAAGTTGAAAGGGAGATAGTAGCTAAGTAACATTTGTCAGGTTTGCGCCCTAGCCTTAGTGTGTCATCTGTCCTATTTGTTGAGTCATGTTTACCTTATTTAATGTTATATGATTCTGTTAGATGCGTTATTATTAAGTCAATATTTAGAATATTTGCATTGGAAAAAGTAGTGATTATGTTATATCAAAATTAATATTATGCTTTGAGGTTATATTTAAAGTTGTTAATGAAATTTAATTTAGTTCAATTTTAATTTATTTAATTAATTAAATTTTAATCTCAAAAGGGTTGAATTTAGTTATTAAATAATTAAAATTAATTAATTAAGTTCATTGGATTAAATTAAATTAAATCAAAAGAAATTTAAAGATATTTGTAAATTACATTTAGAAATTGAAAGGAAATTGAAATTGTATTTTAAATTCAATTTGGGTTTTCGAAAATAGAAAAGAAAATAAATATCTAATTCTCAACTTTGCATGCAATGAGAATTAGGGTTGTATTAGATATTTTGATTTATGTTGAATGCATGTTTTCAATTTAAAAGGAGAGAAGTTTTGGAAGGATTCATTTTTTTCAGAGTAGTGAATGATTTTTGGAAAATTTGTGCAAAGAAGGGTTTGAAGCAGTTATTGATTTTGGATTTAATTTGAGGGAAAATTGTTGCAATTGTTGAAGTTTTTTTTTTTGGATTGGATTCGTTGTATGTTTGAGGAAATTCAGGAAATTCTTGGAAGAGGCTTGCATCAAAAATTCATCTTCTTCTGTAGCTTCAGATTCCAGGTTTTGTTCTTGTTTTATTCAATGCAATTTATTTTGTTTATGAATCTGATTGTTGAAATTCATTGTTTGAATTAAACTTTAGAGATTGTGCTTCAAACATTTAGGTTTTAGTATGAAGATTTTACCTTTGAAAATATTCAAATGTGTTCTTCATAACACAAACCCACTATAGAAAACCTTCTTTGAAAAATCAAGATTTGTGTATTTTTCCTATCTTTATATTATTTGAAAATTTGAAGGATTAGTTTAAATGAAATGAAATTTTTAAATCTCTTGAATTTTAGGATGAAATTCTGGAAAAATTTATTAATCCTCTATTACTGGTTTTATTTATTATTTTCCCGATTTTACAAGTAAAATTCTCTGTGTAAATATATATATATATATATTTAAATCTTATACGTATTATATTTCGAATATAATACAAATAACATTTAAATACATACATATATATTGTGTGGCTTTAGAATAAATTTATTCCTTATACTAAAATTGTCGTGTACGAAATTCAAGATCCATCGCTGTATGAAATTGGAACGGAGGTCCAAGGCGAATTCCTTTCCTTTTTTTTGTTTGTATTAATTTATGGTTATGATCATGTGAATAAAGGGGAGGTGGGAGCCGCCGTCCACCTCACTATACTAAGGTGGGGATAGGCACTGCCCATGTGACAGTGTGCCCACCTTATAGGGGGACGTGTTGTCCCATGGAAAGCACCGACCCCCAAGTCCTTGGGTATGAGTGTGGCCGGCCGGTACAAGGTACCATCGGTGTATTGTTAAAAGTGACTTTAATTTATATTATATGTTTCGTCCTTCTCTGCAACGAACTTCGAATCTCGTGTCTGTCTTGTACAATGCGAATATTAAATTCGTATTTATGTTTTCATATAGAATTTATTAATTATTTTATTTTAATTTATATTTTGTATAATTTTGTTTGGTAAAATGAATATGCTTATATTAAATATTAATATATAATATTTTGGTATAGACTGAATATAGTTTATATTAAATATTATATTTTATTTAACATGAGTATATTTGTATATTAGGAATTAGTAGTTGTCTAGGAAATTGTACAGAATTAATTAAATTTATTTTCTGGTAATTCTTAGAAATGACAGAGATTTTAAAATTAATGTGTATGTAGGTATATTTTTTTAAATATAGTTTGTAACTTTAAAAAAAATAAAATAAAAAAATAAGCATGCTATGTATATATTCTTAAGTGTATATATATATCTTTTAATATTCTGTTTAGGCATTTTATTGCATGCAAGTAATTAGGTAGTGAGTTAACTGAAATGTTTATTGTGCATAGTTATTTAAGTTTGTGAAAAATATTTATTTAAAAGAGGGATTTATTTGTTTATTGGAAATGTGAATGGTTATTAGTTTAATTTTCTACGAGATGCATTAGATAAGAATATGGATTTAATATATCTGAAAATAGCGTATTTCCTTGCCTTTGCCTATTGTTGTTATCTTTTCCTTATAGTCATGAATGGGGTAAAAGGGTTTTATAATTATTTGTGTTAATCCTGTTATCGTGCTTTGACTTTGTCATTGTTTCTATTGAATGAGTATGGATTTAGGAAATCCAAATATTAGATTTGAATTATGGCTTGAATGCTTGTTGTAGCTATGTTGTCAAGTTGTATTGTGGGATTTGGGATTTGGTGTTAGTTCTAAATTGTAAGTCTTCCAGAAGAACTTAGAGGATGAAGGTTGTTGAATCTTTATGCCATCCAGTTGTTTTCCCTTGGGTAGTGCATGGCGTCTTTTCAGGTTTTACCCGGTTTCCACGAATGGGGATGTTTTGTGCCTCCTATGAAAGGAGTGGTTTACGTGTGTTTGTTTCCTCCAAGATGTTTGGAGTGAGTTTTTTTATTTGTTTCCTCCTTGAGTTGGAGTGGTTATGATTCTTAGGTTGCATGCACTTGTGATTCCCTTGGTGATTAGTTTGGTTGTGTGTTGTCCATTAGAAGAGTGGCTTTTGTTAGGCGTCAGAGCCCAAAGAGGTAAACCGGGTAACCTTCAGAAGTCATTTAAGCAAGTGATAACTAAAGTAATGTACTTAGAAGATTAGGACTAACTTCTCACTAATCAAGATAATTTTACCTCACTCACAGACACAAGGGCTTGTTTAGACTTGGGGTGAGTGGGAAGGCTTGGAATGGAAAGATCAACTATCTTGTCAGTACGAGAGGTAGTTGATTCCGCATGAGTGAGTATGAGGGCTGGGATTCGGTTGAGGTCACCAGGATTACCTGTGTCGAAGCCTATGAAGAATTCCTAGAGGTGATCTCATGACTACTATGCGATGACACTCTATCTAGGACAATTGTTGTATATTGTTATATGTGTATGGTTCTTTGAACATACTTGATCTATTTTATGTCTGGAAGCAATGTGATCTATGTCAATGATGTGAATGTTGTACTTGTGTTGTACTGGTGTTGAGCATTTATTTGATTATGTTAGTATGTGTCAGTATGAGTCTGCCTTTGATTAGTGGTAGTCGATTCTTTGTCCATGTTGCGTTGTTACTATCTCCTAGCAAGGGGGTGGGCCTTCGGGTACCACTAGGTTGGGTGGAACATGCACCAAAATCGTTGGGTCTCCCTTGATCTTTAGTTCGTGGAGGCGAGACATCCAGTTGGACAACTCGCAGATCTTGTTATTCATTTCTTGCACTATTGTAATTCTAATTGTAATGAGTTGTATTTACCCCTCTTGTTTTTATGAAGTGGATGTATGTAATTGTAACTCTTATGTATTTTGACTCATTCTGGGAATGAGGGTTGTAATCTTATAATGGATGTATGTTATGGATATTCTATTCCTATCTTGTATTTACTTATGATGAATGCATGTATATTACTTGTATTGTTTAATGCAATGAAATATATTGATGTATGTTAATGAGGATTTAAGTAATCTCGATTACGTAACCTTAGGGGATGTTGTCAATTTTAGATGAACATGTATGTTTAATTCACTTTAATAAAAAAAAAATTTAGTAGGCTTTTATTGTGAATTGGAACTTCCTTTAGGGTTGCGTGGCAGGGCATTACAGTTGGAATCAGTAGATTGTTGGATAGAAGCTGTGAAAGCTTTGGAGAAGGCTCTGCATCAAATGTCTATTTCCTGAAGCATCTTGACTCAGGTTTTCTTCTGTGTTTTTGTATTGTTCTTGGTTTGCTTTTAAAATTGTAGTGATTAAAGATTTGGTTGTTAATTCTATTTTGGAAAAGAATTTGTTATTAGAAGAAATAAATTAAATAAATAAATTTAGAAGCTTCTATTGTTCCCGTGAAATTTCTTCAAGGAAATTGTGAAATCTTTGTAGAATTTAATTATTTGAGGAAATTGTTACTTTTGTTATTAAATAAAACTTAGAGGTTGAACAACACATTTAGATTTGTTCTAGAAAATTTAATTCACTGTAGAAAATAAATTTATTTCTAAAACTTCTGTAGAAATTGTGGTGGAGAAAACTAGACGATTTGAAAACTTATGGTTATAACTTAGATTCCTTTTAGATTTCTTGTTCTTTTATTGTTTAGGAATTCAAGAAAATTGATTAAAAGAATCAGTATTGAACCTCTGTGAATTTTGGAATGTTCTCCATTTTTTTAATATTTTCTTCCTGTAGATGGATGTTTTTTTATATATTTGCCCAATTTATCTTGTAAGTGAAATTTTGTTTAAATATATATATATATATACACACACATTATATGTATTATACTTTATTATATATACATATAATATATAAATATTCATTATTATACTGGATATTTAATTTATTTTTATTTAAAAATCGTCGTTCGTACATCGTTCTTGGGAAAACAAAAATTTGGAATTTCGTTGAAGTTTAATGATTGTAAGTTTTTTCTTAAAAAAATATTTTTTTGGTGGTTGGTGGGGGTGGATGTACCCCCACCATCCACCGTACCGACTTGCAAAAGGGAGTGTATTGCTCCCATGGCATCACCCTCCATTAAAGTGGAGGGAGCGCTGCCATGGCAGCAACGCTGCCCCGAAAGAAGGGTAGCCGATTGTACCATGTACAGTCCGATGCCCTTGACATTAAGGTTGGCTATACATGGTACAGTCCGGTCCGATGACCTTAAATAAAATTTTATTTATTTCATTGTTTTTTAATTTTAAATGAACAAAAAATAATGCCCATGGAAATTTTGTGTATTTGATTTCCGATTCGGAAATCGTCAATTTCTTTGGTTTTCGTAGAATTTAAATGGTATATATATAGTATATATGTATATATTATATATATTATATATATATATTGTGTATTTGGTTTTATTAATTATATATTCAATGTAAATATGTATACTATATATACTATATATACTATAATGAAATACATTTAATTATTCTATTTTTAGAATTATATACTTGGTTTAATAAAATGAGGCTGAGATTATTTATGTACTTTTAAATAAATAAATATATAAATATTATATCCACTATATATATATTTAAATGTGTGCATGATTAAGTGGTTGAGTTTGTTATTTAATTTGAGAAATTGTAGAAATTAGATGTGTTAGTTGTGAAACTGAAAGAATTTTTCTTGCATGGTTTTATGCTACTTTTAAAAGTAGTCAGAAGATGTGTTTGAATAAAATTAGATTTTTTCCCTTTTCTGTAATAGTAAAGGCAATTAATTTATTTTATTTAATTATTTGGTTAAGGCAATTGGTTATTTACTATGAAAAGTATTAGGAGGGGAAATGGATTTAATAGCCATTGCTTGTTGTTATTATTTTTCCTTATGTTTATGATTGGGGAAAGAGGGTTATTGAGTTTTAATTTGTAAGTCTTCCAGAGGATGTGGGTTGTCAATTTGTTAGTCAACTATTTGTATTTCCCTTGGGTAGTGCTTTATGTGATTTGTTTCCTCCAAAGTGTTTGGAGTGAGTTTCCTTAACTGTCGCCTCCTAGAATAGGAGAGATTGCGTTGTCTAGCTTGTAAGAACTTGAGTTACCCTTGGAGTATAGTTTTGTATAGTGTGTTATCCATTAGAAGAGTGGCTTCTGTTAGGCGCTGGAGCCCAAAGAGGTAAACTGGGTAACCTTCAGTAGTGTTTTAATCAAGTGATAATTAAATTAATGTACTTAGATGATTATGATGCACTTCACACTAATCAAGATAACTTAGCCTCACTCATAGATGCAAGGGATCATTTAGACTTGGGATGTGCAGGAAGGCTTGGAATGGCAAAGTCAACTATCTTGTCCTTACGAGAGGTAGTCGATTCTGCATGAGTAAGCATGAGGGACGAGATTTGTTAGAGGTCACTAGGATTACCAGAGCCTATGAAGAATGCCTAGAGGATATCTCATGACTAACTGTGCGATGAGACTTTGTCTAGGATAACATTGGTTTTGTTTTATGTGTATGGATTCCATATCATACTTGATCAATTATATGTCTAGAAGCAATGTGACCTTGTTAGTATTAGACGTATATTGTACATGTGTTTGGTTGAGTCAATATGTGTTAGTATGAGTCTACCTATGGTTAGAGGTTGTAGATCTTTGTCCTTGTTATGTTACTATCTCCTAGCATGGGGGGTGGGCCTTCGGGTACCACTTGGTTGGGTGAAACATGCACCATACACCGCTGGGTCCCCCTTTATCTTCAGTACTTGGTAGCAAGACATCCAGCTAGACAACTCGTGGTTCTTGTTTTTAATTCAAGCATTGTTTTATTTCATATTGTAATAAATTATTTTACCCCTCTTGTATTTACGAGGTGGAATTATGTAATTGTAATACTTTTGTACTATTGCCTCATTCTAGGAATGAGTGATGTAACCAGTTGTTTAAGTTAATGAATTTATATCATGGATGTTTATCTCATTGTTGTATGTTGTATAAGTGCTTATTTATTAAAGTAATTAAATGCAATGATTATAGTGATGTATGTTGTATGGGTTTAAGTAATCTCGATTATGTAGCCTTAGGGGATGTTGTCGATTGTAGATGAACATATATGTTTAATTCACTTTAATACAAAAAAAAATTATTATGCTTTTATTGTGAATTGAAACTTCCTCTAGGGTTGCGTGGTGAGGCATTACACAGAGGTTGGAACAACCATAGATCTACAAAAATAAATATACATTTTAATTGATATTCTATGTATTATGGGTAGAGTATATCATGCTCTCAAAATGATTGTTAAAATGAGACACGTGTTTCCCTTTGAAATTTTTTACATACATGACCTTAATTGATGGTCTCTACAAAGATGGTAGATTAGATGTAGCTTTTAGGTGAATTTTTAGTGAAATGACATGAATTTTTTAAGGCTAGAAAATGAGGTAGATTAGATGAAGCTTCATATCACCATCGGAGGAAACAAGATGAATTTTGCAAGGTTGATAAAGTAGATGAAACCTACAATTCTTTTACAAATATTGAAACTTCTTCATTTTATAAATGAAGTGAAATTAAGTATA
The DNA here is from genome assembly GCA_007115665.2 of Sequoiadendron giganteum. NCBI lineage: Eukaryota > Viridiplantae > Streptophyta > Pinopsida > Cupressales > Cupressaceae > Sequoiadendron > Sequoiadendron giganteum. The sequence goes on along the minus strand of CM021103.1, from coordinate 112,835,505 downwards.
ATTATTAATGAATTTACAAAGATGACAACGTTGACATGGCTTTGGTGTGTTTTCATAACTTTTCTAGTATTTTATTATGGACAATAATTTATAAATGTTTGATATGTTTTAATTGTGAAGTACATGAGGTGGAAAAAGATCAAATGTTGTTTAAAGAGATGCCAGGATACGGTTCCCCCCCCCAACATGTTTACTTATAGATATGTGATTTTTGGTGTTTGAGTTCAATCTAATAGTGCAATTTTTTTTTGGAGTCTAGGCCCTTATGTGTATTAGGCCTTATTTTATCCATCATATATAACCAATTTTAGAAAAAATTGAATGGGTATCCCTTAATTAGAATTGCTTATGTGTTGGTCTCCATCATTCTCCACATCCCTACCATGTGCTAGAAGTTGCAAAAATATAAGAAAGTTATAAGTTTGGGAGTGTTTTGGTCAAATTTTCCTATTTTTGTAGTATTGTGGAATTTTGGTGTACTACCAAATATTTCCTACTTTTCAATATCCTATCTCGAATGATTTATTTGATCTATTTAAACCTTATCTTTTGGGCTTAAGATTTTGAAATTTACTCTTACACTATTACCCATTCAATTATTTTCTTGAAGTTCAATCCCTCATATTTTGTATGTATATATATTTTGGGATTGCAGTTTCATAATTTCTCTTTCATTGATAAGGATTAGCTAGTATGTATGAAGCCTAGTATCTGATATCATGCATTATCTCACCTTTTTTGGAATTTTTTTTTGGGAAATTACTTGCTTGCATAATAGTTTAGTGGACCCCAAACCCAATTTTTTTTTCAAGGATTATTCTCTTGGGTTCTAGGACTAGTCATTCTTGTGCATGGTTTCCTTTGAGACCTAAATTATTCATTTTAGTGATTACAATAGAATTTTTCATTGTGTATCCTTTTAGGAATTATAATTTTGGATTCCACAATGCTTTGGGTATGAATAATGCTAGAATACCAATCACCACTTTACCATTAGGGTTTTATAAAAAAAATTGCACTCAATCAATAGTATACAAGATGATAAAAATTTGATTATACTTTAAAAAGTTTCCTTATTCAATGAATCTTAGCTTAGTTATTTTATTATATAATGGGTTGTTTGTCCATTGAATTAAAATAATTTGATATTAAAGAGATATTTTTTTGATGCTACTAATGGTCTTATGTGTGCTTGGTATTACACATACAAGGAGAGATAGGGATGAAGTACATGAGTATAAGGATTACCACCCTCTATCAATAATTTTCTCTCCTTGGATCAAGATTAGGGACACTAATCTAGGAAATGCGAATACTTAGGATGTTAGATACACAGGACAACTAATAGGGGGGTGAATCACTTGTATACTTTAAAACATCAAAAACCCTTATTAACATTCACATCTGCATTAGCCCTTAAACCCTTATCCACCATTAAACCCTTAACATGCATTAACAAAATGTAAACATGTAAAGAAGTAATGAAAACATATCCAAACATATAAAAACACAAGATTTACATGGAAAACCCAAGAAGGGAAAAAACATGTTGAGGATTAGCTAACTAATATATGAATTACAACATTGAATACAATAAGGCTCATTTCCCAAAAAGATAAAGAATATCTCATTACCAGTGGCTCATTGTCAAAGGAATCACTCTCCCGAAGAAAGAAGAATAGAAGAAGGGATGGATCACTACCAATTTCAACTACTAAGAATTCATCTCTGATATGCTGATGGTATAGTTCTATTAAAGAACAAATGAGTTCATCAAACAGATTGAAATGTAAACACCTTCTACTCATTGCATTAGGAAGTCATAGGCATTAAGGCCTACACTTAGATCATCACACTTGATCACATTCACATCTTTCACATCACACACACTGCTCTTGATCCACACAATAATTATGCTTGCATATATACACTCTGTGACCTAAAAAAATCTCAATTAGGTCGGCCTTAAGGAAATGTATGCACCTTAACCATGAAACATAAAATAGGTTGGCACCAAACACTTCCACTAATTATTTGGGACCTATCTATTCAATAGAGGAGAGGGGTCCATAGTTGAACACAAAATATAAATCTAAACCAACACACTTCTTAACTTTCTTCTATTGAATATTTGGGACCTAAATCTAAACCAACACACTTCTCAACTTTCCTCAAACAACAATTATCCTCCACAATTAGTGCTAGCATGCCAGGTCAGCCATACCTATACTAACACTAACAAGCGACTCCAAAAAAATCTCTCAAGGTAAAAAAAGATCTCGTTGACCAAAAATCAATACTCCACAATATCCATACAACATCTGAAAATATTCTAGTATCATTAGAAAATTCTACACAACTATTGCAATCACTTGAAAGTCACAAACACCTTCATTCTATGCAACCAAACATACTGGCACTTATATCCAACACCACAATTTTTTTTTTGGAACAAATTAACACCTAAGAATCAAGAGAAGGTAGATATAGTCAATATAAGAATGTTCCCAGATCAACAACACCAAAACCTTCACTACAAAGAAATGCAGAGCAATCTAATTTCTCATAGACACCCTGATTCACTAGATAGACATACTGTCAAACACATATTCCACTGTAGTGTGATATATACCCTAAAAATATAGATATAAAAAATCTAAATACGTCTAATCATCATGTCCAAACTACATGAGCATATATTCAAATATGAAGAAATGTGGATCAAAACACCAAACACCACTTTGTCATACTAAAATCTCTTTTATTCAAATTTTCTCAAAAAAACTTGGAACCTAGTTGAGCCATATTCATTAGAAATATTACTAACATATGTGTAACACATCAAGAAAATCTACAACATGTAACACTTTCCAACTACAACAATCTCCCCAAATAGAATTCATGCCAATAACCTTTGCAACTATATTGAAGTAAGACACCAATGAAAACATCAATACAATGTGTTGGCATCAATACCAACAACTACAAATTTTCCAACAACTCGAATGCTAGGGGTTGACATCATCAACACCAAAAAAATTCCAAAACTCTCTTCACACAAGGCATTGACATCAATTAAAACACACAAGAAACTGACAAATAACTCCAACCTCTCCAAACTTCCAACAATATCCCCCTTTGTCATTGATGGAAACAACTGCTTTCTAAAATGCCATCAACAAAAAAGAAACCAAAAAAACTACTACAATGAGTTACTCCCCCTGGCTAGGACAACTCTTTACTCTTCATCCTTTCTCTTCACAGACTTCTTCTCCCACAACACTTGCACTCTTTTCTCCTTAAACAATGCTTTTCCATTCTATCTCTGTAACGCCCCACCACGTAACCCTAAAGGAACTTGCAATTAACTACTCAAACGCACTTTTTTTTTTAAAGTACAAATTACATGCAAGTTCACTACCCATTGCCAACATCCTCTAAGGTTACGAGACTGAGATTAATTTAAAACCCAAACAAAAAACATGAATAAATCTATAACATTTATTTACTTAAGAAATTAATAACACATACATTCCATACATGATAAGTTTCATCATAAATCTAAGAGATACCATGGATTTCAATTAACAATAATTTAGTAAGGAGATTACATCTCTCATTCCTCGAATGAGGTAAATCCAAAAGAATGGTTACATATTACAACTTCCACCTTGATAACAAATGAGGGGTAATAAATTACAAAATTCAATTGAAATGAATAAAATCATGTAAAGAAACTGGATCCCACGAGCTCTCCAACTGGAAATCTCATCCACACGAATAAGAAGAAAACCCAATAGAATAAGGTGCACATTCCACCCAACCAAGTGGTACCCGAAGGCCCACCCCCCATGCTAGGAGATAGTAACAAGGATCCCAAGACAAGACCATCTACCTCTAGACATAGGCTGACTCATACTGACACAACCAAACATATGAACCAAACAACCACAAGTACACCATTACAATACTGACATGGGTTAGATTGCTTCCAAATTTAAAACAAACCAAGAAAGTTAAGAGAACCATACACATAAACCCAAATACCATATGTTGTCCTAGACAGAGTGTCATCGCAAACTCATCATGAGTTACCCACTGCGGATCTTCATAGGCTCCAACCCTCATACTTACTAAAGCGAAATCAAATACCTCTCATAAAGACAAGATAAATGACCTTGCCATTCCAGGCCTTCCTAGTCATCCCAAGCCTAAGCAAGCACTGGTGACTATGAGTGAGGCTAGAACTTATCTTGATTAGTGTGAAGTACTACCTAAAATTCTAAGTACATTGCTTTTGTTATCACTCAATTAAACTACCTCTGAAGGTTACCTAGTCCTACCTCTTACGGGCTCTGGTCCCTAACAGAAACCACTCTTCTACTTAACAACACACATTCAAACCAATTACCAAGGGAACCCAAGTGCATACAAAAATAGATATTACAACCACTCCAACTCTAGGAGGAAACGTATACTAAAACTCACTCCAACATTGGAGGCAACAATTCACATAATCCACTCCTTCCAAAGGAGGCACAAACCATCCCCATTCATGGAAATTGAGTAATTAACTAGATATGACTCTACGCTCTACCCAAGACAATTCAAAGGTTGACTATCAAAATACGACAACCCCACATAATTAAAACCCCACCTGGAAGAATTTTTAACCCCTACTAACAATTTCTCTCAAATGAACACTAAAGAAATTTACATTTAAAACAAAAACAATTAAACAAGAATTAAATCAATTTTTGGATTTCCTATATCCACTTCCTTTAATAACATTCAGTAATATATTTCTCAACAAAACTGACTTAATAATGTCTCTTTAAGACATAGGATGAAATTGAAACCAAACATTTAATTCCTTAATTGCTTGTAAAAATATAAGAAAATAACCATTTACTTCTTCGATTTAAAACATACTATTTTCAAATTGTCTATTTCTTGTTTTCAAAATAAATCATTTAAAAAATCAATTAATTCATCTATTAAACACAAGATCTAAAAATCAAATATTTGTTTCTTCAAGATATATATTGTTTTAAAATAAATCAATTAATTCGACTATTACAAATAAATTTAAAATTTCCCCAATTACATTTAAAACACATCATTATCTAAATCATCATTTAAATATTTATATATATTTAAATAATTAAATCATCATTTAAATATTTATATATATTTAAATATTTAAATCATCATTTAAAATAACTATTAAAACATGCCATTATTTAAATTGACAGTTTAATATATATATTTAAATCATCATTTAAAACATTTAAATTTTTTCCCAATTACATTTAAATCATGCCATCATTTTAATTATCCAGTTTAATATATATGTTTAAATATATATATATTAAAACTATATACACAATTATATATATTAATATTATAAAATATAATATAAAATATTATTTATAAATATTTTAATATTATAAAATATAACATATAAAATATTATATATATATATATATTTATATATAATAAAAAAAATGAATTTAATCTGGGAACCTAAGGAATTGCATCGTGGATTTTGGAAAACGTGCCCATGTTTTAGGGTTGGGGCGGCTATGTTTAACACAATTGACCCCAACTGGTGGTGGTGGTTGTGTTAAGCACAACTGACCCCAACTGGTGGTGGCGGTTGTGTTAAGAAGAACCGAACCACCCACTATGGGCGGCAGTTGTGTTAACCACAACCGACCCGCCACCGTGTGGGCGTGACTATGTTTAACACAGTCGACCCACCATTGTGGGCATGACCGTGTGGGGGCACGCTAGGCGTGGCTCCCCACAATGCCTCCCTTGGGGTGGCTATGGGTTGAGCCCCCAACAACCCCATAAATTTTTTGAATTATATATATATATATTTTAATTTAAAACATAAAAAAAAACCACCTGTAAAACCCTACGGATTTTAAATCTGCTCTTTTTGACAAGGTTTTATTGTTTTAACAACATAATCCCAATATGAACATATATATATATATATATATATATATATATATATATATATATATATATATATATATATATATATATATATATATATATATATATATATATCTCAATATATACACACACACATATATATATATTTAAAAATCTACATAAGAAATTTACCAAATTAATTGAGCAAATAATTTTATTTATAGCCATATTTTCAATCTATTTTGAGAAACACAGTTTGAATAGAGAAGTTTTCTTCAATTTCATACAAGATTTCACATGGGTTTTTTTTTTCTTCTTCCAATTTACACAAAGTTTGTTTTCTTCTTCAACGACATGTAGAAAAATTATGAATCTTATCAAAATGAAATAAGTAGAAAACCTGGTTTCCAACAGTCTGAGAAGATTCCAAATGGTGCACTAATTCTTCCTCACATTCCAGCTTCTCCAAGCAAATCAACAGAGTTTCTTCACCATACCAAATCCAAAACCCCCAAAACTAGAAATCCTCCTCTCTTTTTTTTTTCCATTTTTCATGCTTATTGAAAAACTCTATCCAAATAAAAAATAATTGAAAAAATGAAATATCTATTCAACCACCATAATAAATTTTCCAAAACAAAACAAAAAATATCTTAATTTCTTTTTGCATTCAAATTTTCAAAAAAAATGCAAATTAAAACTTTTTTTCAATTTTTCAATTTCAAACCAAATATCTATTAATTCCAAAATGAATAACTTAATTCAATGTAATTAATTTAATTAATTCAATAAAATAGGTCTAATCCAAGATTAAATTATTTATTAATTAAATTAAATTATTTATTAATTAAATTAAATTAATTAATTAATTAAATAATATCTTCTAACATAAAAAAATCAGATTAATTTAATCAACAACTTAAATACATAAAGCCATTTATTTACTTTTTTAGCTTGCAATTAAATAATATCAAAGTGAAATTGAATAAAATTAAAATAACTAAACCCGACATAAAACCGACGACACACTATGACTAGGGTGATGACTTGGCACGTAAAACCTAGCTACTATCTCCCAATCAAATTTCATTGGGCAATGGACACGCTCAAACTTGTGAAACCAGGCGAAGTCGATGTCCTGTACCTGTAAACCTGTAAACAAAGCGTATATCGAACATGCATATATATATCATAATAGGAGACACCGTGAAGAGGAAATCACAAAATCACAGGGCGCTCACAAGTGAGTGATGTAATTCCGTCCTCTTCCCAATACAGTGTTACAAAACTAATGAATCTAACATCAATAACTTAATCAAGGCATAAAGCATCATTAGTTCAAATATTCTCTATGCTAATATAAAACATGCCATAATGATAACATCAAAATAAAATACCATCACATCAAAATATAACATTCACATTGCTTTACAGTTATCGATCAAATAGTAACCGAGTATCATAGTCAAAGTACTAACAGAAAATAACACATAACAAAGATGAACATTGTTCGATCAAATTAGAAAAATGGAGGGGTGCTACAATTTCCATATGGTCTTTAGACCATATTCACTTCTACAACACTCTCCATATTTTTTATATTCTCTCTCCCCCTTTGACATGAATGGAAAAGGGCCAAAGACACATCCAACTCTTTTTCTTGCATTGAACTTTTTTTCTCTCCTTTGAAAAAATTCAAAGGACAACACATGCAACTTATCCACATACACCACTAGAAACACCAACAAGAAAATGCACTAAATTTTCTAAACTTTTCTACACTATCTAGAAACCATTACTATCTACTCTCCTTGATAAGCAGCCTTCAAAATCAGTACAAGACCAAGAATGTCTCTTGAAATGCCTCCTAGACAAATGCACACACTTATGCATCTTATTTAAAAGGAGGGGAAATAACCCCTAACTTCTCTTAGAGATACTCAAAAGTATCTTTTGGAAGATATTTTGTGAAAATATCAACAACTTGATCCTTAGTAGGAATATATTCCAACTTCACCTCATTCTCTACAACTTTCTCTCTCAAGAAGTGATACTGGATTGAGATATGTTTTGTACTTGAATGAATTTCCAGATTCTTTGAAATATTGATTGTAATTGTATTTTCACACATGATAGGAATAGGTTCATCACATGAAATTATGATACCCTTCAATACTAGGCTTTAGAAGATTTTTTCAATCCAAAAGTACTTTCTTCAAATTGTAGATCATATTAGCATTGTAATGCCCCACCAAATAACCTTAAAAGAAGTTGCAATTAACATCATAAGTGAACCAAATTTTTTTTTATAAAGTGCATTTAACATACACATTCACTTACTAGTTCACAACAACCTCTAAGGCTACAAGGTTAGGATTACTTAAACCCACACATACATATTACATATAACCATAGCCTTATGAACTTTATGAAATAAACATCATACATCATAAGAATACCACATAACATAATAAAATAATCAACCAAGATACAATCTCATAAACATTATCTTAATCCAATAGTTACATCACTCATTCCCAGAATGAGACACTAGTACAAATGTATTACAATTACATAACTCCACCTCTTACAAAAGAGGGATAAAGTATCATATACAAACTGAAATATTACAATGCAAGAAATTACAACAAGAATCGCGAGCTGTCCATCTGCATGTCTCGCCACCAAGTATTGAAGATCGATGGAGACCCAACGATTTTGGTGCATGTTCCACCCTACCAATGTGGAACCCGAAGGCCCACCCCCCATGCTAGGAGATAGTAACAAAGTAACATGGACAAAGATTTACTACCTCTAACCAAAGGCAGACTCATACTGACTCAAACTGACATAACCAAATAAATGTCATCAATAAGTATAAATCCAGTTCAACTCAAGTACAACACAAGTACAAATCAAACATCACTGACATAGGTCACATTACTTCTAGATATAAAATAGATCAAGTATTTTCACAGAACCATACACATAAAACAATTAACAACAGTTGTCCTAGATAGAGTGTCATCACATAATAGTCATGAGATCTCCTCTAGGCATCCTTCATAGGCTCTGGCACAAGTAATCCTGGTGGCCTCAACCGAATCCTGGCACTCATACTCACTCATGTGGAATCAACTACCTCTCGCAAGAACAAGATAGTTGATCTTGCCATTCCAGACCTTTTCACTCATCCCAAGTCTAAAAAAGCCCTTATGTCTATGAGTAAGGATTAAATTATCTTGATTAGTGTGAACTGCATCCTAATCATCTAAGTACATTAATTTAGTTATCACTTGATTAACTCATTTATGAAGGTTAACCGGTTTACCACTTTGGGCTCCGACCCCTATCAAAAGCCACTCTTCTAATGGACAACGCACTCACAACCAATCACCAAGGGAAACACAAGTGCATACAAACTAGGCATCATAACCACTCCGACACAAGGAGGATACAAATAATAAAAACTCACTCCAAACATCTTGGAGGAAACAATCACATAGTCCACTCCTCTCACAGGAGGCAACAAGATGAAACCACATAACAAGGTCACTCCATACAAGGAGACACGGATCCCATAATCCACTCCTAAACCAAGGAGGTGCAAACATCCCCATTCGTGAAAACCAGGTAAAATTGAAAAGACGCCATTCACTACCCAAGGGAAAACAATTGGATGGCATAAAGATTCAACAACCTTATCATCTAAGTTCTTCTGGAAGACTTATAATTTAGGACTAACACTAAATCCCAAAACCCACAATGCAACTTGACGACATAGCAACAAAAGCATTCAAGTCATCAAACAAATATAATATTTGGATTTCCTAAATCCATACTCATTCAATAAGTAGTGTTGACAAGTCAAAGACACGATAACTAGATCATCTAAAATAATCATAACCTCTATTTCCCTTTTCATTATTGGAAATCTAAAATAATTAAACTTACTTCCCTTTATTGAATACAGAGAATTAAATCCTTTAAGATAATCATGAGGAAGATACTACTTTTGGATATACTAAATCCATAACTCTTTCATAATCCAATCACAATGATTCAATTAATCTCAATAGAAATTAATAAATAACAAAATTGATTGCCTCATTAATAAAACAACTTCTTAATTTACTTTTAAATCGACACAAATCCATGCAAGTAAACTCTTTCCATTTTTTAACCAACTCTTACATTTCATTCAATTTTCTATTTAAAACATTTAATCACTTTAATATAATAACATATTGTTTTTCTAACCATTTTCCATATACACTAATCAATCCATTTTTAAATCTCTATTCAATAATATATTGCATGCATCTCATTAAAATAAAATAAGATAATGAATTTTACACTTTAATATATATATATATGCTCTATATTATATAGACACCAAATATATATATTAATAAATTTAATTACATATATTCTTTAATATTCCATTCACAATGACTAGATTACTCTATGGAACTAAATAAAACATAATACTATTTGCCTTTTTCAATATAGTTAGTTTCTAAATTTACTTTTAATGCAACCTAGCACTATTGAAAACAATCTTTTCAATTTTCTATCTGGAGTCTATGTCTCTTCAACTATCCATTTAAAAACATGCAATTTCATCAATGTATAAAAATATCTTTTGGCTTACCTATTTGACCACACATTCATATTGTTTCTAATTAAATCCCATTAATAAAACAAACATTTAAATATAAATATTTTTATAATTCTTCAATATATTTAAATGTCTTTTTCCTTATCAATTTTGACCATACATTCAAAACTTATCTTTTAAACTCTTCATGCAAAACTAAATTACATGCACTTAAATAAAACAAGGTAAATACTGATTGAAAATACTCATGGATATATATACATTTCAATATATTTTCTTCAATCATATTAACAAAATAAATATTTTCTTTTAAATCAAGTAATTACTTCTATTAAAAAAATATCTTTCTCTATACATTTTCTACACATACTAATCATTTCTTTTATAACACTAATAATACCCAATTTGCAAACAACAAAATAAAATAAGATAAAATATTATTTATTCTCTCAAATGGATATATACTTTCAATATATATATACTAAATATAAATTAATATATTTAAATATATTTAATCATTAACATATGTTCTATTCTTTACAGAATATCAAATTGTTTAATTCGAAATAAAATATCTTTTATCATCAATTTTTTAAAATAAATATATTTTTCCAATTAAATCAAATTAATAATTCAACCTTTTACACATGAATTTAAATTCCACAATTAAATTTTAAATTATGCATTCTTTAAATCAAATATTTAACTCCTTCAATTAAACTTTAACATGCCATTTTAAAATAAACAATAATTTTCTCATACGTTTATAATTTTAATTCCACTAATCTAATATACAAATTTTATTTAAAATAATATAAATATAATACTTTAATATTATAAATTATAATATAAAATATTATTAAATAATATTTTAATATTATAATAACAATACATAAAATATTAATATTTATAAATATCAATTTATTATTATTTTATTTTCAGAGCAGTCATCGGAAAATAACTTAACAGCAGTCTCATATTTCAAGCATAACTCAAAAACTACGATCTGGGTATTTGCGATTTTTTGACAGGGATAAGAAAATTTTAAAATACAAAAACCCTTTAAATTTCCTGGCAATCTTGTTTGTGTAAGTGAAGTTATAGGCGACGCAACAAGACCATTTTACCATGAAAAATATAACTATACTGCAGATTTTAAAATTCATTTTTTAATAATAAACAGAAGGTTTCATTTTCTAAAAAAATTCTAAATGCATTTTTCAATCTCTATGTTTAATTTCAATAACAACAAAATCGATTTCCCCAAATAATATAAATTCAACTAAGGTTTTCACAATTTTCACTCAAGAATTTTCACAAGCAAAGGCTGTAACTTTGTTTAATTCTTTTCTTCTAATATCAAATTTATTTTCTAAAATAGATTTAACAAACAAATCTTTAATCATTACTATTTTAAAGAAAAATAATCAAGAACAATAAAACACAAAGAGAAAAACTTGGTACAAGAAGCTACAGGAAGAGATGAATTTCTGATGCAAGCCTCCTCCAAAGATTTGCTGAATTTTCTTCAATCCTCCAATTAATCCAATCCAAAACCAAACAAATGCAAACAATATTTCCTTCAATCAATTCTATGATCAAAACTTTCTTCAAACCCTTGTGCAAATTTTCTAAAATTTCTTCCCTGCTGTAAAAATGTATTTTTTTTCTAAATCCCCTTCTGCTACCCTAAAATTAAAACATATATTCTTATAAATCAAAAATACCTAATTCAACCCTTATTCACATTACATGCAAATTAGATATTTCAATTTCAATTTCAATTTTAATTTTTACAACTCTAATTCACATTACATACAAATTATATCTTAATTTCAATTTAAAATGCAATTTCAAATAATAAATTAATTTCCAAAGTTGCAACAGTTTCCCAAATAAACATTTAATTACAATTTCTAATTTAATTCCCACACGTTGGAATTAAATTCCAAAATTAATTTTAACTCTTTTATTTCCTTTCATTCTCTTGCATCACGTTTAATTAATTAATTTAATTATTTAATAACTAAACTCAACCCCCTTGGATTAAATTTAATTAATTAAATAATTTAAATATAATTAATAATTTAAATATAAACTTTTATCCACATTGCATTATTTAAATTAAATAACCATCAACATGATTTAAATGCAATTATTCTAAATATCTATTTCCAAATCAAGAATTCTTCAGAATTAAATAACATCAAAGCAAGACAGACAATGACTCGACACACACAACTGACGACACACTAAAGCTAGGGTGTAAACTTGACACATGTTACCTAGCTACTATCTCCCGTTCAACTTAACCATTGGATCGACACGCTCAAACCTGTGAAATCAGATGGAGTCGGTGTCATGTACCTACAATCCTGCAACCAAGTAAACAATATCATATAATATATCCAGCATATAATACACACCATGAAGAAGAAATCATGGATTCACAGGGCGCTCGCAAGCGAGTGATATGAAACTGTCTTCTTCACCAATACACTCATTGAAACTGACACTTCCATCATAATCCAGTAGTCTCATAATAATATCTCATGTTAAATCTACAACATCATTAATCCATAATGCATGTGAAACAATAATCAAATAACTACATCCCACAATAATAGTTGTTGCTCAATAGTAGCGATCAAAACATCATAACAAAATGTATCCAGTCTCAAAGTAACTGCAACCAAATATAGCATAAAGCAACTTGAACCAGAAGCAAAACAAAGGGGTATTACAAGCATCTTCTAAAGATTAAAAAAACTTTGGTTGTTTAGTGTATACCTCTTCTTCCAACTCACCATTCAGAGTGCAAACTTCACATCCATCTAATATACTTTGAAATCTTTATGTGCTGCAAAAGCTAAAAACATCTTAATAGCTTCCATTCTTGTAACTAGAATAAAATTTTCTTCAAATTATATACCTTCAACCTATGAGTAACCCTTACACACAAGTCTAGCCTTGTTCCTAAAACATTTTCCATCTTCATTTAGCTTGTTTCAAAATACCCACTTAGTACCAATCACATTCTTATTTTCTAATCTTGGGACCAATTCCCAAGTTAGATCCTTCTATATCTATTCTAACTCTTCCTTCATTACTTTGATCCAATTCTCATCTTTGCATGCCTTAGTCACTATTTTTAGTTCCGTCTCTGAAAGTAAACAAAAATTTACTTGTTCTTCTACCATAGTAGCATTTCTTCTTTTTAGCACAACTTTTCTCTTATCTCCAATGATATGATCTTTTGAATGACTCTTTTGTACATAATTAGGAGTCTTAGGATTATTTTCCAAAGCTTCACCCTCTTCAATTTTCAACTCTTTTCCTTTATCTTTAGCCTTTTATTCTTCAGTGTAAGGATATTCATTAGATTCATATCCTTCTATCAGTACTAAAATTTGATGTGGTTCTTCATCCACTTTGACACTTTTCCTCTCAAAAATATTCTTAAATATTTTGTTGTGACATTGATAGGCCTTTATTATTGTAGATTATCCAAGGAAATTCCTTTATCAAATATTTCATTAAAACTTTCCTAAGTTTTCTTCATCTCTTCTGATATAACATTTACTTCCAAAAACTCTAAAATATTTCATAGTGGGAGGTTTACCATGTAACACCCCTCTTTTTTGCTGTATGGATTGGATAGTGTGTCCTTGTTTTGCGTTGATTTATACTTCTGGATATTCAGATAATTTATCTTGTGTGTGTATTTGATCGCTATTTATTGAGGGATAGACTATTTTATGTGATGTGATTTGGTTTATCTGATGATTTGTGTTACATATTTTAATGGCGTAATGATGTTAGTGATATAACATGTTAGTGCTTATGAGAATATTCGATGTATTGTGGAAGTGTCAGTTTTGTTGAGTGTATTGGTGAAGGGGACGGATTCACATCACTCGCTTGTGAGTGCCCTGTGAATCTGAGGTTTCTTCTTCATGGTGTGTATTATATGCTGTTATATTTTATGATGTTGATTATTATGTTTCAGGTTTGCAGGTACATGACATCGACTCCACCTGGTTTCACAGGTCTGAGCGTGTCGATCCAACGGCTAAGTTGAAGGGAGATAGTAGCTAGGTAACATGTGTCAAGTCTACACCCTAGCCATAGTGTGTTGTTAGTCGTCTGTGTCGAGTCGTTGTTTGCCTTACTTTAATGTTATTTAATTTTGAAGGATTCTTGATTTGGGAAATAGATGTTAGAATAATTGCATTATATCATGTTGATGATTATTTAATTTAAATTATGCAATGTGGATAAAAGTTATATTTAAATTAATTAATTATATTTAATTTATTTAATTGATTAAATTTAATCCAAGAGGTTGAATCTAATTATTAAATAATTAAATTAATTAATTAAATGTGATGCAAGAAAATTAAAAGAAATAAAAGAATTAAAATTAACTTAGAATTTAATTTCAATTAGTGGAAATTTTATTATTTTGGAATTTTATTTCAATTAAGTTGGAATTAATTTAGAAATTGAAATTGGATTTTAAAAGCAAAGTTGGTTTTCAATTTTTGGAGATAATTGATAATTAGATATTTTAAGTTTCAGATTTGCATGCAAAATCAGATTTGGTTGTGCAAGATATTTTCAATTAGGCATGCATGTGTGAGTGGAATTTAGGAATTAAGGATTGATTGCAAAATTCATGCTTAGAGAGAATTATGGAAGAGGAAAAATGTAATGCCCAAAATTTTACACTAGAATACAGTTAGGGGCAAAACACAAACTTCAAATTTCGTTCACCTACGCTTGCAAAAATCTCAAAATTTTCTACCAAAGCATGTACTACATGAAAGCGTACAACTTCCAACTAATTATAAACTATAATATTTTTGTTTGATAACTAAATTGCTTAGACAATCAAGGGTGGGGAATCAAAGAGAGACATTGAGTCCACATCATTGAGGTAGACCCAAGAAGTTCAACCAACTCTAGAACAATCACATACATAATATCAAACACATGATAAGCAATAGAATACATATAAATGGTAAATCCCAAGTATAATAATAAGAGAACAAATCCTAGGGGCCAGACCTAGTCCTCGGGGGCTCATCTCAGATGGCCTTGCCTATGTATATATTTCGCAGAGGCACCGTAGTTCGACAACTGGACTTCAACCATCTCACACATGGTTGGATAGCAAAAGGGATGACCCTTAGATTCAAGGATGGCTCAACCACAATCACACTCATAACCCAATAACACTGTTATACTCTAAATTCATTTCTCTACTCAACTTCATATTATGCCTCCAATCAATTAATTATACCCTAAAAAGGGAAGGAGAAGAAGAAGAATGAGAAGTGGGTATGCAACCCTTTCTAGGGTCCATTACCCCAGACAGTTTCACAGACGGCTGCCACCCACTTAGGTGAAGCCGAGGGTCAAAGAATCGTTAAGGATATACTAGCGGAATATGGAGTAAAGACATAAATACCCATATTGGCACAAACAATGTCACTAGGTAACATACCAATGACTAAATATTTAGTACTACCAAACAACACAAAATTACCCCAAAAAGGTTTTAGAGAAAATAATGAATTGGATCCTACTTCCATTAATTATGATTACTCAACCAATTGAATGTTCATTTCACCACTCTTATAATCTAAGTATTATTCTTATTTCGAACTATTGTTGCATCAATTAGATCATAACTAAAATATAAAGTGGTAACACAAAAACCAAGTTCCAAGATACTTAGTTAACTCTAACACCTTGGATTAAGCCACGCATTACTTGAGCCTCATCATGATTTTGAAACATCACCTCCGTAACCTTCCTACCACTCCTTTTTATATTAGAAGCACAATAAAAAAAAGGGTGCTACTTGACCAATATTAAACATGTTCCAAACATAATGTATTGTAATAGGTATGAATAGTGAACTAGGTTATAGATACACATTTTAATTTTACAATATCATTTATTGTTACGCGGGGGGGGGGGTGTTTATTTTAGTATTATATGATTGTTCATGCCAAGGGCTACATGATAAATCCCTCATTCCATCTGTTTTAGGATAATATCTTCACAAAGTTTTCAATAAAACCTTTAGTATATTTATCATACTTTCATATTGTTTTCCTATGTAACTTTGTGAAGATTGTTTTCCCTTTCCAAGAAACTAGCTTCATATTTAAACAACACACAAGCCTAAACGTAAATGTCACTATACACACTTTTGAAATTCTAGGTGAATTAAAATGAACACTAAATCAATTAAGGTCAACAATAGAAGCAACACATTTATACACACATTTCAATGCATCCAAGATATTCATTGGGGTGATATTTATAATTAAGTCAGAATACACAACATGGATTCATCGTACTAATTACTATTATCTTGATCTAATGTGAATCAATTGAGAATTTTAATCCATCACTTAAATACTATTGAAACACAATCATATAAATGAACGATTTAACCAAATACTTCAATACTTTAAAATTAAAAAATAACTAATAATCATCCCTCTAGAAGCGACGTTAATGTTACAAGAAAGTACCATTCCTAACTATGTTTATCAAGGATTAGGCACCAATCTTAAAATAACAAAATTGATCTTATACTTATAAGTCATAATGATCAATCTTTCAAATGTAAATATGTTATTCACGAATCTATTTAGGATTAAGGGTATTAATTCTCTTCTTTTTATTTGATAAATTGATATTTTGGAAAATTTATTTACTCATGCATCAATATTTTATCTAGTTTTTAGTAGCAACTTAAATATCTTGTTGCACCATCACAAAACTAACATAAAATGAATTAGTGATAGGATAAGACTAGGGTCAAATCTATGTCATGGATTTTAGCTTGGATTGAAACACATTTACAACATACCCTTTTTCTTTTTATTAATTTGTGACCTATTTTGAAAGGATTGCGCTCCAAAACCTTGTGTAGACTGAAGTGTAAAAGAGTTGAACTTGCTAATGTTAAATTCCCTAGTTGCTTTTGACAAGGTGTGCTTAAATGTGAAGGTTCATAAACTTGTGGGGGTACGTAGTTGCTCACATGCATTTCACAAGAAAATTCAAAATTTGTAGTGTGTCCACAACATGTATAAGTGTTTATTATAAAACACGCAGGCATTTGTAAGAATAAATAAATTTCACAACAATCTATCTATATTGATTTCAAATGTGCTATGGTTTTGACTGCCCTGGCAGATATGTATGCAGAAAGAGGACGCATTGACAATGCACATGAATTGTCTGGTAGAATTCCTCAAAGAAATATGGTCGCTGGAAAGTAATGGTTGCAGGATATGCGCCAAATGGATTTATTGAAGAGGAGGGTTAAAAAAAATCTCTTGAGCAGGTGAAACGACAAGTGTAAATTCCACAACCTTTTTCAACATACTCTCTGCCTACGCCAAAATGGGAACCCATAGGGTATGGAGCTATTTGATAGAATGCACTGGTAGACATGTATGCAGAATGTGGAAGCATACACAAGCCACCTTAATCTTTTGACAGAAAATGGTATGGAAAAATGCAGCAGATAGACAAGGCATGTGAATTGTTTGGCATAATGCCTCAAGGAATTGTGGTTTCATGGATTACATTACTTGTAGGATATGCACAAGAAATGGGTTTATTGAAAGGGCTTAAGAAACTTTCAAGCAAATGCAATCAAAAGGAGTAAGGCTGAACTCCATAATTTTTACCAGTGTCCTGCCCACCTATGGTGGAATGGGTGATTTGGTGCAGGGCATGAACAACCATTAAGGTATAAACCTTACCGCTACCAAGTAAGAATGCACGCAGAAAGTGGAGGCATAGAAAAGACATAATAAGTATTGGGGACAATGTGACAGGTAAATGAAAATAACATGCTATGTATGATAACCACCCCAGTCTTAAAGAAAAATGTGGTACCACGAACTCATTTAACAGGTAGCAACAATATTGTTTTGAAATGAACTAAAACACAACAAAGATAATGATCTAGACAGACACAGATCCCAATCAACAAGCAAATGAAAATGAAATGTTTGAAACCATGGACAGTGTCTTACCTCAATATTTTCTATTGTCTACACATCCTTGAGAATAAAATGGTAGCTCGTATGGAATAAAGAGAAGTATTTCCAATGCCCCTTTAGCTTATCCTTGTTCTATGCCTATTCTTTGGTTTCTTGTTGGAGTATAATAGCTAACTTCTGCAACTTATGTTCATGGATTACACATCAGGCGCTCTCAATTGCAGTGTTCTTTACTTACCCACACCCATCAATATTACAACCTTTAGACAACCCCAGTTGGTATAAGGTGTCTGGAACCTCATTTTCTTTAATTCTCTCCTTCTGTTCGCTGGAATTGCATGCCATATAAATGTTGAACTCCCATTACTTAAGATGATCTTTTCTCTCCATCAGCTTCCAGAACACCCCGTTTCCTCTTCCTTCCTCTTTTTCTTTCCTTTACTGTGGAAGCGTAACCTCCCAGATCTGCCAGCACCATACGCAATAAATCTCCAATCATCCCTTGCCCAAAGGCCGTCCTTTCATTAATTCTCCTGGCTCTCAACCTCTCCAAGAGTCGTTCTTTTTTGGTGAAGCAATAATGGCAAGTTGGCCCCGCCATTGGGTTAATTGACATAACCTCTACTGTTTTCCCACTATCATACGGTACTCAACTCCAACCTCCGTATTCATAATTCATGCACCAACCACTATTACCTCTGGCGTATTTGTCAATAATACCACCAATTCCATTTTTAAGCTGAATCTTATCAGTCGACTCATTTGGGTGAGATTTATTTTATTTTTATCTAATACTACATCTCATAGTACTTATTCTTAAAATTAACTATTATGGACACCCGTTTATCGATTTTACAAATTGATAAGTAATGATGCTAAAACATATAAATTTATTTTATAACTATAATATGAAATATAATCATCCTTCATGAAACCAACTTAGCTTAAAAAGACAATGATGATATATATTATTATTAGTTTCCCTAATTGATCAATAATGAAAATCATATTCTTGAGAAAGTAAACTAAGGTTTTCTCTAAGCAATAATCATATTATAATACAATCAACTATAACTAGAATCACCAAAATTATACCACCAACAATTATGCAACTTTCCATCTAGAACCTTCGAGCCGATAATAATATGAAAATTCTACAAAATAGTATTGATGCTCCAAAGTTGCAAATACATTATCTACAAAGTGAATACCAATAATTAATAACTAGATAGCTATTAAGATGATAACTAAGAGTAACCCAATATCTATTCGAAAGATATCTAAAATTATCAAACACTAATAACTTGAAATCCTTCCAATGATAGATAATATTATTAAAATGATAACTTGAAAAAGTATTCAATACCTTTGAAGTATATATATATATATATATATATATATAAAGAAATATCAAATCATTATCTTAATAAATATCACATACATAATAATTATGTCTAAATTATGAATAATCACATAGTGAAATAACTATACACAACTATCAGATATTGAGTCAATATCTCTTTAAATTCCAACGAATGTGAAACCAAATAATAAATATTAAAGAATAATAACTTGTCGAATTTTACATTTACATTAATTAGTTCAATGAGAATAGAAATTTTCTATCT
Organism: Sequoiadendron giganteum; assembly: GCA_007115665.2. NCBI lineage: Eukaryota > Viridiplantae > Streptophyta > Pinopsida > Cupressales > Cupressaceae > Sequoiadendron > Sequoiadendron giganteum. Next base: position 112,815,271 of record CM021103.1, on the reverse strand, counting down.
CTTACATGTATTAGGTATTATAACGACCCTTGACTTAGTTATTATCATCTTAATGGCATACTCTTAATTTAAATAATCTAGGATAGCTCTTATGTTTATAATTAAATGGGGTTGTGAGAATGATATAAAGGGTGGGACCTTACAAAAAACTTCTTCTGGTGTGAGAGGATAATTTTTGGAAAAATTGCTCAGAAGAGGGTTTGAAGAAATTCTTGGCTGTGGATTTATTTGGAGTTATTCTGGAAATCTTTGTGGTGTTTTGTGGTTTGCTTTCTTGGTTGGATTCATTAAATTGTTGGATAGAATTGGAGAAGCTTTGGAGGAAGCTCTACATCAAAATTCTCATTACCTGTAGCTTCTTGGATTAGGTTTTCTTTTGTGTTTATGTTTGTTCTTTGAATGCTTTCAAAATTGTAGTGATTAATCAATTTGTTGTTAAATCTATTGAGAAAATGAATTTGTGAATAGAAGAAAGAAATTAATTAGTTAAATTTAAAACTTCTGTTGTTTTTTGGAAACCTCTTCGGGAAAATTGTGTAACTCTCTATAGAAGTTAATTTAATTGAGAAAATGGATTGTTTTGTTGTTTAAATCGAACTTTGAGGTTAAACAAAACATTAGATTGTTTTTAGAAAATTTAAACCTCTCCGAAAAAACAATTTGTTTTGAAAAGCTTCTGGATTTTTAATTTAAATCCATTTGGTTTTAAATATTCTTTTAATTGTTTAAGAATTCGAGAAAATAGTTTAAAATAATTAATTTTGTTAAACCTCTGTGAAATTTGAATTTTTCTGAAAAAGGTTTTACAATTTCACCTGTAGGTGAATATTTTTAACAAATTTCCTCAATATGTATATTATATTAAAATTCGATTATATATATATTATATATATATATATAGTTCTGATCGTTTAAAATATTCGTTTTAAATTCATTCTCACCATCCGTACGACGCAATGACATATTCATTGCTAGGCGAAATTGTTTTGTTGTGATAAAGTTCATTTTAAAAAAAATAAAAAATTAAGAAAGAAGGCTTTCAGTTTTTGTGTTGGGGGAGACATGGGAGGCGCTGCCTCCACAGTAGTCCCCATGAGGGGATGACTGTGGAGGGAGACCTCCGCATTCCCTCTCCCCAACCTGCTTTTGGTGGTGCGGCCAATACATGGAGAGGTCGGTGGAATAGTCGCCCCTCCTCCCAAGCTTTTCACTTTGGCGGATAAACTTTATTTGTCCGCTTTTCCCCAATGTATGTGCGTTAGGGTTTGTCTCTTCCCCTGCGATCCAAGCAAAAACAACAACTGTTGTAGCTTCGTTCGCTCCTTTCTATATATGAATTCAATTTCCATAAATTGAATTGCATTTTGAAATCCTGAAGTATTAAGTTTTGAGTTGGGTGCAATATATGGAATTTTTATTAGAATATACATATTGCATAATCTTAATTTATATATCTATATATCATGTTTATATATGTACAAATTGTATATATATATGTAGTATATTGATATTACATATTATTTTAATATGTTTAATTGAATAAAATAAGTTATTTAAATATATATATATATATATATATAATTTTGTTATGGTTACATGTACAATTTATCATATATATAAAGATGTATATTTATTGTGTTTTATTGAATAACTATTTGCATGCAATGGAGGATATAAGAGAAGATATTTGAAGGAAACTTTGAGATGAATCTACTACATGCAATATATGCATTAGAATGAATATATTTAATGATTTGCATAATTGGATGCATGCAATGAAAAGTTTGGAAGGGTAAATCAACAGATGAAATGGACATAGTGTGTAGTTGAAAAAATTAGAAGAAATATAGGATCTGGTTGGGTGATTGAAAAGAATTACTTATAGAGAACTTAAGTTGGTTTTTTAAAGAAAACATTGAATTTAATTTAAATTATTTAAATTAGTATTTCTTATATTTGTAAATTAAATGCACTTGTTTAATTATCTCAATTGTCTTGAAAGGGAAAAAGTTTTAAATTATTGTGCATGGAGATCTTAAATGATAAGTTTTGAATGCATGGAAAATTAGATAAGGAAAAGATACTGTATAAATGCCATGTTTTTAAATGGAAAGTTAAAGAGATATAGGATTTAGATGTGACATGGAAAATATTATTTGTAATACTTTTTATGTTTTAAAAGTAAATTTAGGAAATGTTTATATTGAAAAAGGTAGTTAATTATTTTAACTTATTTATTTCTATTAGAGCAATTTAATTATTGTGAATGAAATTATGAATGAGTATGGATTTAGAATATTCAAAAATAGCAATATCCTCTTGATTGTCTTTTAAGAGTTATTTTCCTCGTACTTTGTAAAGGGTTGTGAGTTTAAAATTGTTTAAGATTGCCTATGATGAAAATGGAAAAAGGGGTATATGAGTATTGTGTTAACCCTGTTATTGTGCCTTTTCCTTTGTAAACATTACCTATTGCTTGAGTATGGATTTAGGAAATCCAAAATATTAGATTTGATTAATGACTTGATTGCTTTTGTAGCTATGTCGTCATTTGGGATGTGGGATTATGTGTTAGTCTAAATTGGTAAGTCTTCCAGAGAATCTTAGAGGATCTAAGAGGGTTTTCGATTCATGATGTCAACCAGTGTTGTCCCTTGGGTAGTGCATGGTGTCTTTTTAGTATTTACCTGGTTTCCACAAATGGGGTTGTTTTGTACCTCCTGTGAAAGGAGTGGACTATGTGTTTGTTGCCTCTATTGATGTTATATAGCAGCTTCGGTCTGCACTTCCAAGAAGAAGACAAATTATTATATAACCAAGAGCCGACCTTTTCCTTGTATCAAACTTGAGCCGACCTAAAGTTATATTAATTATTTATCTTTTATTTTGTATTCCAAGAAAGGCCGACCTAAGTCAAGAGGCGCCTAATGATGTATATATACAAGGTCACTTTGGCATTGTAATTATTCGAATTCAAGCAAGTTCACACTTACCTTTGAAGAGCAAAAATTCACACTTAGAGTAGAAGTCGCACCTTAGAAGCAGCAGTCCGATTTCCAGAAAGAAGACAGTCATTTATACCTTGAAGGAGGGTGAATATATTATCATTGTATTGGCCATTGTTGGGCCTGAGTTGTAAGCAGATTTCTGTCACTGTGTTATCATATATAAGAGAATCATTTGCTGGGTTTTTTCTCCCTCGAGTAGGAGGGTTTTCCCAGGGTATCTTGTTGTGTTCATTGTCTTATGTGTTGCAATTCTATTGAGTAATTTATTATCTAATCTGATCTAAGAAACACTAACAACCTCCAAGATATTTGGAGTGTGTTCTATTATTTGTTCCTCCTTGTGATGGAGTGGTTTTGATACCTAGGTTGTATGCACTTGTGATTCCCTTGGTGGATAGTTTGTTTGTGTGTTGTCGAATAGAAGAGTGGCTTCCATTAGGGGCTAGAGCCCGGAAGAGGTAGGATTTGGGTAACCTATGGAAGTGAGATTAATCAAGTGATAACTAAAATTGAAATGAATATTGGGGAGTACTACACATTAAAAAGATAAGTTCTAGCTTCACTCATAGTCAAGTGCTAGTTAAGGCTTGGAATGAGTGGAAAGGACTGGAATGGCATAGTCATCTATCTTGTCTGTATGAGAGGTATTTGATTTTGCACTAGTAATTATGAGGGCCGAGAGTCGGTAGAGGCCACTAGGATCATCAGAGCCTATGAAGATCCGCCGAGGGTAACTTATTATGAGTTGTGCGATGACACTCTATCTAGGACAACTGTCTGTTGTTAGTATTATGTTGTGTATGGTTCTCTGAACATACTTGATCTATTTTATGTCTGGAAGCAATGTGACCTATGTCAGTGATGTGAGAGTTGTACTTGTGTTGTACTTATGTTGTACTTTTGTTTGGTTGAGTCAGTATGAGTCTGCCTTTGGTTAGAGGTTGTAGATCTTTGTCCATGTTACTTTGTTACTATCTCCTAGCATGGGGGGTGGGCCTTCGGATACCACTTGGTTGGGTGGAACATGCACCAAAATTGTTGGGTCCCCATTTATCTTCAGTACTTGGTGGCGAGATATTCAAATGGATAGCTCGCGGTTCTTGAGTTATTCTTGCATTGTAATATTTCTAATTGTATACGTTATTTTATCCCTCTTATGTTTATGAGGTGGAATTCTGTAATTGTAATCTTATGTACTATTGCCTCATTCTGGGAATGAGTGATGTAACTATTGGATTAAGTAAATGTTTATGAGATGGTATCTTGGATGTTTATTTTATTATGCTAAGTTGTATGATGCTGATTTCTTAAAGTATTAAATGCTATGGTTATTGTAAGATGTATGTGTGGGTTTAAGTAATCCCAACCTTGTAGCCTTAAAGGTTGTTGTTAATTAGTAAGTGAATGTGTATGCTAATTGCACTTTAAAAAAAAAAAATTGGTTCACTTAAGTCGTTAATTACAACTTCTTTTAGGGTTACTTGGCGGGGCATTACATACCATACCATAGCTCATAGGGAGTCTTTGAACTATTCACTCTTTCTTGACCTATGTTAAGAATGCAAATTGTAGTATAAATTTATTCTCTCCAATAGAAATCCAAAAGATTAACTTCCTTCAAAATTGTCCTAATTGCTTCTTGAACTATTCTATTTTTCCTTTCCACAACTCCATTTTCCTAAGTAGTTATAGGGGCTGATAGATTCCTTCTTATTCCATGATCTTCAAAAAACTATTAAACTCATTTGAAGTAAACTCACCACCTCTATTAGATCTCAAACATATGATTTTTATATTCATTTATTCTCAACCATAGCCTTGAATGATTTAAACTTGTCTAGAGCTTCTAATTTTTATTTGAAAAAAGTAACCCAAGCCATTCTAAACTAATTATCAATTAATAACATGAAATACCTATCACCACATGAGCTTCTAATACTAGAATGTCCACATAGATCTGTATGCACTAACTCCAAGGGACCTATGGTAGAATATTCCTTTGTCTTGAATCTTCTCTTTGTTTTCTTTCACACTTGACATTCTTTGTAGATTGTATTGATAGGATTTGTAATATTTGGAAAATGTCTCACAACATCATTAGAAATTATCCTTACTAGTCTATCAAAATAAATGCAACCCATTCTTCTATGCCATAACTAGCTTTCATTAGTTTGGGACATAAAGCACTTTGCACCACTACCTTTGATTTGATAGGCATTACCTCCTATCCTTGTTCCAACAACAACCAAAATATTGGAGCTTCATTTTCTGATTTCACAACTAAAATTCTAAAATACAAGATTATATAATTTGATAGACATTTATCCTACACTTAAAATATTATGTTGGAGACCCTTGACATATATAACATCATCTATATTATGCTTGAAATAAAAAATAATTGAAAATTTTCCACAAATCTTAGTAGATGTATCATTACCAAACTTAACAAGACCACCAATCTTAACAAACTTACTCTTATTAGTTTTCATATGATTTGATCATCCACTACCAGTGATCCAATAAATATTATCCTCTTTGGCATGAAAAGTAGTCAACAATTCCTCCATTTTTTGGAGCATTTTCCTTCACACATCTTTCAAGATTAGCAGAATTAGTTCCAACATTTAAAGCCATGAACAAGAATTCATCACTTCATCCAGATAATCTAATTCTTCATCATCAAATACACCATTGTCCTTTTCAACATAATAAATCTTCTTGAATTTTTTTCCCTTATGATCCTTTTTTTTATCATTAGTAACTTTGATTGGACATTTAGATGCATAATGACCCATTTTTCAACAATTGAAAAATTTGAAAGGTAGCTTACCTCTAGATATTTTCTATCACCCTTTTTTCAATCTCCTCACAAATTTTTCTTCCACCTCATTAAGATCATCTGAATCCGATCCATCATTCTTTTTCACTTTTCAAACTTTAAAATAATTTTCTTTGTAGCATCTTGACAAAAATCTCTCATTTAAAAAGAAGTTAAGACATCGAACATCTGATCTCTAGAATAATTATCCAAATTTTGAGCTTCCTCAATAATAGAAACTTTATGACTAAGATTTAGGTAGATTTCTTAATACCTTTTTCACAACTTCACTTTCATCCAAATTTCCACCAAGAACTTTAATGGCATTGGAAACTTCATCAACTCTGAGCATGTAGGCAGTAATATCTTCATCTTTAGACATCTTTAGGGTTTCAAATTTGGCTTTGTAGTTATGTATCTTCACTTTTTTGTGATCTCCTTCATAGGTAATTTATATCTTCTTCTAGATATATTTAATAGACTTGTAGCTCATAACCTTTAATTTTTTTGAATTAGATAGACCACTTGGGATTGCATTCCTTACTTTACCATTGTTTTCATAATCCTTGATCTCATCATCACTTGTTGAACTATTTGTAGGCATATTATAACCTTTTTCAATAGACTGCCAAAATCCAAATCCAAGAAAAACCAAGAAGGAATCCATCCTAGCTTTCCAGTAGGTAAAATTTGCTCCATTGAACAAGGGGGCTTTGAAAAATTTCTTGTGTGCCATATGAATCTACCTCAAATGATTAAACTTCTTATTGGGAACCATAAATTTGATACCAATTGTTAGATGCACATGAAAAATGAGAGGGGGGGTGAATTAGTTGTATACTTTAAACATAAAAAACCCTCATTAACATTTAGATTTGCATTATCCCTTAAACCCTTATCCACCATTAAACCCTTAACATGCATTAAAAAAATTTAATCATGTAAAGTAGTAATGAAAACACATAAGAACACCAGATTTATGTAGAAAAACCAAGAAGGGAAAAACCACAATGAGGATTAGCTCAGTAATATATGAATTGCATCACTGAATACAATAAGGCTCATTTCCAAGGGATCAATACCCAAAAAGAAAAAGAAAGGCTCACAACCAAAGGACTCACCATCTAGAAGAATGAAGAATAGAAGAAGGGGTGGATCAATACCAATTTGAACTACTAACAATTCATCTCTCATATGATAAAGGTACAATTCTATTAAAGAACAATTGAGTTCATCAAACAGACTAAAATTTAGGTCACACCTTATGCTCACTACATTAGGAAGGCATATGAATTAAGGCTCACACTTAAATAATCACACTTGATCGTATTCACATATTTTGCATCACACACACTACCCTTGATCCACACAACAATTATTCTTGTATATATACCCTCCATGACCTAAAACAATCTCAATTAGGTCAACGTTAAGGAAATGTATACACCGAAAATAAAAAATCAAATAGGTCAACATAAAAATCTTCCACAATATTAAGAAGTGAAGACAAAACACACCTCTTAATTGGGATCCAAATTTAAACTAACATACTTCTCAACACTTCCTCAAACAACAATTATCCTTTGCAATTAGTGCTAGCACACTAGATCAAAAAGACCTATACTAACACTAACAAGTGACTCCAAAAATGCCTCTCAAGGTCTAGAAACATCTCATGGACCACACAAAAACACTCCAAAATATCCATACATCTTAGAATATTCTAGCATCATCAAAATATTTTGCATAGCTATTGCAACCATCTAAAACTCAAGACACCTTCATTTTGTGCAACCAAACATATTGGTACAAACATCCAACACACTAGAAAAATTTGTGGAACAACTCAACACCTGAAACTTCAAGGGAAGATAGATATAGCAAATACAATGAAATTCCTAGATTTATAACACTAGAACCTTCACTACGGAGAAATGTAGAGCAATCTCATTTCTCCCAGACACCTTATTTCATTAGACAAACATACTGCCAAACACATCTTCCACTGCAGTATGATCCAAAACCTATTTTTTTTGGATATAACACCTATGGACACCTTTTATCACTGTCTCCAAACCACATGAGCATATCTTCAACCATGAAGAAATGTAGATCAAAACACTGAACACCCCTCTATCATACTAAACTCTCTTCTGTTCATATTTTCTCAAAAACACTTGGAAACCAAGTGAACCAACTTCATAAAAAACATTACTAACATCTCTACAACACATAAACAACATTTGAAACATGCAACTACAACAATATCACCAAACAAAAGTCAAGCCAAAAACCTCTGCAACTATATTGAAGTAAGACACCAATGAAAGCACTAATACAATGTGTAGACATCAATACCAACAACTCCAAACTTTGAAAAAATCTAATGGTAGGGGTTGGCATCATCAACACCAGCAACCTTCCAACAATATCTTCATACAATGGGTTGACATCAATGACAACACCCAAGCAACTCACAAAAAACTCAAACATCTCCAAACTTCCAACAAAGGAGTTATTGTTGAGAGAAATTGTAGGAGATATAACTTTCATGGATCAATGCATGGCTAAGGATTAGTGAAACTTGTTGCATTCCTTGTGTCTCTTCAATGTCTAAAGTTTATTTTGGCCTATTCATAGGACTTTGATATAAAGAACATGAGAATACTTGGCCTTGTTAGAAAAAAATATTGGATATCCACCCTAAGTTCATTAAGGAAGTATTTGGTCTCACCAAATATGTCCAATATTAAGAAAAAGACATGAATGAATCAATAAAATATGATAAGAACAAAACAATACAGGCTATAAATTTTATCAATGACAACTTTCTATAGTAGAGAATGAAGTATTTGTAAAGATGGATAATGTAATTCATAAGAGTGAGTTTCAAGGAGACACCAAGGATGCAATACCTCTCTTTAGTAGATTTTTTGGTCAACCAAATCCCACATATTTCTACCCTTGGATGTGCTTCTTTATCATTTAAATTTAAAATGACAAAGGGATAGATTTTTCCACTCTTATTAGTGAAAATTTACATGAATAGATAATAGAGGTACTCGAAACCTCTAAGTTTTAAATGAATTCATAATTGGTGTATCTATTGGTGTTTTAGGCCAAATTTTTAGGTTTGGATCTAGTAGTTTGGAAAAAAGTGTATTGTCATTACCCTCAACTAGTGCTATAGGAATGTTGTAAACATAAAAATTGGATGATGATTCCTTTGTGTTTGCTATCATTAATCCCTAGAAAATGATTATGTGAAGAGGTTGTCCCTAGAGGCAACTGAGGCTATGGATAGACTCAAAAATTGGTTCATCTAGATCAAAAAATTCTCTTATATTAGAGTGGGTAGCTTCCAAAAATCACCATAAAAATTCCTTGGGTACCCTAGTGATAAGATTTTTTTTTGTTGGAAATTTGTACATAGGTGGTAGAGATTTAAATGTTGATTGTTAATAAACATAAGGTTGGATTCTTTTTTCCATCAAAATGTGGGCTTATTCATGATTCAATATATAAAGTGTAAAAAATATTAAGAGATGATCAATTTAACCATGCACTCTGTAATACCCCTCCGTTTTGTTTCTTGTTCAAGTTGCTTTATGCTATGTTTGGTTGTAGTTACTTGGATACTGGATACATTTTGTTATGATATTTTGATCGCTACTATTGAGCGACGACTATTATTGTGGGATGTAGTTATTTGATTATTGTAGGTACATAATGGATTAATGATGTTGTTGAGTTAACATGAGATGTTATTATGAGACTATTGGAATTATGATGGAAGTGTCAGTTTCGATGAGTGTATTGGTGAAGAAGACGGGTTCGCATCACCCACTTGTGAGCGCCCTACGAATCCGTAATTCCTTCTTCACGGTGTGTATTATATGCTGGATATATTGTATGATGTTGTTTACTTGGTTGCAGGATTGTAGGTACATGACATCGACTCCACCTGGTTTCACAGGTTCGAGCGTGTTGATCCAACAGTTAAGTTGAACGGGAGATAGTAGCTAGGTAACATGTGTCAAGTTTACACCCTAGCCTTAGTGTGTCGTCAGTTGTGTGTGTCGAGTCATTGTCTATCTTGCTTTGAAGACATTTAATCAAGGATTCTTGATCAGAAATAGATATTTTAGAATAATTGGTATTTAAATTGCATAAGATGGTTGTTTAATTCTAATACCATGCAATGTGATAAAAATTTATATTTGAATTCACTAATTATATTTAATTTTATTTAATTAATTAACTTAATCCATAAGCTGAATTTAGTTATTAAATAATTAAATTAATTAATTAAACATGATGCAAGAGAATGAAAGGAAATAAAAGAATTAAAATTAAATTTGGAATTTAATTTCAATGTGTGGGAATTAAATTGGAAATTGTAATTAAAATGTTTATTTGGGAAATTAATTGCAACTTTGAAAATAAATTTATTATTTGAAATTGCATTTTAAATTGAAAGTGGGTTTTCAAAAATTGAACTAGAATTGAAACTGAAATTAATATCTAATTTAAAAATAAATGTGAATTAGGTTGTATTAGGTATTTTGATTCCATGTCATACATGTTTTAATTTGAAGAAGTTGTAGAAAAATAAGCATTTTTACAAAGGAAGAGATTTGGAAAACTGTAACAAGAAGGTTTCTAAAAAAGTTTTGACTGTAGAATTGATTATTGGGAGATCATTGCATTTTGTTGGTTTTGGATTGATCCATTGAGGATTGAAGAAAAATCTTAGAAATCTGGAGAAGGCTTGTAATCAAATTCATCCTTTCTTGTAGCTTCCTTTAATGCCTTTCTCTTTGTGTTTTATTATTCTTGATTGTTTTTTTTAAAATAGTAGTGATTAAAGATTTGTTTGTTAAATCTGTTTTAGAAAACAAATTTGATATTAGAAGAAAATAATTAAATAAAGTTACAGCCTTTGCTTGTGAAAATTCTTGAGTGAAAATTGTGAAAACTTCAGTTGAATTCAACTTATTTGGGGAAATCGATTATGTTGCTATTAGAAATCAAACATAGAGATTGAACAATGACGAATGTTTTGTAAAATGAACCTCCTGCTTATTGATAAAACTGGATTTTAAAAAAAACTGTATGTAGTTACATAAATGGTTACACGACATAACTCACACAAACCATCACTGTGAAATTCTGAAGGTTTCAGATCTGGAAGGAATTTTCCTATCCCACAAAAATCTAAAATACCCATCAGAAGTTTTAATATGCCTGTTAATAGACCACTGTTAAATTATTTTCTCATATCACTGAGAAATAAATAATAATAATTGATATTTATAAAATATTAATATTTCATGTATCAGATATAATATTAAAATATCATTTAATAATATTTTATATTATAATTTATAATACTAAAGTATTATATTTATTTATATTATTTTAAATAAAATTTGTATATTAGATTAGTGGAATTAAAATTATAAACGTATGGGGAAATTATTGTTTATTTTAAAATGGCATGTTAAAGTTTAATTGAAGGAGTTAAATATTTGATTTAATTGGAAAAATATATATATATATTTTGGAAAATTGATGATAAGGGATATTTTATTTTGAATTAAATAATTTGATATTTTGTAAAGAATAGAAAATATGTTAATGATTAAATATATTTAAATATATTAATTTATATTTAGTATATATATATTGAAGGTATATATCCATTTGAGAGAATAAATAATATTTTATCTTATTTTATTCTGTTGTTTGCAAATTGGGTATTATTAGTGTTCTAAAAGAAATGATTAGTATGTATGGAAAATGTATAGAGAAAGATATTTTTTAATAGAAGTAATTACTTGATTTAAAAGAAAATATTTATTTTGTTAATATGATTGAAGAAAATATATTGAGATGTATATATATATCCATGAGTATTTTCAATCAGTATTTACTTTGTTTTATTTAAGTGCGTGTAATTTAGCTTTGCATGAAGAATTTAAAAGATAAGTTTGGAATGTATGGTCAAAATTGATAAGGAAAAATATATTTAAATATATTGAAAAATTATAAAAATATTTCTATTTAAATGTTTGTTTTAATTAATGAGATTTAATTAGAAACAATATGAATGCGTGGTCAAATAGATAAGCTAAAAGATATTTTTATACATTGATGAAATTGCATGTTTTTAAATGGATAGTTGAAGAGACATAGACTTCGGATAGAAAATTGAGAAGATTGTTTGCAATAGTGTTAGGTTGTATTAGAAGTAAATTTAGGAACTAACTATATTGAAAAAGACAAATAGTTATTATGTTTTATTTAGTTCCATAGAGTAATCTAGTCATTGTGAATGGAATATTAAAAAATATATGTAATTAAATTTATTAATATATATATTTGGTGTCTATATAATATGGAGCATATATATATATATTAAGTGTAAAATTCATTATCATATTTTATTTTAATGAAATGCATGCAATATATTATTGAATAGAGATTTAAAAATGGATTGATTAGTGTATATGGAAAATGGATAGAGAAACAATATGTTATTATATTAAAGTGATCAAATGTTTTAAATAGAAAATTGAATGAGATGTAAGATTTGGTTAGAAAATAGAAAGAGTTTACTTGTATGGATTTGTGTCAATTTAAAAGTAAATTAAGAAGTTGTTTTATTGATAAGGAAATCAATTATGTTATTTATTAATTTCTATTTAGATTAATTGAATCATTGTGATTGGATTATGAAAGAAATATGGATTTAGTATATCCAAAAGTAGTATTTTCCTCATGATTATCTTAAAGGATTTAATTCTCTGTATTCAGTAATGGGAAGTAAGTTTAATTGTTTTAGATTTTCAATAATGAAAGGGGAAATAGGGGTTATGATTATTTTATATGATCTAGTTATCGTGTCTTTGGCTTTGTCAACACTACCTATTGAATGAGTATGGATTTAGGAAATCCAAATATTAGATTTGATTAATGACTTGAATGCTTTTGTTGCTATGTTGTCAAGTTGCATTGTTGGTTTTGGGATTTAGTGTTAGTTCTAAATTATAAGTCTTCCAGAAGAACCTAGAAGATAAGGGTTGTTGAATTTTATATCATCCAATTGTTTTCCCTTGGGTAGTGCATGGCGTCTTTTCAATTTACTCGGTTTCCTTGAACGGGGATCTTTTGTACCTCTTGTGAAAGGAGTGGACTACGTGATTGTTGTCTCCAAGAAGTTTGGAGTGAGTTCTATCTTTTGTTTACTCATTATTTTGGAGTGGATTATGATGCCTAGTTGATATGCACTTGTGTTTCCCTTGGTGGATTGTTTGGGTGTGTGTTGTCCATTAGAAGAGTGGCTTTTGTTAGGGGCCGGAGCCCAAAGTGGTAAACCAGGTAACCTTCAGAAGTGAGTTAATCAAGTGATAATTAAATTAATGTACTTAGATGATTAGGATGCAGTTCACACTAATCAAGATAATTTAATCCTCACTCATAGACACAAGGGCTCGTCTAGACTTGGGATGAGTGAGAAGGCCTGGAATGGCATAGTCATTTATCTTGTCAGTACGAGAGGTATTTGATGCCGCATGAGTGAGTATGAGTGTCGGGATTCGGTTGAGGCCACCAGGATTACCAGAGCCTATGAAGGATGCCCAGAGGAGATCTCATGACTACTATGCGATGACACTCTATCTAGGACAACTATTGTTAATTGTTTTATGTGTATGGTTCTTTGAACATACTTGGTCAATTTTATGTCTAGAAGCATTGTGACCTATGTCAGTGGTATTAGTGTTGTACCTGAGTTGTACTTGTTTAGTTCATTTGTTTGGTTATGTCAGTATGAGTCTACCTTTGGTTAGAGGTTGTAGATCTTTGTCCATGTTATGTAGTTACTATCTCCTAGCATGGGGGGTGGGCCTTCGGGTACCACATGGTTGGGTCGAACATGCGCCAAAACCATTGGGTCCCCCTTGATCTTTAGTATTTGGTGGCGAAACATCCAGATAGACGGCTCGAGTTCTTGTGTTATTCTTGCTTTGTAATATTTCAGTTTGTATAAGTTATTTTATCCCTCTTATGTTTATGAGGTGGAATTCTATATTGTAACCTTATGTACTATTGCCTCATTCTGGGAATGAGTGATGTAACTTTTGGATTAAGTTAATATTTATGAGATTGTATCTTGATTGATTATCTTATTATGTTATGTAGTATTCTTATGATGTATGATGTTTATTTCATAAAGTTATAATGCTACGGTTATATGTAATATGTATGTGTGGGTTTAAGTAATCCTAACCTTGTAGCCTTAGAGGTTGTTGTTAATTGGTAAGTGAATGTGTATGTTAAATGAACTTTATAAAAAAAAATTTGTTCACTTATGACGTTAATTGCAACTTCCTTTAAAGTTACTTGGCGGGGCATTACACACTCATATGATGCTAGGGATATATTTGATCCTATTAAAAATATTGAGTTTGTTGGTGTTTTAATTTTCTAGCTAGGTTTTGAAACTCTCTAAGAGGTAGCCAACCTCAATATTCAAGAATCATAAAGGCTAGTGGCCAACTGACAGGAAATAGAATTGACACACATGTCCCCTACACTTCAAGCTCTATAAGACCTATGGGAGTAACCCTTTAGCAACATCTAAAAATATAGACACACAAGTAACATGATATTTCTTAACAAATAATCCTCTCATAGAATTATGCTGAGAAACATAAAATATCACTCAACATTGGCAAGACATTGATTGAATTTCAGTAACTAGCATGGAGAACATGACAAACACAACTCAAAAAAATAGATTTTGAAATGGTTTTTTGATTTAAAGAGTTGGGACCAAACTGAAAACAACAAGAGCATGATAATGAACTAGTGCCATAAAATGGGCTATGGATTCATATAACTAGAATTCATCCTTCAGTGTTGAACATGGTCTGAAGTTCTTTACAAATGTTGTCACATTATGAAAATCAAACTACTTAAGCCGTTATTTGATAATTCTTCTTATAAATCCACCTGAAATACAACACTTCTGTCACATTTGTTGAAGAAATTACACTGTTCCCTAAACAATAGGCAATAATAGATGCAACTGATATCTATTAAAGTAATTACACCACTCAGAAAATAGAAGGAAACAACTATTGTAACTCAAATGTAGCAATTGTGCATGAAAAGACTCAGATAATATTTTATTATTGAATCCAAAAGAGCATTACATTCCAACAATAGAGACAACTATCAGATAAAATATGAACATAAAAGAATAATTCAAAACACACACTTTTAAATTGAATGACTAACAATCATATTTCCTCCTAGATTTACAATCTACCCATAGCTTTTGCATGACTTGCAGAGCTTTCATAATTTTTTTGGAACCCCTTACAATGAGAGAAGAAGAGAAGATAAAGAGAAAATAAGAAAACAAACGCAACCCTAAAAATGATCTCCTGAAGACAACTGGTAGCTCTATCCATCGTCAAACAACCAAGATGCAAAGCATCTCTCCTCTCTCTACAACAAACATTTCCCTCAAAATTTCCTTTACTCACCTTTTCTTTGAAACAAAAAATCTGCCCATGTGGAGAATCTCCGCTTTACCTTGCTGTGTAAAAATACCCCTACCTTGTTTTCTCGTGAAAAAATTTTATCTTTGTTTTTCGGCTCTTTACTATTATGTTGCACTTTATTTGCATATTCACTTTATACTTTACCTCCAGTTATTAAAGTTTTCCAACTTTAATATTTGAGCTTTGACCTCATTTTTTATTCCCCTATGTTGTTACATTATTCACCTTTAATATTCTACCTGCATAAAACATTTTAATGGAAAAAACCTTACCTCATGTCTCTTATAATTTCAAAGACATTCCTCTTGTAATGCCCCGCCAAGTAACCTTAAAGGAAGTTGCAATTAACATCATAAGTGAACCAATTTTTTTTTATAAAGTGCATTTAACATACACATTCACTTACTAATTAACAACAACCTCTAAGGCTACAAGGTTAGGATTACTAAAACCCACACATGCATATTACATATAACCGTAGCATTATAACTTTATGAAATAAACATCATACATCATAAGAATACCACATAACATAATAAGATAATCAACCAAGATACAATCTCATAATCATTATCTTAATCCAATAGTTACATCACTCATTCCAAAAATGAGGCAATAGTATATAAGATTACATTTACAGAATTCCACCTCATAAACATAAGAGGGATAAAGTATCATATACAAACTGAAATATTACAATGCAAGAAATTACAACAAGAACCACGAGCTGTCCATCTGGATGTCTTGACACTAAGTACTGAAGATCGATGGGGACCCAATGGTTTTGGTGCATGTTCCACTCTACCAATGTGGTACCCGAAGGCCCACCCCCCATGCTAGGAGATAGTAACAAAGTAACAAGGACAAAGATTCTACTACCTCTAACCAAAGGCAGACTCAAACTGACTCATACTGTTATAACCAACCAAATGAATTAACAAGTACAACTCATTCACCATACAAGTACGAATCAAGTACAACACAAGTACAACATAAGTACAAGTCAAGTACAATACAAGTACAACTCCAACATCACTGACATAGGTCACATTGCTTCCAGATATAAAGTAGATCAAGTATGTTCATAGAACCATACACATAAAACAATTAACAATAGTTGTCCTAGATAGAGTGTTATCGCAAGGTTTGTCATGAGATCTCCTCTGGGCATTCTTCATAGGCTCCGGCACAAGTAATCTTGGTGGCCTCAACTGAATCCCGGCATTCATACTCACTCATACGGAATCAACTACTTCTCGTAAGGACAAGATAGTTGATCTTGCCATTCCAGACCTTCTCACTCATCCCAAGTCTAAATAAGCCCTTATGTCTATGAGTGAGGATTAAATTATCTTGATTAGTGTGAACTGCATCCTAATCATCTAAGTACATTAATTTAATTATCACTTGATTAACTCACTTCTGAAGGTTACCTGGTTTACCACTTTGGGCTCCAGCCCCTATCAAAAGCCACTCTTCTAATGGACAACACACTCACAACCGATCACCAAGGGAAATACAAGTGCATACAAACTAGGCATCATAACCACTCCAACACCAGGAGAATATAAATAATAGAACTCACTCCATACATCTTGGAGGAAACAAACACATAGTCCACTCCTTTCACAGGAGGCAACAAGATGAAACCACATCACAAGGTCACTCCATACAAGGAGACACGGATCCCATAATCCGCTCCTAAACCAAGGAGGTGCAAACATCCTCGTTCGTGAAAACCGGGTAAAACTGAAAAGACGCCATGCACTACCCAAAGGAAAACAACTGGATGGCATAAAGATTCAACAACCCTTATCCTCTAAGTTCTTCTGGAAGACTTATAATTTAGGACTAACACTAAATCCCAAACCAACAATGCAACTTGACGACAATGCAACAAAAGCATTCAAGTCATTAATCAAATCTAATATTTGGAATTCTTAAATCCATACTCATTCAATAGGTAGTGTTGACAAAGTCAAAAACACGATAACTAGATCATCTAAAATAATCATAACCCCTATTTCCCTTTTTATTATTGGAAATCTAAAACAAATAAACTTACTTCCCTTTACCGAACACGGAGAATTAGATCCTTTGAGATAATCATGAGGAAAATACTACTTTTGGATATACTAAATCCATATCTCTTTCATAATCCAATCACAATGATTCAATTAATCTAAATAGAAATTAATAAATAACATAATTGATTGCCTCATCAATAAAACAACTTCTTAATTTACTTTTAAATCGACACAAATCCATGCAAGTAAACTCTTTCCATTTCCTAACCAAATCTTACATCTCATTCAATATTCTATTTAAAACATTCAGTCACTTTAATATAATAACATATTGTTTCTCACAATTAAATTTTAAATTATGCATTCTTTAAATCAAATATTTAACTCCTTCAATTAAACTTAAACATGTCATTTTAAAATAAACAATAATTTTCCCATATGTTTATAATTCTAATTCCAATAATCTAATATACAAATTTTATTTGAAATAATATAAATAAATATAATACTTTAGTATTATAAATTATAATATAAAATATTATTAAATAATATTTTGATATTATAACAACAATACATAAAGTATTAATATTTATAAATATCAATTTATTATTATTTTATTTTCAGAGCAGCCATGGAAAAATAACTTAACAGCAGTCTCATGTTTCAAGCATAAATCAAAAACTATGATATGGGTATTTATGATTGTTTGACAGGGATAATAATATTTCAAAATGCAAAAACCCTTTAAATTTCTTGACAACCCAGTTTGTGAAAGTGAAGTTATAGGTGATGCAACCAGACCATTTTACCATGAAAAATATAACTATACTGCAGATTTTAAAATCCGTTTTTTAATAATAACCAGAAGGTTTTATTTTCTAAAAAAATTCTAAATGCATTGTTCAATCTCTATGTTTGATTTCAATAACAACAAAATCGATTTCCCCAAATAATTTAAATTCAACTGAGGTTTTCACAATTTTCAGTCAAGAATTTTCACAAGCAAGGGCTGTAAATTTATTTAATTCTTTTCTTCTAATATCAAATTTGTTTTCTAAAACAGATTTAACAAACAAATCTTTAATCATTACTATTTTAAAGAAAACAATCAAGAACAATAAAACACAAAGAGGAAAACCTGGTACAAGAAGCTACAAGAAGAGATGAATTTCTGATGCGAGCCTCCTCCAAAGATTTCCTGAATTTTCTTCAATCCTCCAATGAATCCAATCCAAAACCAAACAAATGCAAACAATATTTCCTTCAATCAATTCTACAATCAAAACTTTCTTCAAACCCTTGTGCAAATTTTCCAAAATTTCTTCTCTGCTGTAAAATGTATTTTTCTAAAAACTTTTCTACCCTAAAATTAAAACATGTATTCTTTATAAATCAAAAATACCTAATACAACCCTAATTCACATTACATGCAAATTAGATATTTCAATTTCAATTTTTAGAACCGTAATTCACATTACATGCAATTTAGAAATTTCAATTTCAAATTTCAATTTCAATTTCAATTTCATTTTTCGAAAACCCACTTTCAATTTAAAATGCAATTTCAAATAATAAATTAATTTCTAAAGTTGCAACCAATTTCCCAAATAAACATTTAATTACAATTTCTAATTTAATTCCCATACGTTGAAATTAAATTCCAAAATTAATTCTAATTCTTTTATTTCCTTTCATTCTCTTGCATCATGTTTAATTAATTAATTTAATTATTTAATAACTAAATTCAACCCCCATGGATTAAATTTAATTAATTAAATAAATTAAATATAATTAATTAATCTAAATATAAACTTTTATCCACATTGCATTATTTAAATTAAATAACCATCAACATGATTCAAATGCAATTATTCTAAATATCTATTTCCAAATCAATAATCTTTTAGATTTAAATAACATCAAAGCAAGACAGACAATGACTCGACACACACAACTGATGACACACTAAGGCTAGGGTGTAAACTTGACACATGTTACCTAGCTACTATCTCCCATTCAACTTAACCGTTGGATCGACACGCTCAAACCTGTGAAACCAGGTGGAGTCGATGTCATGTACCTGCAATCCTGCAACCAAGTAAACAACATCATACAATATATCTAGCATATAATACACATCGTGAAGAAGAAATTACGGATTTGTAGAGCGCTCACAAGCGAGTGATGCGAAACCGTCCTCTTCACCAATACACTCATCGAAATTGACACTTCCATCATAATCCAGTAATCTCATAATAATATCTCGTGCTAACTCTACAACATCATTAATCCATAATGCATGTGAAACAATAATCAGATAACTACATCTCACAATAATAATTATCGCTCAATAGTAGCGATCAAAACATCATAACAAAATGTATCCAGTATCAAAGTAACTGCAACCACACATAGCATAAAGCAAACCAAACAAGAAGCAAAATGGAGGGGTATTACACCTCTTAAAATAAAATCCACAGGCAACTAACTTTATCCATGCTTTGACAATGCTTCAAATGTTTCATTTAAAACTCCTGCCCACCTCAATTTATACTCAAAATATTTCACCTCTATGGATAAAAAACTCCACCCCCTTCATGCATTTACCATTCAAATGACAACATTTAAATATGCACGAGGCATATTTCCTACCTTTACTCATTTAATAAATTGCCCCCCAGAAAATAAAAATTCACACCCCCAACATAAAATGTTCTCTGATTTTTACCAATGAACAAAGATTTTGTTCAACTACTTTATCAGGCCCCACTTTACTTTACTTTAAACCAAATGTTGGCCTATTTATTTATTTTTATTAGGAAACTGTTCTATTTTTTTCTTTTTAAAACATTACCCAAGTCGTTGGCTTTGAGAGATAAATCGGGCCCATTAAAAACATTTCCAAGTCATACTTTAACACTTTGCCTTCAAAGGCTTTTCTCACATGCCTTGCAAAACATATGGTGACATCACTCCTTTCCTTGTGGGGTCTACGTGATTTTGTCACATGGGTTTGTCATTTCTTAGCAGTTGATCTTCAACATTTGCCCTAATCCTTTATCATCCTGCATTCAACTTCTCATTTTTCTGCAACTCTCCCATGATCATGGCAGAAAAGGTGGATCCTTGAGATGAATTTCATGCACCTCTACTATTGGTGCAGACCATTTAGCAAGAACACACCTCATATTTGGGTTGATAGTTCGCTGGCCTTCCTGGGAGGTGTTCCCTGTAGCTAGGAAACTAGTTAGCATACTTAAATCATTTTTTGTTCTACACACCTCCTCAATATGCACAACAACGTCCCCTGGAAGATCAACATTTGCAATTTCCTCACATAGCACATGTTCCATGCTCTGGATGTGCTTATTCTTTAGCTAGGTGTCATCAACAAATCCATTCAAAGCGAACCTCAAATAGAATTCCCTCAAACAATTTTGATACATTTTCAATGCACATGCAAGCAACCATGGGAGCAGGCCTTTCCTTCACCTGGGTGTGGGTTGGATAGATTGCAGTGTGAATTCCAATTGCATTTTCTTGAAAATTTTCAAGGCCTCACCAACATGGGATCTCCTTAATCAATTTTGATACATTCTTGAGCTACAAAAGTGAACCCCTACGTCCTTCCAACTGGCATAATAGATGCCTTATCCATTGACAACATTGTATAGATAATTCCCTAGCTAGTGTGTTAAGGCAACACATTCTCTACATTCTCGGCCACTTTTTTGTATGTGTGATCTCACTCCAGCCTTTGATGGCGCCCCTCATCCTTCACATATCGCAAGCCAATTGAAACTTATAGTGAAGCTGCTAATATATTTAAAATTTTCTATGTTTTCACTTATTCATTTTATGCGTAGCGACCATCATGGCTATTTTGAAACATTTCTACTGCAAATGTTGAATTCCCTTCTGATAGACCTCTGCATTTGGATTGATGGACTCCTATGCATGTTTCCAATGGTCACTCCAAAGTGATTTCGCAATTAGGGCATTCATGTTACCACATCCATTTGGGGATTGTGTTGAAAAAGTGTACATGCCTTGTCTTATGCTGCAGTAAACCCCTCCTCCACATTTATAATATGTTCAAATTAGATCAAAAAAGCAATTGGGTTCCACATCTAAACAATTAATTTTCTCAACACTCACCATGTGACAAAGAAGAACACATTCTAGATGAGCAATATTCCCACAAACAAACTCTTCATTCAATTTCCATTCACATCAAACAAAAGTATACTTCCCATGACTCTACTTTTACTTATAAATACATTCCAAATCAGATCATGTTGGCACAATCTTCGTTGCCTTTACATCAAGCCACAATTTCCACTTCACCTTAAACTGAAACAATCGTGAGACCCTCGTGGAATGGATTGAGTCTCAAAGACAAAAAAAATAATTTCTTCATCCCTTTAGATGCATCATTCTTTACACATCTTCAACTTGCCAACAACTTAGGGAACAAGCCATCCTCAAACTGTGTGACAAATGTTGAGTCCCTTATGGGCTCGACTAATTTTTTTATTTTGTTTTCAAATAAATTTTATGCTCAAATTGACCTAACACAAGTTTTGAATGCCTTTGGAGTGAAAGGACGAACTGGGCTGCCATTAAAATTTCCTTTCAGGCACTTTTGCAAAATGGTGAAAACTGGCCAAGTTGGCCCTAGAATCGGCCTGGGAGACTAGGCAAATGACCTTATGAAGCCATAAAAACTTGTAGAAATGTAGTCATTTGACCCAAGAATGTAGTGCAACATATGGCTGGGAAAAAAATGCGACGAGGTGAAAAATGTTAATCAAAAAAGTTGCCTACTCAGACTTTTTGCAACAATGCTGGTTGAAAAACCAATTAAAACTCATGAAATCACCTCGTTGAAGAAATACCAAATCAACTCCTAGCGAACTGACATTGGAAATAGTAAATAATTTAGGTACCTTGAGCACGTGTGCAAAAGGAATTTTCTTGAACCATCACTGATCAAAAGATATTGACGGTCAAAGTTGGCCTCTCAGAAAGGTTTTTGAAAGTGCAAATGCAAAACTGAAGAAATTGCATTTGGTTTTGATCTATTAAAAATAGTAAATGAGATCATGAGGCTCTGAAAACTAACACATGATCTCATTTAGGTGGGGAGAAAATAGAACAACATTCATTTTGACATGACAGTCAACCAATTGCGAAATGCAAGCCCAAACAGGAGGCTACTTTGCAAAACTGAGTTTGCAAACAACAAAACAGTGCCAAAACCTTCCAGCTTCACTTTTCAAAACTCTGAAAAAACTCATCGTGGGAAGCTGAAAATTGACATGCGCGTTGACATATGTCAATTGAATATGTCTACCAAGGGGTTTTGTATGAAAATCATATGGCTTCAAATTACTACTCTCCAAAGTGGTTCATTCAGGTAGATTTGTCAGGTGCAATTTTGAAAGTGCAGAGACAATTTTGAAATGGGCATCTCAAATTTTCAAAATTTGAGAGTGCCATCAAAGTCCTTGATCAGGGATTGTTTGTGCACATTCCTAGAATTGAAGAAGTTTTAGTTGATTGCTTAGATGAATAGAGAGTAGGAAAAAAATATTACTATAGGATGACACTCCTTTTTTCCAAGTTATGTGATTTAGATAAACTTCATAAATTATTACACAAGTATGGAAATGTATTGGACCCTTCTTACAATAGGGAATTTTTTTATAACTATCCCATAGAGAGAATTGACTAGTTTATTCCACAAATTTCTTCCATTAAGGTTAAAAGTAAGGCTATAATAACAAGGAATAAGACATGGTTGAGGCATACTTATTTTATCAATGATCTTCAACCACACTAGTAGAAGCATTCTAAAGAACCTACTCAAGTCCCCTAATTATAGAAGGTTATGGGGTAATATTAATCTACTGTTGCATAGGTAAAGGCAAAGAAGAAGAAGGAACGGGATCCCTATATTTAAATATCCATGAATGTGGAAGAAAAATAATAACCTTAAGAGGATCCATGATAGATAAGAGCAAGGAAAGGGGCTACAACAATATAACAAGAAGCTAGGGAGGTGCTTCAAGTACTACCTACTCTAGTTTAGTCTCCAATTTATTCTCCTCCTCCCTCTCCCTTACCATAGATTTTAGTTCCTCGTCTACAAAAATATATTCTAATAGAACCAATTAAGGAGGAAGAAGTGATAATTGAATACCTACAACAAAAGATAGAAAAAAATGAAAAAAATACTTGCAAACATTTTATAGGAAGAAACCCTCAATGATGTTACACTGTCTTTTGAGGAGTCTCATTCTTTGAATCAACTAAAACCTCCTTCATCCCCTCCTTCTATAGGATGTATTTTAAGGAGAATTATATATCCTCCTCCACCACTTCCACTTACCACTCCTCTAAGACTCCAAGTCCCCCTAGAGTGCATACATAAGATTTTTTTTGGGGAATTTAGAATGGATTATATGGTTGAGGTCCATAATTAAGAAGAGAAAAAGGACATTCAATCCCATGTTAGATTATATTTCTAAGCTAGTAGACATGTTCCATTATCAAACCAAGCAAAAGAGAGCCAAAAAATTATCCTATATCAATTTAGACACTCATGGAGCTATAATTTCCCATATTTTAACTCTAATAGATAACAATGAAGTGATATGTAGCTAAATGATTATAACATACACAATATTAATTTGGGTTACCAAACATGAGAGGGAAAGAAGTATTATCTTAAAAACATATTTCTACCATCTTGGGTAGAATGGATAAAGATGAAAATAAAAGGGGAGAAATAAAGGCTTAGATTGGTGAGCTCACACCATACATCCAAACGTCATGGGTCTAATAGACACCAACTCACTAGATTTGGCCATCCTAAAAATATTGGAAAAGGGAAAGAAAAGCATAGATTCTAGAGGTGTGATAAGTGAAACTAGGACTTGAGGGGAGATACTTAGAATGTAGGGTAATAGGTTAATCATTAAGTCCATATATTGCTATGCTAAGGTCAATGATGAGGACAGTGCAATGGCTAAATTTAAAGAATCACTTGATGAGAATTTTCTTATATTGGAGGAAAACCTACTTCAACTATAAAAGATGGATATGATTCTATTTGATGGACTATAAATAAAGTACATACTACCAAATGGTGACCCAAGATATCATAAGGAGTGGCTACATGCCACTAAATATATAATACAAGTATTGGAGGATTTCAAAGGAAAATTAATTGCAATTGTAGCTACTACTATAGTTAGAGAGAGTGATAAGAAAAAGTATTATAATAGATTTCATTGATGAATTAATGAGAATAAAAATGGAACTTTAATGTCTTAAAGGATACAATTCCAAAAGTGAAGGAGATTTTGTAGCAGATCATAAGGAATTTCTTTAAAGGTCTAATATACTTGAAGTGCTCCTAATCTCAATTTTTTTATGAGGTGCATAATTTTTAGGTCAATTTTCTAGATGAATAAGGGCTACTTGAGCTCCCCCTTTCATTTTGATAAATTTTAATCATAATAGACCACTCTAATGAGAGTGTGTTCCATTATTTTGGGCTTAGGAAAGTAATGTAACCTAAATTCGAAGCCAAATTTTTGAAATAGTTGTAACCTATAAATTATGGGCCTAGGGATTAAATTAAGGTCCATTTTAACCTTTTCTTTTAAAATAGTGTTAGGTGTTAGGTGACCAAGATAGGTTGTTATAGGAATTTTGAAAACATTGCTAGGGGTTAGAAATCTTGGGTTTATAAAAAAACTATTTAATTTTTAGTGTGGGAATCTTGTTGAAGGTTGTAATATGCCAATTTAAAATCAATCAAAGGATCATTGCCAATATTCAATAATTTTTCTTAGCCTTGATGGTGATTTGTTTTTATTTTATGTTCTTTAAGTTGAATAAATTATTGAAATATTGAATTTTATTTGCTATAAGCTTATGTGTAAAATTTAAACTTGGAATAAGGTAGTTTTATGCATGTAACTTGAATATATTTATTTTAAATTATTGAGAAAATTTCACATGTAGTTTTTGTGATTATGTGAATATTAATCATTGTATTATAGGTTATATTGAATTTAATTAGATCTTTCATAATTAATGCTAAAACTTAATATATCATTGTCCATTATTTTTCATACATTTATTTCTCTAAACCCTAACATATTTTGATATATATATTAATTCAATTAGATTAGGCGTAGATTAGAAGTAAAATAGTAGAAATTCCATTTGAAAATCAAATGTATAGCATAATTCATTCTCTAGATGCATTTGTAGTCCAACTTGATAGTAAATCACAAAGGTCCCTTATTGAACAAATCAAATAGCCTAATTAGCTACTCCATATTGCTAAGACCTAGCACTAAAGAAACCTTGGAGTTGATTAACTACTGATATTGATTAAATTTTTAGGATAATTAAAATAGTCTTTAATATACTTGAGTTTATTGCATGAAAAGACCCATTAATAGGAATTGACACTAGAAGGAATTTTTTGATGAAGCTAGACCATAATTAATAGTTTTGTAGTGTGTAGTATAAGAGGGTGAAAATATCCATATCTTTAAAAGAGAAAGGTTATCCATTTTTTGTGTTAATTCAACTTAGAACTTGATACTGAGTAAAAAAATAACTATAGAAAAGGGAGATCCATTTCCTCGCCTTCATATGCAAATTCATATTGAGTCTTCGACATATATCCAATATTACCTAAGTTTTCTATGAATTTAATTGATTTATTTTATGTTTATAATCATGACATCTTATAATTAATTTTCCATATAAAAAAGCAAAAAATACAATTCTTCCACAAAAATGACAAATATGTATGAAAATAAAGAATCATGGATTTCAAACTAGGTAGAAAATTATCATTTTATACTTCCATACAAAATAATCATCAAAATTATAGAAATCCAAGTGCCCTATCTCCTTAAAGATAAGATAATAAAAATTAAACTGAAAGTTCCTAAATAGATCATAAAGATTATATCTTATGATGAGATCTTCAACTTCAAATATGATTACAAGTGTAAGTGTGAATAAGTAAAAAGTAAAATAACACTTCTTAATGAAACATTATATCAAGATTTAACAACAATTAACTAATTTAA
This sequence comes from Sequoiadendron giganteum, assembly GCA_007115665.2. Lineage (NCBI taxonomy): Eukaryota > Viridiplantae > Streptophyta > Pinopsida > Cupressales > Cupressaceae > Sequoiadendron > Sequoiadendron giganteum. Next base: position 112,788,715 of record CM021103.1, on the reverse strand, counting down.
AGAACATAAAACTTGAAAGAGTCTCATTGTTTCCTATCTCCAAAGATTTATTAAATCATAGAGGGCTCTCAGATTTGGTAAGTACCGTGACTATTAAAATTCCAATATAGAGAATGGAATGATGGTACATGCAATGATTTAATGATTTGATGATGATTTCTAGATGATATGAAGTTACTGTAATCTATTATGACATGAAAACTGATAAATGAAAGCTACAGTAAAACTAATATGCAACCTTGATATGAATTCTAATGATGCTATGATGCTAAGATGCTTGATTGCTATTGCTTTTCCTGCAGAGTAAGATTGTACAAATTTGGGATCCATTTCTTGTTGAATGAGGTTGCATTTATAGATTTCTTGATAGTACATTTGCGTAGGGGCAACAAGGTAGAGGCTTGGATTCAATCCGGAGGATTGAATGATGAGAGATGGAGGGGATTGAGCTGATTATGGGAATGGTTCCTCCCCATGAAAACATCAGGCAAGAGGATAGGAAGGATCAAAGGGAGAAGATTGAGAGGATTGCCTGCAAGCTTTCCCATGAATGCCATTCACATTAAATTAGACATTTTAATATCTAATTTTGGTAGATGAGTGAATAGAGAAAAAATGATTTATGCCTCATTTGAATTATTTGATTTATTCAAATTAGCAAAAAGAGGATAATTAATTTAATAAAACAAACCATAGAAGTTGTTTATTAAATTAAAATAAAAGAAATATATTAATTAAACAATAAAGGCATTTAACCTTTGTTTAATTAATTGAATGATGTGATTAAGATAGAATAAATAAGGGAATTTGATAATTAAATAAAACAAAATATTTAATTTTGTTTATTTAATTAAGATGAAATAATAAAAGAATTAGAAGAATTTCAATGTGAACTATATAAATAAATATTTCTATTTATTCAGTAGTAGAGGAATTTAGGGTAATCAATCAAATAAGTCATATTTAATTAATTAGATTCTCTAGACCATTTTTAGGTGTATACATTTTTCCCCTCTTTGAAGTGATGTGTTTACACATTGCCTCAAAGAAATTTTTGTTGTTGCTACTAGTATTGATAAAAAACAATTCAGTATGCCCCAAACATTGTTGTTGCTTCTAGTATTGATTTTTTTTTTTTAGTATGCTTGAAACATTGATTTTCAAGTGATTGATGATAATATGCTCTCTCGGGAGATAAATTTATGATTTTTTGATATTTTTTGGATTTTTTGGATTTTTTCAAATTTTTTATGATTTTTCAATGATTTGCTGATGATTTGATAAATATTTGATGATGAAATAATTTATCTCTCGACAAATAGTGGTGAAAATTCCTCTATGATGAATTAATTTCAGTAAACTCCTTGATTTCAATGTTCTTTGATCATGTCAACCTTTGATTTGATATGCTTGATGATGCTAACATATTTAGATGATCATTGATCTCATGATAGGTGAGATTCAATGATTGATTGATGATAATTGACCTCATGATAGGTGGGGATCAATTATAGTTTAATTGATTGATTGACCTCATGATAGGCAAGGTGCAGTGATAGCTTGATTGGTTATCCTCATGATATGAAAGGTTGAATGATTGATTGATGATAATTGACCTCATGATAGGCGAGGATAAATTATAGTTTGATTGATTAACCTCATGATAGGTGAGGTTGAATGATAAATTGATTGAAAATATTACTGATTTGAGATAATTTGTGATGATAGGATCCTTTAGCGAATCTAGAGATTCATGAGCATTTACTCGTCTTTGGTCTTTTCAAACCTTGAAACAATCTATTTTGTAGATGCAAAACTAATATGAATGCAATCTAATGCTATCATGCAAACCTATATGCAAGCATTTCCATCTTAATAGTCCATTTATCATGCTTTTTATCATCATTGAGCCTTTAAAATGTTGAAAGTGAGTACAAGCATCAATGGTATGAGTTAGACCATGATGACCTGATTACTTCTTTCATGATTTTTGATATTACAAGTGAACACAAGAATCTAGGTATAATTAAACTGAGATGACTTGAGCATTTCTTGCATAAACAGACAAGAATTAATCATTTTAGTGTGTGAATTCTGAATGTCATCAGTGATACTTTGTAGAGCACATCTCGAAACAATTCACATAATAATAATGATTAACTCATAGACAACGGAAAAATAAAATATCATTCTCCTTCCTAGCTTCTCTAGTTTAAAACATCATTGAGTTGCTCCAAAGAAATGATAACAAAGATAAAAGTACAACAATTTAACTTTTTCTTAAAGTATTTCAACCATTATTTAGATTAGATCATCCATATTGATACTAATTTCAACATTTGATACAAATGGTTGATGGAATGGTTTCGATGTTTGTTGTTTGGTCAAGAGGATATGGCTAGATGTTTGGCAAAAAATATCTTTTCGTGGTTTCTCTTTGTATTTCTTGGAATTATTGTTGAAGGTTTTCCATATGGTGAGTTAAAAAATTCAATTGATCCTCATCTATTTTAGCCATGGTGGTTTGAGTTTCAATTTCTCGTTCCTTGCATTTTTAGTCTTCGCGACCTTGTTAAAATGGACATATGAACATTATTGTTTTCAATAAAATTTTGATCTTAGTTTGGTATAGTGTCAAGGATATTAACTCAAGTCAAATAGAATGATAGATTCTATTGATTAGACTAAGTTGATAAATATGATTATATGGTTTTGTTTCTTTGATTTAGGATGACTGATCGTGAAACTTAACTTACTAATCAAATGTGTTTGATTGAGACATTTTTAGATGGTAGATCTTGGTTTGATTTGAACAAATTCAATTATAAAGTCCAATTTATGCAAGTTTAAGACTCTGTTTTGATTTAGGAAAGTTTATGTTCTGATAAAAATCCAAATTTTGATGTTAACTGTTTGATAGGGGTTTCCAATAGCTTTATGTTTTCTTGTTTTCTTTGTGTTTTTCAGGATGATCTTATCTGAATTAATATTTTGAAAAAAAAACAAGCATTTGTAAAACAATTGTTTCTTTAAGACCTAGAGTCTAAACAATAAGTGTATGTTCAAGAATCAAACATGATCCTCCTTGATTTCCACTAGTTTGTTTAACAAAAATACACTTTAGATAGACTCACTCTTAAGGTCAAAAAGGTCATCATTATACTCAATAGCCCACATATTAAAATTGCATTGACTCACACAACTGTGTAACCCCCTAGAGGGTGCCCATGTTTTTGATTTTTCCAGGTGCGTACTCAAGGTTAGATTTCTCGATCCCTTGAGCAAACGATCCTTGTCATTTATATGGTGAGTGTCTTGGGGGTAGATTCTTCCCTCCCCTTTCACTATGAGTATTACAATGCTTGGTTACTCACTCAATTGGATTCTACACTATGGTTCTTAGATAGGGTTTCCATGTGGTGCGAAAAATGATAAAATCCCTTAGGAGACCTTCTAGCCTTTAGAAAAAAGTCTTTGGGGATGGTTATCTTTCACACTACCATCGATTTGGAATTTCATCAACAACTCACATTTGATTATAGTGGGTTGGAATCCTTGGCTTTAGGCATTCCCACTTAGGTTGTTCTTGTAGGGTGAGTACTTTTTCCCACTACGAAAGGCCTTCTAAAGGATTTAAAAAGCATAAATTGCATTAAAATAAAGGATGAGTCTGGATTTTTGACCATCTAGTTAAAGGGAGAGCATAAGCCTATCACCACACAAGCACAATAATCAATATTTAATTTTTAAATCCAAAAGACAATTTTCTATTCTAGGTGAAGATATTGCTTCACAAAAGTCATGATGTTAATTTTAACTGATATACCAAATGTATGATGACTATCCTAGGATTGATATATTTTAAACCAAATGACTACACTAGGATTGGTTCTTTTTAATCCAAATGGCTACCCTAGGATTGGTTCTTTTTAACCAAATTTGACAAAGCTTGTGTAGATGGTTAATTTTAAGCCCAAATTAATGCTAGTTGGTCCTAATGCATGAATGAAAAATAACATATGATGGGTTATTTTCACATGAGTGTTTGAAAACACTATTACAATGGATATAAAATGTTTTTTTTTCATTTCAATGCTTCATGTTCCTCTTAAAACCTACAATAAATGCTCAAAATGTTAGATGAGATTAAGAAATAAGAAGATATAAGGCTTAGATGAATGATTAAGCATAAAACCCTAAAACTTAGACCAAGTTACAATGTTATTTCACTTTAAATGTAAAATTGAAACTTTTAACTCTACAAAAAGTGAGAAATACCTACACCATTGCATAGCTTATGAAATTCTAACCCATTTCAAAAAACAAAAGTTTCAAAAAAGACCTCCGTATGACCAAGATATGGCCATTTTAAGATTGACTATCAAAGCACTAAAACAAAGGTCAAAAGCACTAAAATAGAATACATAAGCGCTATTTCAACTGTGGATGCACTAAAAGATAGTGCAGAAGCACTAATTTTTTTAATGGAAGCACTAAAACAACTATAGAAGTGCTAAAACAGACTGTAGAAGTGCTAGAATAGACTGCAAAAGCACTAGAACTTTTATGGAAGCACTAAAATAGATTGCAGAAGTGCTAAAATTTTTGGTGGAAGCACTAAAATAGATTGTATGAGCACTATAGTTTTTTTTAAAGCGCTGAAATAGAAATCTAAAGCGCTATAGCTTTCCTTAGAAGTGTTATAGTTTTTGTTGGAAGCACCGAAAAATCTCTAGCTCACGCTAAAATGAACATGCCAGAATCCTGTACGACACTTTTCAAAGAAAATTTGTGAAATATGGGGTTAGGGCCCCATGGTGGGCACCAAATTGTAAGTGTGAATAAGTAAAAAGTAAAATAACACTTCTTAATGAAACATTATATCAAGATTTAACAACAATTAGCTAATTTAAAGCATAGAAAACTTGAAAGCGTCTCATTGTTTCCTATCTCCAAAGATTTATTAAATCACAGAGGGCTCTCAGATTTGGTAAGCATTGTGACTATTAAAATGCCAATCTAGAGAATGGAATGATGCTAGATGCAATGGTTTAATTATTTGATAATGATTTCTAAATGATATGAAGTTACTGTAATCTATTCTGACATGAAAACTGATAAATGAAAGCTACAGTAAAACTAATATGTAGCCTTGATATTAATTCTAATGATACTACGATGCTATGATGCTAAGATTCTTGATTGCTTGATTGCTATTGATTTTCTTGCAGAGTAAGATTGCACAAAGTTGGGATCCATTTCCCGTTGAATGAGGTTGTATTTATAGATTTCCTAGCAGCACATTTGCACAGGGGTAGCAAGGTAGAGGCTTGGATTCAATCTAGAGGATTGAATGGTGAGAGATGGAGGGGCTTGAGTTAATTATGGGAATGGTTCCTCCCCATGAAAACATCAAGAAAGAGGATAGGAAGGATTAGAGGGAGAAGATTGAGAGGATTTCCTGCAAGCTTTCTGGTGAATGTCATTCGCATTAAATTATACATTTTAATATCTAATTTGGGTAGATGAGTGAATAGAGGAAAATTGATTTATGCCTCATTTGAATTATTTGATTTATTCAAATTAGCAAAAAGGGGATAATTGATTTAATAAAACAAACCATAGAAGTTGTTCATTAAATTAAAATAAAAGAAATATAATAATTAAATAATAAAGGCATTTAACCTTTGTTTAATTAATTGAATGATGTGATTAAGATAGAATAAATAGGGGAATTTGATAATTAAATAAAAAAAAGTATTTAATTTTGTTTATTTAATTATGATGAAATAATAAAAGAAGTAGAAGAATTTAAATAAGAATTTAAACGTGAACTATATAAATAAATATTTCTATTTATTCAATAGTAGAAGAATTCAGGGTAATTAATTAAATAAGTCGTATATAATTAATTAGATTCTCGAGACCATTTTTAGGTGTATACAATAAGGTCACAATGATTCCTAATAACCACAATGAACATATAAAAATGTACATGCAATATTTGAATAAATGATCATTTAGATTATACCAGAACTCATGATTCCTTTCTTTCCAATTGTATGTATAATACACTAGTCATACATATAATATACTAATAATACATCTAATTATTACATATCTAATAATGTGAAATTATTTTCTCTTTTCTTTAAAACTTAATACATATTTATTTATAATTCTAAATTTCTCCTTAAAATAACCCTTATATCTTTCTTGATTGGAATGAAAATATATAAATGGTTAAAATATATTGTTACTATATTAATTACATAATAGATGTTCTCTCAAGTTATTAAAAATTAATGCATAATAGTTTATTCATTTTGAGGATTGTGAAAGTATTTGTGGGTCATTGTACTCTAATGAAGAGTTAATCAATTATTAAATAGACTTATCAATGGATAAAATTTATGAGTATATTGTGTAGAACATAGAGTTAGATGCTCTACCTTTCAAACCTTATCTAATTTTAGAAAATCTAATTGAATTTTTTTTTATATTTTAAACAATAGACTAAATAGAAAATTGATACTCTTTATGAATATATTGTATCTAACACACATATGTTCTTCTATGTCAACATATGTAAGTGTTAAAAAATAAGCAAAGACAACAATTTTTGGTCATTCATATGAGATTAAGATGATCAAGAAAATCCCTTTAATGCTCCAATAGTATATTTGTCTTTGGTAAATGTAAAAAGGTTTGATGTCAGGGTGGCTTATGGTTTGCTGTTGGACAAGGGCCTATAGAGTAAGTTTTAGAAAAAGGTTTGGAACCAACACTTGATACCTAAAATTAACTTCTTTTGGTGGATGGATTTCCACAACATGATCCTAACCCAAGACAATCTAAGGAAGACTGGATTCCGAATTGTGAACAAGTGCTTGTTGTGCAAAAATAATGATGAAACTATGGATCATATGCTATTGCACTGTCCTTTTACTGCTAGATTCTGGGACCTTTATTTTCAAAAGTTAGAGACACACTAGACCTTGAATAAATATTTGGTTTCCTTTATGGAGGGGTGGAATGGTCCTTTTTGGCACCCCCTTATAATGGAAATTTGGAGGTAAATTCCCCCCATCATATGCTAGTGCATCTGGAAGGAATGGAACAATAGGGTTTTTAGAGGCATTGAGAAGAGTCTGAAGGAAGTGTTTAGGTATGGGTCAAGACTTATAGCTAAAAGTGTCTATTTTCTTAAGTGGAAACCACCAGAAATTTCCCTAGCTGATTGGGAAATCAATATGGCTAATTCCTAGAAAATTATGCTTGGTAATGATGCCTTTGATCATTCCAAATCCCTTGCTAGGAAAAACACCTTTTGGAAGCCTCTAGATGTGCATTGGTTTAAATTGAATTTTGATGGTGTGGGCTAGGGGAACCCTAGTCTAGAAAGTATTGGTGGTGTTATGAGGGACTACCAGGGCAACTTGGTTGTGGGGTATGTTGGAGGTATAGGTATTCACTCTTCTATGGTGGTGGAGTCTCGGGCATTGCTCAAGGGTGCCGAGATTGTTGTCACTCTAGGTATCAAGAATTTGGAAATTGAAGGGGACTCTAAAAATGTGACAAACTCTATTAATTTGGGTCATCTACTTGGTTGGAACTTAAGGGATATTCTTTTGGATATAAATATTTTAATGTCAAAAATTTTCAGGTATCACCTAGCTCATATCTTTAGGGAAGGTAACCAGGTGGCCGATGACTTTGCCAACTTGGGGTCCACTTGGAAAATTTGCAAATGTTGGAAAAAGTTACAAGTTCTAGCAACATCTATTCAAAGGTTAATCCTCTTGGACTAGAGGAATTCATCTATTATTAGTGGTTAATCTAACTATCATTTTTAGGTACAAGTGGTATTCCTCGATGGATCATTGTATGGGTGGTCTAGGAAGGGTAAGGTGAATGGAATCAAGTGGGTGACCACATGGGTGTTTTATCTCATAATCATGTTTGGTAGGGCCTCTACCCTTTATGGGCGGTACAACATATCCTATCAAATCTCATGGAATTCATGTAAAGTGATGTACTTCACCAACTTATTTAATAATTCTAATTTAATTCATCTCTTGATTCAACTTAGATTTCATTTGATGTACTTGAAAATTTCAAATCTTCCCCCCACTTTCAAATGGCTTTGGGGATCATGTAACTTCTTTAATTTGATTAACATTATGGATTTAAATCTGGATTCCATTATTATTCCTTATTGATTTAATTTTGGGTTCCTTTGTGATGATTACAGATCATCGATGATGCTATTGTCATCGAGAATGATCTTCGAAGAGTGTAAACATTATATTTCCTTTATTATTCCTTTTCATCCCAACTGGCGGTGTAAAGATTATTTAAGTAATAGTAATCTCTTCGGTGAACTATCTATTTTTAGACATCTTATTGGTTATTTCGGCCACTCTGTGTTGTGGGTTGCGATGGGAGGAGATAGAGTTAGGACTGAGATAGATAATTGTGAGGAGTTTCACAAGAACCCCCTATATTGGCATATCTATTTGGAAGGTGGTCTTGTGCTACTTTTGGAGAATCTTGTGGGCCATGACGAGGTGTTTTTGGCATGGTTTGCTAGTTCTTGGAAGGAAAGGTGGGTCACCATGGGTGGCATATATTTAAAAGTGAATGAAGAGGTGATTGATAAGGCCATTGGCCTTTCCTGTGAGGGTAAAAGGTATAAAAACACACCAAAACACAAGATTTGGAGAGTCTAAACATGTTCTTCAAAGGTAATGAGAAGCTGGTGAAAAAGTAGTTAGGTTTCGATCTTGAAGAGAATGCCTAAACCTTGGGATAAAGTTTTCCTTGTGTTACCCTTGAGGGTAGATTCAAGGTATTTTATTTTTACCACTTATTGATGTTAAATCACTTAAGGCACTAGATTTTACTTAGCTTCCCTTTCTTTTTTCTTTCTTCTCTGAAAAGTTCCATCAAAGAGTCCCATGAGATTGCTGCTCTAAACCCTGATTCTCCACCTCCCTTACCATTGTATCAGGGCCTTATCCTTATGCTCTACCAATTTCATTTATCCTTGTTCCCTCCCAAACCCATCTCCTTTGTACATGTGGAAGAGTTGGAGCCCCTAGAAATTAACCCTAAAAACCCATCCCCTACTGTTTCAGAGGGCTTGAAGAGAAAATCTCCCATCCCTAAAAGTGATCTCGGTATTGAGGCTTTAGTCACCTCTCTCTCAAAGAAGAAGAAAAATGTTGGGAGGTTGGCCCAGTAGAGTGGTGCAGATAGGATTTGTGAGCTGAAACACAAGAAGGTCAATAGACTGGTTACAAAGAAGAAATGGAATTTTTTTCCTCTGCTCCTGAGACTTCTTTCAGTCATTGAGAACGATAGTAAAAGTGTTCGAGGAAAAATATTCTAATGGAGATACTGTGGTGGGTGCTAGCTTTGAGATGGGGACAAAACACATGAGTGTGAGAAGGTCCCATAGGTTAGCGAAACATAAGAAAGGGGCCCTTTTGGATGATATCCCTAGTGACTCAGTGCAGACTGGTGGAAAAATTAAAGGCATTAAAGTTATGGAGAAGGTGAAGAATAAAGGTCCTATAGAAGACCCTAGTAATTTATCTGATATGAATAAATTTCTTAGGGAAGACTTTACCAATTCCTCATATACTAGGGTTGGTGTTGATGTGGAGATATAGAGCAAGGAAGTCAGGGTGGATGAGCTCGGTGTAGTGTAGGAGTGGGTTGCTAAGATGGATCATAAATTCAATTGCCTGGTTCAGTTCACTCTCAAAATGATTCACAGGTTGACTATCATTCTCTTAGATGTTTTTAAGGAGGAAATGGATGAGAACACCATAGATGAAGGCCCCAATTGGATCAGGGATGATGTGTTAAACCTACTAGTCTAGAAATGGGAGAGTGTGGACAATTAGTGATCAGTTTTGTGTTGTGTTGTGTCTCTTCTATTTTTTGGCTATGTCTAGGTCTTATTTTTGTTGTTACTGAAAGTATTTTTTGATGTTTAATGGTATAGTTATTTTTGGCCCTTTGGTCTCAATGTGTAAAGGGTAAAACACCTTGTAAATGTTTCTTATATAATCAAAAACATCTTTTCCTTGGGATACTCAAAGAAGAGAATACAAGATAAGATATTTAATTGTATTCTTGGACAATACATGAATGTTAATTAATTCCTTTAAATATTATAATATAAAATCAAATTTTGTAATATTGGTACTTTGGGTTAAGGTAGCGAAACAAACACAAGGATTAAGAAAATGAATTAAAATATGTGCAATTCATGAGATGTTGTGGGTAGAATATGTGTGAAATATGTGTATAGAGTTGGATAAAGTATAGAGAAACATATTGATACATGTACATATAAATTAATGAAATAAAATTGTATAAAAAAATAAGAGCATTTAAAGGTGTATAAAAACATTTGGTTTGGTAGTTGATTCTCCTTACATAAATGTTTATTTAGTAGATTCTACAAATGTTGACCAATAAAAATAATAGCTAACAAAATGTAAAGATTTTTTTCACATCTTCTCTTGTATGGAATTTTCAACCACCCAAATCACTCACTTTCAAACATAGTGTTTTTTCAAGAATTAAATAATAACCATGTGTACAAGTTACTAACTTTCCTAGATAGCTAGCCCATGGCTACTATCATCACATGTTTATAATCCATATATATGAAATTGGATTGAGTATAAAATTTATATTATAAAAAAATTCTATAGAACATCTTAAGGGCCATATTTCATAAGCATTTTAGTTAGAATAAAACCCTTCGCTTGTTTTATTTATTTGTTGGAGTACTCACCTACCTTTTATTTTACCCATTTAATTTACATTTGGTGGCATGCTACCAAATTGTACTAAGATGGAGGCTTTAGAAAAATCTATGTACATTCATAAAAGAATAAAGGATCATGAAAAATAATGTTGATTGTCAATTGATTAAAAACTATGGAAAAATTGTCAAGTGTGAAGATACATGAATCTAGGAAGAAATATATGTATCAAGGATTTCTATAATTATTTTGTTGGGCTATCATTGATTGATAGTTCTGAAAGGTGGAAAATAAGAGACTACTAGATTGATTTTTTGATATTTCAAGACATAGAAAATTGTGTCTATTATAGAAGTCTATTTGGGTATTTGCAAGAAGGTTGTGAATGCAAAAAATGATCCAAAATTAGATGAAGAAGATTAACATGCTATAATAGTTCCATATTTATTTTGAGATGAAGATCAATATTATAACATTCAAGAGTGATCCAAAGACACATAGCTATACCTAGAAAGAGAACTACTCCCAAATCCAAAAATAAGTCACTAATTTGATATAGTAATAGACTAGTAAGTTCTAAAGCTAGTCATTGATATAGTTTAAATACTTTAAAGGAATCAAGGGTACATATCGATTAGAGCTAGGGTAACTATAAGCAAAGGAAGTAGCATAAGAGTTAGTAGTTCTAATTTTGTATCGATATGATCCAAAACTATAAGCAATAACAGTAGTTTTAGTTGTTGAATTTTTTGTTTGAGATTGAGACACAAATAACAATACAAATAATAGATATAATTAAAAATCCAACCATGTAAAAATTTCGTCCATAGCAAAACTTTACACTAATGAAAAATTCCCATTGAAAAAATGGGTTCAATTTCTAGTATAGACCTTCAAGTAAATAGGTTTTAATAATTCCAAATTAGGGAGACACATGCGTTTTATACTAAGTGTTAGTCCCATGGAGGGGGGCCTTATAAAATATTTTAATATTTATTATTAAGAATTCTTAGGAGCTTTTATAAACATGAGATCACATGGATTTTTGATAATGGACAACCTTAAAAATTTAAGCTCTAAAGTTTTAGGGAGCTAGTGGTCTCATAATTATTTTTTAACAATAAAGAATACTACATCTACAATTATAGAGCTAAATATAAAAAATTATGTGAAGGATTTAATATATATATATATATATATATGAATGACATATGGTAGAAAAATTTCAGTAGTCATTTAGTACATGCTCCCGCCCGCTACTGACCCGAGATCTGGTACTTATTTCTGACCTACCCAGTGATGAAGATAGATTCATTTCCTTGATCAAATACCTTGCTTTCTACATGATCATGATCAAGAAGTATGAAAAATAAAATTTTAGCCCCACCTCAAATACATCCCCTTAAATCTAATACCTAAAATTTTGGGGCTCCTACTTCCTTATACAATATTAAATGACATTGATGCCTTTATATGATCATTGTGTGACGTTAAACTATTGAAATAAAAAAATATGGTTGAAATTAAAAGAACCTATGAGGATGAAGAAATGTGCAATAAACCATTTTAATCTTGAGAAAGAAAAGTCATCTATTTGTAGATGTAAATAAGGTGGCACAATTGAACTTGGCTATTTTTCCATGGAAGATACTCCAAAAGTCCAAAATACAATAGATTGCGGATCTATAACAACCAGTGGATTCATATCAGCTATTCAAAATTTGACATAAGTACTATAAATTGAAGTTGATGAAAAAATGATTCTTACAAATTGATGTGAAAATAAACATGCTATTTTCCACTTGTAGAAAAATGAAACTTTTATTTTTTCTCTCAATTGAAAAGATGTTTTGATTTTTAGTCTTCCCCACTTTCCCTCATGAAACGATCGACCATCAAAGTTACATTTGATGGAAGTTCTATAAATTGGAGTGGATGACAAGGTTCACCATAACAGAGAAAAATATCCTTCTTTAGAGCCTCATAAGAATATTATTAATATTAGACCCAAAATGTCTTTGGGTTACATTATGCCTTTGGCTTCCACTATTTTTGGATAAAAGCTACTAGCTTATTCACCATGATAAGCTTTTCAACAAAGTATAGGGTGATCCCACAATAATGGGTTACACTTTTTGGCCAAACTTGACATTTTAATCAACATTTTTCACCAGATCTTCACTTTCTTACACCTATAGTAGCTAAACCATTAAGAATTTGAAGATGAAGAAAACTAGCGATTTGTGAATTTTGTGTGCAGATTGTAATTATATATTTTTAAAAAAATTAAAAAAATAAATTGTGAATCATTTTATGTAATTTTTAATAACTTATTTTTTCTACAAAAAAACATTTTTAAAAAGTGATGTTTACTTCGGCCCACATAACTTTTTTATAATTTTTGAAATATAGATTTTTCACCACAATATCTAGTGCATGGATATTTTTTCATAATTTTTTGTTGCATATTTTTTTAAAATTAATTTTCCAAGTCAAAGTAATTATAATTTGGAAAGAAGTGTACTTCAACCCACATAAATTTTATTGTATGCATTTGAATTAACTTATTCATTTTTTGTTGGAATAAGGAAATCAATACCTAGTGCACATGTATTTTTTAGAAATTTTTTTCTCTATTTTCCTATTTTTTCGTATGTATGAAACGAAGACCTTAATGTTCGTTGAAAATCCTACATTCACGAGAAATAAAAATAAATATAATAATCAAATTAAATATATTTAAAATTATACTTTTTGGGAATCTTATAATAAGGGCTACATTGTTGCAAAACATAAATTTTGAATGACTTCATTTGATCCCCCAAAAGGTAAATCAAAAGTGGTTTTTTATCAGCATTTTGATAGGTGTGGAGGAGACTCCACTATAGGTATGGTTTAAATCTAATGGGGTTATATCGAAGGGGGTTTGATCTAAGGGGATTTGATCAAACCCTATTTAATTAAAATCCTTTAAATGGAACCTTTAAAGGCTTAAATCATTATATTTTCCAAAAATATGTGATTTTAGGAAAAAATTAAGATGTCCCAAAAAGTGTAACCCATTATTATGGCAACACCCTATAGCCACCAAGTGAAATACAAGCATGCCACTGAGTATCTCAAATTCTTGTGAATATGGTGTTTATTACCACTGATGATGAAGGCATAACACAACACATTACAAATCATCATCCCAACTTGAGGGATGATGATTTCCTACAATCTTTCTAAAAATCTTATGATGCAAATTACATTACTATCTAATTTGAACCATGATTAAGGGGTGCATAGTTTCTTAAAAGTTCTTGATTTGTTTTGTCTTACTATTTTCCGATCTGTGTTGAAGGCTCCCTATTATGGTGAATATGATGTTTATTACATTAATAAAAAATATATTTCATTGCATGAATTTATCTCTAAATTAAAGAAATGGAAAATAAATTTACAACCCTATATTCATGCTCCTACAACATCCCTAAATGTTTAAACTTAGAAAAGATAAACCTTTTCTTTGTGGTGATCCACCTCTTACTCTTTGAAATGGTGAAAAATAGGTTCACCAAAATGAATTGATGGAAATATGTGGGATGAAGGACCTATTTTCCTGTATTTCATTAGGAAATGAGATCCCCACAATGAATTGATTAACAAACCTTAGGTGAATCAACCCTAAGTGAGAATCTTCATATTTCCTTATGAATAAAGGATAGAGGTCAAGTTCAAACAACACTTTGGGAAGAAAAAATAAAAATAGCAATTCAAAACCAAAATGTAATCTAACACTTGAAACTTGAATATTAAGCTCAATATTTGTAGAACCAAAAAATAGAATGCAGATCTGAGAAGGGTAGAAACATGTGCACTAGTTACCAAAAGTGCTTTCTAGAAGATGATCTGAGACTCATACTCCCATGGGTGAATGGGTCCAAGTATAGGGATTTCAATAATCTTTTAGGAGCCTCTAGAGCATATCTAAAGCTTTTGATTTATCTAGGTTTCAGTGTCAAAAAGTTAGAAATCCAATCTGTAGGTGAGATTCCATGATTTGACAACTTTGATAAATTTTTGCAACTTTGACAAATTTGTAAGTATTTCTCTTCAAAAGGTCTTCAAGCCTTCTTCAACCTAAATTTTCAATCACACATACAAGAGAAAAAAAGTTTGTTTTGGGTGAATAGGCGTTTGCCTTGATCAAACCCTGTTTTGGTAATCAAACCTTGAATTGAAATAATGAAATGAAAGAGGGAATGGAGAATGAAAAAATCTATGTTACCACTCAACAACCCTTGTATGAAACCTTGATAATGGATATATTAGGAGGCCTACAACTTGCACGAAATGACTAAATTGGATGTGGATCTTGACACTTGAATCTTGCTTGGAATGATACTTTGAATGCTTGACTTGATCATGAAACCTACATCACAATGTTAGCTCCAAAAACATGCATGATGAAAGAATAATTTGACATGATGAATAGATATTGAATGCTGCAATAAATATATGATATATATACTCTTGAATTCCTTTGATCATAAACCTTTCTATACTTTTTCTCACTTGAAAATTATAGGTGAAACTTAGTGAAATAACCTTGTATTTATAGGTATGCATCCTTAATTTCCCAAAATTCAAATATCACAAGTCGACATTGAATTATGGATTTGAAAACATTAAAATATCACTTAAAAATAATTTAAATTTATGTCCAAAGGTCTAGGGAGGACCCATTCGTCCATGAGCCAATGGGTCCCAAGTCCCTATTCCTAGAACACACATTGCTCAAGGTAAAGTGTTATGTATTGAAATTAATTATTGTCAGGTTTTCCCTTCAAAAAATGCAATTAATTAGGCTTGTAAATTAATTAAAGGGATAATTAAGGTATAACTAAGCTCAATTAATTAAAAGGGCCCAAATAAGTGTGTAAATATAAAGGGTTACATTTAACAACACTAAATTAAGGCATTATTAAGTTCAATTTTAAATAGGAGGGCCCAAATAAGTGAGAAAATGTAAAGGATCACATTTTTCTACACTACACTCCCACATAGCTCTCTACTTTTATTCCATCTTCAATATTTAGCTCTTCACTTTTCTTTTAAAGATAGTTAAGGGATTTGGTGAAATCAATATGGATAGTTGTCCAACAAGTTCACAAGGTTTTGATAGAGAATTATACCATTATGAGGCCCACGAGACAACTTGATGGAGTTATATAGGTGCAAATCACTATGAATTTTGTTCCAATAATTCAAGAATCTATGGTTCAAAGTTTTAAGGAGATGGTAGTTTGGGAACTTGGGAATTCAACTTAGAGATACACCCTTCTAAGGGTTACAAGGTAGCTTGATGGAGTTCCACCTAATTTCAAAAAATATTCAAATAAAAAAATTCTCAAGAATGTGTATTTTTTGTGTGTAATCAACATGTTTTGTTATGTAAACCTTAAGGGGTGTCTCTTGGCAAGGTGAAATTTGAGATTTCAGGGATACATTTGCAAGAACAATGTAATGAGGGGGAAACGTTAGCATAAATTATTACATTGCTTGATATAGGTGGTTATTACAACTACATAGTATATTTCTCATTTGTTTTAAGTTTGTTCACTATTTATTAGTGAAATGAATCAATTTTCACCTTTCAAAATTTGATATGCTTATGGATAGAAATTTATGAGTTATAGTCTCTAGATCCAAGCCTACTACTATTTCATAATAATGATAGGGAAAAATGGATATAAAATATAAGGGTCTTGTTGTACTTTTTTTTAGTATGCTAGAATACTTATTAAGAGACCACCATTTTTTTTTATAATAAATTAGAATATTTGTATCAATATAAATATTTAGAAAAAAAAATCTTTCATGGAAATAACTTCTATACTACCCTCAATATAGATGATGGTGGATCTATGGCTAGACACTTGAATGCATTTTGGATACTTGTTACCTAATTGTATGAATTTATTTTATTCTTTGGTAGTTTCATAGCACCACTTTGTTATTTCTATTGGAAGAACTATATCACCAACTTCTAACACCTTCAATATTGCTACTATATCTTAAACTTCCAACACCTTCATATCCTCCAAAGGACACTCAACAAATTTTGCACCATTTTTATCCTCCTCAACTTCTATTGCAATACCTTCTTCATCACTCTTTTCTGCAACATCTTCTCCACTCACATATTTAACCATCTACATCTTCATGTCTTCACTAAGGCATGCATGAAAAAAATCATCTTCATGCTTTGTTGCACTACATTTATAAACACCTCCATGTCCTCCAATGGACACACAACTACTGAAATTTCATCTTCTTCATTCTTTCCTACATAAAAAAGTTAATGTACACACAAATATTTGTCAAGAAAATAATGGGACTCAACCTTATTCATACTCACCTTTACTTTCCTATTTTCTATCATCATTTTGGTCTCCTTCAAACCCTTCAACATCCTATTCATCTCATTAATTCCAACCTTGTACATTCTTTCTCTCCTCACAAAAAACTAAAATCCCTAATACCTTTCCCATGAATAAACTCATACTCTTCCATTACACCATCTTCAACCACATGTACAATCTATAACTTCTATGGTCTACACACACCCACTTGGGTAAGTGCATGGATTTGTGACAAAATTTTGATGCCAAATTGAAAAAAATACCAAAAAACACCAAAAAAGAGCATTTGATGCATGCCAAATGATCAATTCATTTGGAACACGCCAAATTTGGCGTGCATCAAATGACTTGCTCATTTGGCATGCATCAAATGACTTAATCATTTGGCATGCGTCAAATGACTTTCTCATTTGGCATGCGTCAAATGACTTTCTCATTTGGTATGCATCAAATGACTTGCTCATTTGGTGTGCATCAAATGACTTTCTCATTTGGTGTGAGCCAAATGAATTTCTCATTTAGTGTGCACAAAATAGAAAAATCCTATTAAAACAAAAAACACATTCTTAACCTTATTTTTTGTTCAACTTGCAGCTTGGCTTCAAGATTTTCAGCTCTACAACTCACACTCACCAAATCTCTTCTATTTTTTGCACTCTTTGCTTGTAATTATTCATGAGGATGCCACAAAAATTTCAAAGAGGTCAAGTATTGCAAAGAGATGTATTTTTATTGTTTTTTTTTCAAATTTGATTTAGAATGTAGATTGGAATATGTTTTTTAATAAAAATTTGTTCTAATTCTCAGGGAATAAATCTCCACCTCCAACATTGAGAATTCACAATCAACCCCTCATGAAGAGCCTCCTATACAAGAACAACCTAAAACCCCTCCATGAGCTCATAGGCATCCTCAAGGAAAACAAGAAAATATCCTAAATCAATTTGAAAACAATAAAAGAGACATTGAACAATTAATTGGATGATTAACCGAGCATGTCAAAACCCACCCTTATAGGAGAGGGATTGTCAAATTGTTGAAGTCAATTATATCTCAACTAAGAGAAATGAGCGATAAAATAAATTTTTGGTCAAATAAGAGGCATGAGTTGAGACAATTTTATGCTAGTGGTTTGTCATATGTAGATGTGAAAAAACAAGAAATTAGCAAAGTTGACTTGTGTGACCTATTTACAGACTCGAGAACCAACACACATTTATCTCATGCATGCAAGAGGTTCCCCATCCATTGGTTCCACCATGAATTAATTAAAAAAAATTTTTGGGAGTGGTGGTGGATGGTATTTGACCAACCTCCATGTAATAACCATGAGGTATCACAATAATTTTTGAGGAAAGTCTCTTGTGAGTTTGTCCTCAATAAGATGCCAAATTATTTTGAAAACTTAGACTTTTAGGGTAGAGGTGGGGGCTCCACACATCATAGACCTAGTGCACAACTTAATCCATAGTTGGCACTGAGACCCTTGGCCAAACCCATGGTAGAGCATTTCACTATTCCTTCTATTGTTAAGGACAGTGTAGAGGTGGACACGCTAGAGTCGATTAGCTCACTCACCCAAACCATTATATAGTGTGTGAGGCCTCTAGTAGAGTTTGATGTGGAGGAGACGTGTAGGCCTCGAGCTCCACCCCACCATTGTGGTGTGTTGTTTTCACGTATGATTATCAAAGTTCTCATGATGTAGCTAAATAGCCTACATTAGTTGTAGAGGCGATGGCTATGCTAGATGAATTGTTAAAAAATACATACGACATTGATACTCAAGTAAAATTTAGCAAGTTCATTTAATTTTTTTTATTAAATTATATTTTAAAATTTAAGAATAACTAAATTAGTAGAATCAATATGATGAAATTTCAAGGTCGAAGTGTTCATGAGATGTGCTCCATTCCTGTAGACCCTTATTCATTCTTGACATTGAGTCCATAGGTATGCAACTAGTATTAAAGATATTATTATTACATTTGAATAGTTGAATGTTGCATTCTTTGGATGTCAAAAAATTTCCTAGTGGACCTTCGATCTCCACACCTCACGATTCATGTCCTCAAAAAACTCTCTTAGGTAACCTTTACT
Source organism: Sequoiadendron giganteum (assembly GCA_007115665.2). Lineage (NCBI taxonomy): Eukaryota > Viridiplantae > Streptophyta > Pinopsida > Cupressales > Cupressaceae > Sequoiadendron > Sequoiadendron giganteum. The sequence goes on along the minus strand of CM021103.1, from coordinate 112,769,418 downwards.
CATTAATGGTGTTGTAAAATAATGTTAGCTACTTTTCATAATTTTGTGTATACAAATCTAAAATATTGATGAGGAACACAAACATTGGCTGGTCTTGTGAGATCCTAATTATATTTACCATTCAACATCCATATCATTCTTCCATTCCTTTCATCACACATATTTTAACCATTTTATATTGCATATCCTAATCTTTAACACCTTATTTATTATACCACCTTCCTCCATATTTCATCTTATACACATATCATTACAAGAAACCTTTCCTTCTGCTCATTATTGAACAAATCTCTTATACATAATTGCACACCTCAAGTTACCACTTCATGTCCTATATTCAAACCTTAGACACCACCTATTTCACTTTATGGTCTAATATTCCCTCCTAATTACTTCCCATTAACCTCTAGTAAAAATGTTCTATTATCCCATCCTAGCTCATCCATTTAATCTCTACTAGTCTATTCTATGTTCCATCATCCCCTAATGATTTTTTCACACTATCTTATCCTAATTAATTTTTTTTTCCTTTATTCCTTCCTAATCCCATCCCATTGACATTTAATAGCTCACCCTATTTTCCTTGATCCCCTCCTAGCCCATCCCACTAATATCTACTAGTCCATCCTATGTTTCACTGTGCCCTTCTACTTCCATCTATTGTACCCTTTATTATTTCACCCCATGTTCCATCATCCCCTATGTTCCACCCTATTTTACTTTACCCATTCTATGTTATACCATCTTTATCCACGTTTTATCCTACAACTATTCTCTATTATTACTACACATAGGTCAAGTTACCACTTCATGTACTATAGTCAAACCCTAAACACCTCCTAATTCATCCTATGTTCCATTATTCCCTACTGATCCCATCCCATTAACCTCTAATTGTTCACCCTATATTTTGTTATCCCATCCTATCCCATCCCATCAATCTATACTAGTCCATCCTATGTTCTATTTATGTGTAGGTGAATTTCCTAGTCTAAAATTAAAAAAACAAAAGAGAATGCAAACAAGGAAAACACAAACAACACCTCAATGATTAGCCTAGTTGAAATTGAACAAAACAAAAGACAAATATTATTTTACCTTCTCCAAGTTGATGAGTTGGTTGGCCCTATTGATTGTTTGATTTGTGTGCTCATTTTGATGGAAAATATCATGGAACCTAGCTCTAAATTATTGTAAGTGGATGGATAATTAAATGATGCAAGTGGGTATTGTAATGGATGCACAATGTGGATGTAAAAGGTGTTGCAACAATGGTGGTTTTGGATGCTTGAATTATTGTGTGTTTGGATTGTGTGATTGATTGAATGTGTGTATTTGCATGAAATTTTTCAAATGAGGGAAAATTCATCTAATTTTAGGGGAATTTCCCCTAAACCATGGAAGGTCAGGATGAAGCCACCATGGACAAGATCAAGGGCCAAGGTGAGTTGAGAAATGACAAGCCCTCACATCTCACCATGTGTTAGGTGAGGTGTCAAAAGGGGAGATGAGGTGGAGGTATTTTATGGTACCTAGGGATTGAGACAAGATCTCCTCATAAAGGAGGTCCTTGTCCACATGTGGGTGATGTGATGTATGAGGAATTAAAAATTCCTTAAATGGACTAGGGGGAATAAATGTGAATTTAAAATTCAAATGGGGAAGAGTTTTCCTTCTCCAAAAGGAGAAAACAATTAATGAAAGGTTTATTTGGGGGTATGCCATAAGTGCCATAAGGATTAGGTTGACCTAATCAAGTAATTAGAGTTGTACAAAAAAGGGATTAGATGAATTAATGATGGATTAAAAAAATTTGGTAGTTATAGAGGATGTGACACCAATCTTGATTAGGGGTGTACACATCTTAATCATAGGTTAATTAAATTGACTTGGATTAAAGTAGAATTATGAAGGATGGGACAAGGAGGAGAAATAATAATTTTTTTTAATTCATAAAGACAAATGACTAAATTAAATAAATTAGAGTATTTATTTAATTTAGAGAGGAAAGGGGGATAAAGGATATAATATTTAATTATTTAATTAAATACCTTAGGAACATTAGAAAAAGGGGAATATTAATTAAATGATAAATTATTTAATTAACACAAATGAGGGATGCAGGATAGAGGAATAAAAGGGAATGAATTTGACCATATGGGGTGGCCAAATTGTGATGTCTACATTTTTATCCTCTTTGAAATACTATTATAATAAAAATGGTTTGAAGAAAATAAAATAAAGATGACTCAATAGAAGAAAAAACTAGAAAGTGATGCCCCAATGCGGGAAACACTGTGTAGGCTGTCTAATCGTAGAAAATGAAGGAAGATGCCCTGATGTCATAGATAAAATGGACAGGACGGAGGAATAGAGGAAAATTTTAGGGTATGCCCCCTCGAGAGGGCAGATGGGGAAGAAAAAGGGGCCATGGGTGACTTCTCGATATGGAGAAACAAAGGGTACCATGTGATAGAGCACAAAAAACCATGAAGAATGGCTTTTGAACAGAGAAAAATGAGCAAATGAGGTGAAAATGGTGGCCCACAAAAGAAAAGGGATGGAGGAAATAAAAAGAGGTTAAATAAAGGGTAAAAATTATCCAAAATGTAAAAGGATAAAAAGGTGCAAAATTTAGAAATTATAAATAGTAAATTTCAAAATTACTATTTGCCATATGCACACTTGGCAGTTGACTGAACAAGAAAGAAAGAGAAAGAGAGTTACAAGGATGGTTAACCGGTCGAGCGAGGATGAGGGATTCATAGATGATGAGCTCATCCAAAGAGGTGAGGAGGTGCACCAATACTACTACAAGCGTGAGACACCCTACCAGGTAGGATTCAAAACCCTATTGCATAATTTTAATTGGATTTTTAATTTTGATGCATTTAATTTCAGATTTTGGAAACCCTATTGTATGAACTTGTGATAGTTGGGGGAATTCGCCCATCCATATGATGAGTTCGCTTGTCAAAGGGGGTGACTAGGAAAGAGGAAAACTCACCCTATGCAGGGGGAAAATTTGTCAGAGAAATGAGTGATTTTGAAATCACCCCAAATGGGAAGGGGTGAATTCAGTTTCACTCGACAAGGGGGAAAATTCACCTGTTAGAGGGAAAAAGGACACAGGGGAGATTGCAAAATCACCCCTAAATGAAAAAGGTGAATTCACCTAATTGACAAATGATTTCACACAAAGGTGAAAAAAAGAGGCGAATCCACAAGAAAAAGAGACGAGTTCGCTAGGGGATGAAAAAAGGGCAAGTTCGCCAAATAACAGGCAAAATCGTAGATAGAAAAAAAAGGGCGATTTCACCAAATAAATAGGGGAGATCATGGACAAGAGGGGAGGGAGGAAAATTTGTCGATCAAATGGGTGAATTTAGAATAGGATTGGAAAAAGGGTGGATTTGCTGATAAAATAGGCGAATTCATGGGAATGTAGGAAAAAGAGGCGAATTCACCATGGAAATAGGTGAATTCATGAGGATGTGGGGAAAAGGGGTGAATTCACCATGGAAATAGATTAATTCACAAAAAATACTGGAACAAGGGTGAATTCGTCCCACACAAGGGCGAATTTACTAGAAACCCGGGGCAGGGGAAAAATGATAGAAAAATAAATGAAATTAATGAAAGACTGAAATAATGTTCTGTGTGGATGCATAAATTTGAGACATTGAGGAATCAGGAGAGGCATTCAATGGTGCTAGAGGTGACCATCAGAGCGATGAGTGCCTAGGACCATGTGGTGCTAGCATAGGTAGGGTTACTACACATGTTGGGGTATCCCAACATTAGAGCACATTGCGAATTGTTGACAACATTGATGGAGAGGTGGAGCTCAGAGACCTCGACATTCCATCTCTTGATAGGGAAGATGATAGTGACACTAGAGGATGTTTGGAGGATACTATGACTGCCCATCGAAGAGCACTCAGTTAGTTAGACATGAAGCCAAGGGAGAGAGTGAGATAGTAGCTTATGGATGATCTTTGGACAGGCGAATCTCCCTATCCAGGGGAGAGTTAGACTTGGAGAGGTGCTTGGAATTGGAGGTACCTACATTGCCATTATACCTTTGCGACATGATTAGTGGGATTCTATTGCCAAATAGGAGTGGACGATTTTGCAGCCTCAAGATCATTGAGGTTGTTAGGCATATTGTGGAGAGGAGGGATGGGGAGTTTTCTTGGGGTGCATGTGTATTGGCACAACTGTATCGAGACATGAATGTGGTTTACTATAGGAGAGCCCTCAGTATCACACATGTGACTTTGATCTAGGTATGGTCTTGGGAGCATATTAGTGTGGTGAGGCCAGGAATTTTGATAGTAGGGACACAGGATGAGACATTATCAGTATCATATTGGTATGGTACAAAGTATGGTTGGTGACTACACTAACTGGACATGAGTGATTTGGAGGGAAGGAGGAGGAGGTTGGATGACCTATAGGGAGATCAAATTATATGGAGACCCTATCAACAATGAAGATTTTCCAGGTGGAGAGGGGATGAGAGGAGGCATAGGGGATACTTCTTCATAGTGTGCTACTTGATTGGGCAAGACTCACACATCGTCAAGCTCCATAGACTAGACAAAGTGACGAGGCATTTCAGTGTGTAGCAAGATATCCCGCTTGGTCCTCAGAGATTTCATCAGATTAGCCAGGAGTGCCTATGGGATGATTGGATCACAATAGATTTTGTGAGGCACATGTGGGAGGATGTATATTTTGTACCATATCTAGGGAGAGGAGGGGTGGAAAATGCAGTAATGACAATTTGGTACTCTACATGGTGGATAGAGCATAGACCAAGGTGGATTATGATAGTGCACCTGATTGTAGGGGAACTAGGATACAACTCAAAGGATGAGAGGAGGTTTGTAGAGTAGCGACAAAGGGGTAGGATAGGAGGTTGACAATGGAGGGGAGGTAGGGAGGATGTAGATATGGAGGATGTGGGAGAGAAACAAAAGGCCATGGATGTGGATGTTGTATAGTTTGAGCCACTCGCAATGGTATTGTATGTACCACCATTGCTCGAGGAGCCAACAGTACTACTGATAGGAGTTCTAATGAGGATTAGGATTTTAGAGTAGAGACTCAAGGAGTCAGAGGAAAATTGGGATAGGTTGCAAGCAGAGGTAGATAAGCTACTAGAGGCAGAGAGGATGGCAAAGAGATTATGGGGCCCTCACAGATGAGGCATTGAGGATGTTAGATGAGAGGAATTTCATGCAAAGGGAGAGGGATGAGTTGAGGATGGAGCAAGATGAGCTCTAGGATAGGACAAATTGCATTGAGGTAGTCATGGGGGACATAGGGGACATGCTAGAGAGAGTAGAGATAGCAGAGACATAGGCTTTGCAGGGTGAGAGGGATGTGATAGTGCATAAGATGTCACAAATGTAAGCATAGATAGACTAGCTAATGATGGCACAAGATGCATGGGATTAGGAGAGGAGGTACCTGGCTGGATTTCAAGAGGGAACAGGTAGTGGAGAGGGATGCGTATATGAGAGAGGCCAACTACTACATGGGAGATTACTTCAAAGAGGTTCTAGATGCCACACACTGTGTACCTCCATATATTGCAATGGTACCATACATTCCAACATGGTACCCTCTATTATTTCACCATATGTTCCATTATCCCCTCTTAGTCTTGTCTCTTTGTCCCTTCTATGCTATAGCACTTCCATCCAAATTTTATCCTATACACATGTACCATTACAAAAAATATTTCCTTCCATTCATTATTGACCAAAGTCGTCTTCTCCATTACTGTTGCACACCTCAAAAACCTACTTGACATGCTATAGTAAAACCCTATACATGTCCTAATTCATCGTATGTTCCATTATCCCTTTGAAAACTGCTAGTAACACAATAATTCTCACTTCATTCATGTGAACTTCTATGTGGCATTATCACTATGTTGATAGCATGCCTTCATTAACATTACTTCATTAGCATATGCAATTTGAATCTCAATGTGCACTTAAATTGGGAATTTGCAAGAGTTTGGACTATCCCAATGGACTTAGTACTTTCACCATTCTATGATCTATAAGCACTATATTGTAGTCTCAACTGAGGCCAACCATTTACTCTTTCATGCAAGGTCACTACCACTAATAGGGAGTGTACTGTTGCATAGAATACCATCACTTCCCAAAGTTTTCTTAACGTCGTGTTTCAATTTATTTCAAGTGTCATTGACATTTACCTTGTATTGAATTTTGTTATTAGTATCACCATTCTTGACTAGCTTCCTTCAAAAGTTGCTGCACTCATGATGCATGAATTTTCTGCATTTTTATCTATGAAATTACTGCACTTTTACATTTTTAATTCTTGCTCATTTATGACATTCATATTGTTGCTCTTTTCATTTTCATTTTTTGCTCATTTATGATAGTTATAAAGGGACTACTTGAACTTCTTTATATGACTATTAGATATTTTGTTTCATTTTCAATTTTTGACATCAAACAACCTCGATGATGTTGGTGGTGCGATGGACCATGGATTTTCTACAACAATAGATAGTTTTGATCCATTGAGAGAGATATGCAAAAAATTAGTCGATTTGACATTATATTTTCTCTTTTATGGTTTATTATTGAAAATTTTCATAACACTTATATGTAGTTTAATTTATGTCTTGATGGTTGCTACGTTGCTACAGGTGGTTGTCACTCTAGATTGTGGATGTGGTAATATTGTAAATGTGTATGATGACTATTTGTATGCGATAAGTGACTATATTTTGTTATATGTCATTTCATAGTTCAATTTCTATGTGTTAACATCTATACTTTTTATTATATTACTTAAATCTCTAGAGGATTATAGAGAGGAGGTATAGTGAGCATGTTCGAAAGACAAGAGAACCAACATACACTCTATCCAACCAAATTTTGAAGGCAGCATGAGATCTTTTTCCTTCCCCTAGAGGGAAATGACTATGTATTAGTGTCGTTTGTCATATTCCGCTGTGGAATTTTTGAACAATTTTTTGTACTATTGATATATATGTGACATTTTATGTCCATAATATGGCTCTTTTGTAGTAAGCCTGTATGGTTTTTTTGGATATATTGTATATAATTTTATCAATATATATCATTGTATAGCCTTATAGATTTTTGATTCAATAAAATATTATTTTTGCTACTACCATTCTTGAATGGTGTTATCATGTGTATTGTGTAAATTGTATGCTTGAATGTTGTAGGCATGGATTTTGTTTACATTTAATGCTTAAAATTTTTACTGTTGATTTCTCAATAAGCTCCATCTAATGCGTATTATGTAAATAAGCTCCATTCTTGGTGGTTTGTATCATTTTCAAAGCTTCAATTACTTGTGCTTCACTTATTCATAGGTATGCTTCAATTATTCATGTGTATACTTCACATATATTATGTGTATTCACATGTATGCTTCATGCTTCCAATGTATAATTCACATGTTCATTTTTATTCTTCATGATTCATGTGTATACTTCATGTATTTGTGTGTATTCTTTATTCTTCTTGAGTTCTATTGTTGTCTAGTGGCAAAGATTTTAACACCAAAAGGTTTCAAATGAACTATAAGAGCTCCTTCCCATAAAAATATCATAGCAAAATGTATTGCTTTTAATTCATGGTTGAGGTTTGTATCCAACAACTAATAGTTCTGATTCTAAAGCTTAGCTATCATTGCATTTGTATCTATATAGTAAGTGGATGTTTCAAAACTCACAAGAATATATATACCTCTATGAACTTGTATGAACATGGATCAAAACACATGATAGTTGTTGATCCAACCAATAAAATTTAGTTGCATCTACTAATATCACAACACTTGACATCTCATTAAATGAAATCAATGCACAAGCCAATTTTAATGATATTTTAAAGATATTATATGTGTATGAACAACAGTATAAGCTTTATTTTTGGATGTATCACCAATGTGTAGTTATTAAATTTGTCCCATATTCATCATTTACATAAGTTAAAAACACTCCTTCCATTTTCTATGCGTGAAATAACATGACAAATCATTGGGAAACATGGTCCTATAACTACCTTTGTATCATGTTTTATAAATCTAGAGCATAAAAAACCATACATCATGGATATTGAATATCCAGATCCAATGTTTCACTAGTAGGCTAAGTTTTGCATCTCAACAAGGGTGCACTATTTGATGACAACTATAGTTCAAACTCTTAAGGGATTCAATTGGTTGAAAGTAGCTCGAAGTGATTTAGAGTGTTTGGGTACAAAATAGGACCATTCCTAGTGTAAACGTACCTATCTAGACATGTTTGAACAATTCATTTGGTCACACGAGTTGCATAATGAAAGTTGCACTATTTTGCAACTTTACACTACTTGCATTTGATAAATTTTTCTCCAAGTGAAAATTTGGCACCATAGGAAAATGCCTCTAAAGAAGTGAAAATTGAGAGAGGTTATTGTAGAGGGTTCCAACACAATCCCATAGGCGTAGATGAGAAGTTTCTAAGCATCATGATATCCGACTAATAGTTTATTGAAGATTGTAGCCATTTTGCACTTTAGAATCTTAAGGGATTCTACTAGTTGAACGTATCTCAGAGAAATTCGACATGTTTGGGTGTGAAAGAGGACCATGCCTAGTGTAAATGTATCCATCTGAATATGTTAGAACAATTCATTTTGTCACATGAGTTGTAGAACAAAATTTGCACCACTTTGAAACTTTACATTGCTTGGATTTGGCATTTTTTTCCCAAGTGAAAAGTTGCCACCATCAAAAAATACATTTGAGATAGAAAAAAATGAGATAGGTTATTATAGAGAAACCCAACACAATCCCATAGGAATATATGAGAATTTTTTAAGCATCACGGTATCCGAGTAACAACCCATTGAAGATTGCAGCTATTTTGCACTTTGGACTCTTAAGGGATTCTACCAGTTGAACGTAGATCAAAGAAATTCATTATGTTTGGGTGTGAAAGAGGACTATGCCTAGCATAAAAATACCCACTCGAGTTACAAAATGAAATTTGCATCACTTTGCAACTTTACACTATTTGCATTTGACAACTTTTTCCCCAAGTGAAAAGTCACCACCATGGGAAAATACCTCTAAGATAGCAAGAAATGAGAGAGGTTATTCTAGAGGGGCCCAATTAAATCCCATAGGATCAAACAAGAAGTTTCCAAGTATCACAGTGTCTGAGTAACAACCTGTTGAAGATTGCAGTCATTTTGCACTTTGGACTGTTAAGGGATTCAACCGGTTAAACATAGCTTGGAGTGATTTGACATGTTTGGATGTGAAAGAGGACCATTCTTAGTGTAAAAATACCTACTTGGATGTGTTGGAATAGTTTGTTTTGTCAACTGAGTTTCAGAACAAAAGTTGTACCACTTTGCAACTTTACACTACTTGCATTTGACAATTTTTCCCCAAGTGAAAAGTCACCACCACGAGAAATAATCTCCAATATAGAAAAAACTGAGAGAGGTTATTTTAGAGGGTCCTAACTTAATCCAATAGGATCATATGATAAGTTTCTAAGAATCATGATGTCTGAGTAACAAACCATCAAAGATTGCAACCATTTTGCACTTTGGACTCTTAAGAGATTCTACCGGTTGAACATAGCTTAGAACGATTCAGTCTGTTTGGGTGAAAAAGAGGAACATGCATAGCATAAATGTATCCAACTAGATGCATTGGAACATTTTTTTTGGTCACATGAGTTACACAAATTTAGTTGCACCACTTTACAACTTTATATTACTTGCATTTGACAACTATTTCCCCAAGTCAAAAGTCGCCACCACGGGAAAAAGCCTCTAAGTTAGTGAAAATTGAGAGAGGTTATTATAGAGGGTGTTAGGGTTAGAAGGTAGATGTCTAACAAATTAAATGCGTAGTTGATCAATAAAATAGAGAAATAAAACACACAAAAAACTATAGCAAAAACAAGACAACATCGAGAATTTAACGTGGTTCACCCAATCTGAGCTACATCCACAAAACTACAGCCATCCAATAATTTTATTATCTAGTGAAAAATATATTACAATATCGTGAATAATTCCATGCTACAACTCCCCATCCCAACTACTTATAACAAGCTTTTAGAAGCTTCCAGAATTCTTTGCAAGATGTATAACACTCTGGCTGTTTGTAAACAAGTGATTTTAAACCTATTGTTTTCCCAACTCTTCCATGAAAAATTGCAGCCTTATCATCTCCTTTGCTTCCTCTATTGCAGTAACATAATCTATCTCTGTGGTGGATCAAACAACCACCTTTTTCAATTGAGAAATCCAACTCACTACTGTCCCACCAACTATAAATACATAACCTATCGTACTTCGCCCGGTATCTATATCTCCTACCAAATATGAGTCAACATAGTCTTTTAAATCTATATTAGAACCCCCAAAACATAAACATTTATTTGATGTGCCTCTTAAGTACCTGAGAATCCATTTTATCACATTCTCATGCTCAACTCTAGGATGACTCATATACCTGCTAACAACTCCTACGACATGTGCAATATCCGGTCTCATGCATACCATGACATGCATTAAAATACCTACAACCGAAGCATATGGTACCTTGGACATTTTTTCTTCCTCCTCTTGTGTCTTTGGACACAACCTTAGTCAATTTGACATGACTGGGAAAAGGTGTGCTGACAACTTTTGCATTCTCCATTTCAAATCTCTGCAACACCTTTTCAATATAATCAACCTGAGATAGAAAAAAAATTCTATTTTTCCTATCTCTTGTAATCCTCATACCAAGGATTTGTTTTTCTACCCCCAAATCCTTCATATCAAATTAATTTGCTAACTGTTGTTTTAACTCCTTTATGTGATCCATGTTAGACGCCAATACAAGCATATCATCAACATATAAACATAAAATAATGTATCTATCTTCAACTAACCTTTTAAAGTAAACATAATGGTTTGAATTACATCTGTTGTAGCTTTTCTCAGCCATAAAACTATCAAATTTAATATACCATTGCTGAGGTGCTTGCTTTAAGCCATATAATTTTTTCTTCAATTTTCACTTTAGTTTCTCCTTACCTTTGACCTCAAATCCTTTTGGTTGTTCCATATATATTTCCTCTTCCAAATCACCATGGAGAAAGTCTATTTTAAAATATCAAGCTGTTCTAAATGTAAATCTTCAATGTAATGCCCCGCCAAATAACCTTAAAGGAAGTTGCAATTAACATCATAAGCGAACCAATTTTTTTTTTATAAAGTGCATTTAACATACACATTCACTTACTAGTTAACAACAACCTCTAAGGCTACAAGGTTAGGATTACTTAAACCCACACATACATATTACATATAACCATAGCCTTATGAACTTTATGAAATAAACATCATACATCATAAGAATACCACATAACATAATAAGATAATCAACCAAGATACAATCTCATAAACATTATCTTAAACCAATAGTTACATCACTCATTCCCAGAATGAGACACTAGTACAAATGTATTACAATTACATAATTCCACCTCATAAACATAAGAGGGATAAAATAACTTATACAAGTTAAAATATTACAATGCAAGATAATACAACAAGAACCGCGAGCTGTCCATCTGGATGTCTCGCCACCAAGTACTGAAGATCGATGGGGACCCAACGGTTTTGGTGCATGTTCCACCCTACCAATGTGGTACCCGAAGGCCCACCCCCCATGCTAGGAGATAGTAACAAAGTAACATGGACAAAGATTCTACTACCTCAAACCAAAGGCAAACTCATACTGACTCATACTGTTATAACCAACCAAATGAATTAACAAGTACAACTCATTCACCATACAAGTACGAATCAAGTACAACTCAAGTACAAATCAAATACAATACAAGTACAATACAAGTACAACTCCAACATCACTGACATAGGTCACATTGCTTCCAGACATAAAGTAGATCAAGTATGTTCAAATAACCATACACATAAAATAATTAACAACAGTTGTCATAGATAGAGTGTCATCACATAGTTTGTCATGAGATCTCCTCTGGGCATTCTTCATAGGCTCCGACACAGGTAATCCTGGTGGCCTCAACCAAATCCCGACACTCATACTCACTCATGCGGAATCAACTACCTCTCGCAAGAATAAGATAGTTGATCTTGCCATTCCAAGCCTTCCCACTCATCCCAAGTCTAAACAAGCTCTTGTGTCTATGAGTGAGGTAAAATTATCTTGATTAGTGAGAAGTTAGTCCTAATCTTCTAAGTACATTATTTTAATTATCACTTGTTTAAATCACTCCTGAAGGTTATCCAGTTTACCTCTTTGGGCTTTGGCGCCTAACAGAAGCCACTCTTCTAATTGACAACACACTCACAACCAATCACCAAGGGAAACACAAGTGCATACAAACTAGGCATCATAACCACTCCAACACAAGGAGGATACAAATAATAGAAACTCACTCCAAACATCTTGGAGGCAACAATCACATAGTCCACTCCTTTCAAGGAGACACGGATCCCATAATCTGCTCCTAAACCAAGGAGGTGCAAACATCCCCATTCATGAAAACTGGGTAAAACTTAAAAGATGCCATGCACTACCCAAGGGAAAACAACTGGATGGCATAAAGATTCAACAACCCTTATCCTCTAAGTTCTTCTGGAAGATTTATAATTTAGGACTAACACTAAATCCCAAAACCAAAAATGCAACTTGACGACATAGCAACAAAACATTCAAGTCATCAATCAAATCTAATATTTGGATTTCCTAAATCCATACTCATTCAATGGGTAGTGTTGACAAAGTCAAAGACATGATAATTAGATCATCTAAAATAATCATAACCCTTATTTCCCTTTTCATTATTGGAAATCTAAAACAATTAAACTTACTTCCCTTTACTGAATACAAAGAATTAAATCCTTTACGATAAGCATGAGGAAGATACTACTTTTGGATATACTAAATCCATATCTCTTTCATAATCCAATGGCAATGATTCAATTAATCTAAATAGAAATTAATAAATAACATAATTGATTGCCTCATCAATAAAACAACTTCTTAATTTACTTTTAAATCGACACAAATCCATGCAAGTAAACTCTTTCCATTTCCTAACCAAATTTTAAATCTCATTCAATTTTCTATTTAACACATTCAATCACTTTAATATAATAACATATTGTTTCTCTATCCATTTTCCATATACACTAATCAATACAATTTTAAATCTCTATTCAATAATATATTGCATTCTTTAAATCAAATATTTAACTCTTTCAATTAAACTTTAACAAGCCATTTTAAAATAACAATAATTTCTCATATGTTTATAATTTTAATTCCACTAATCTAATATACAAATTTTATTTAAAATAATATAAATAAATATAATACTTTAGTATTATAAATTATAATATAAAATATTATTAAATAATATTTTAATATTATAATAACAATACATAAAATATTAATATTTATAAATATCAATTTATTATTATTTTATTTTCAGAATAGCCATGGGAAAATAATTTAACAGCAGTCTCATGTTTTAAGCATAACTCAAAAACTACGATCTCGGTATTTGAGATTTTTGGACAGGGGTTAGAAAATTACAAAATGCAAAAACCCTTTAAATTTTTTGAAAACCCCGTTTGTGAAAGTGAAGTTATAGGCGACGCAATCAGACCATTTTACCATGAAAATATAACTATACTGCAGATTTTAAAATCCGTTTTTTGATAATAAATAGAAAGTTTCATTTTCTAAAAACATTCTAAATGCATTGTTCAATCTCTATGTTTGATTTCAATAACAATAAAATCAATTTCTCCAAATAATTTAAATTCAACTAAGGTTTTCACAATTTTCACTCAAGAATTTTCACAAGCAAAGGCTGTAAATTTATTTAATTCTTTTCTTCTAATATCAAGTTTGTTTTCTAAAACAGATTTAACAAATAAATCTTTAATCACTACTATTTAAAAAAAAAACAATCAAGAACAATAAAATACAAAGAGGAAAACCTGGTACAAGAAGCTACAGGAAGAGATGAATTTTTGATGCAAGCCTCCTCCAAAGATTTCCTAAATTTTTTCCAATCCTCCAAAGAATCCCATCAAAAATCCAACAAATGAAAACAATCTTTCCTTCAATCAATTCTACAATCAATCTTTCTTCAAACCCTTGTGCAAATTTTCCAAAATTTCTTCCCTGCTGTAAAAATGTATTTCTTTCTAAAAAAACTTTCTATTGCCCTAAAATTAAAACATATGTCCTTATAAATCAAAAATACCTAATTCAACCCTAATTCACATTACATGCAAATTAGATATTTCAATTTCAATATTTACAACCCCAATTAACATTACATGCAAATTAGATATTTCAATTTCAATTTCAATTTCACTTTCAATTTAAAATGCAATTTCAGATAATAAATTAATTTCCAAAGTTGCAACCAATTTCCCAAATAAACATTTAATTACTAATTTAATTCCCACACGTTGGAATTAAATTCCAAAATTAATTCTAATTCTTTTATTTCCTTTCATTCTCTTGCATCACGTTTAATTAATTAATTTAATTATTTAATAATAAATTCAACCCCTTGGATCAAATTTAATTAATTAAATAAACTAAATATAATTAATTAATTTAAGTATAAACTTTTATCCACATTGCATTATTTAAATTAAATAATCATCAACATGATTTAAATGCAATTATTCTAATTATCTATTTCCAAATCAATAATCCTTTAGAAATAAATAACATTAAAAACAAGATAGACAATAACTCGACACACACAACTGACAACACACTAAGGCTAGGGCATAGACTTGACACATGTTACCTAGCTACTATCTCCCATTCAACTTAATCGTTGGATAGACACGCTCAAACCTATGAAACTAGGTGGAGTCGATGTCATGTACCTGCAATCCTGCAACCAAGTAAACAACATCATACAATATATCCAGCATATAATACACACCGTGAAGAAAGAATTACGGATTCGCAGGGCGCTCGCAAGCGAGTCATGCGAACTCGTCCTCTTCACCAATACACTCATCGAAACTGATACTTCCATCATAATCGAGTAATCTCATAATAACATCTCATGTTAACTCTACAACAACATTAATCTATAATGCATGTGAAACAATAATCAGATAACTACATCCCACAATAATATTTGTCACTCAATAGTAACGATCAAAACATCATAACAAAATGTATCCAGTATCAAAGTAATTGCAACCAAACATAGCATAAAGCAACTTGAACAAGAAACAAAACGGAGGGGTATTACATTCAACATCCACAATACTTAAAATAGTATGAATAGAAGTCATTTTAACAACTAGAGAAAATATTTCATCAAAACCAATACCCTTTTTCTGTGGAAATCCCTTTACAACTGATCTGGCATTAAATATTTTCTACCTCCATCCTCCTCTTTCAACTTGTAAACCCATTTTTTTGGTAAAGCCTTTTTACCTGCAGGCAACTTGCATAATTCCCAAGTCTGATTTTTCAGCAAGGAGTCCATTTCTTCTTCCATTTCATGCTCCCACTAAACTGATGTAGAGTGGCAGGGAAAGTAAACACATAACCACATATGGAAAATACACTCCAACTCAATGCTTCTCTCAAATACTCTTATGAGGAGTCACAAACTAGGTTATTCTTTTAAGAGATCAACCCCACACACCTAGGGTTCACAACTCAGACTACTCATCAGGCTTGAAAACATTTGAATAATGTCAAATTAGACCAAAACAAGGTTTAACAACCCTCTAGCACTTAGGTTTTGCCAAACACCCATACCTATGGTGATCTAGGCCTCTTTTTCACTCAAAGCTTGTAGCCCTTGCCCAGTAGGACAGTCAGTTTAAAGTCCACCACATGGAGGACTGCCATGAAACCAAACCCTTGGATTCAAACACCCAAAATGGACCTCTACCAAACCTCAAAACCTTTTCCTATGAATGCCAAGGCACAAACCACAATAAGCCATTCTACCATTGCTCCAAGGGACCTAATTCAAAGACCTACACCTGGGTCTTGGATATCTAGGCTCTCCCGTTGACCCCAAAGACAAAAATCATATTCCTATAGGTTATCTACACCTTTACCACCATTCCTAAGTGCTTCTCAGATAGATTTCTCCAAACCAAGCAAAATCTCAACTTTTTGCTTGTCAATTAGGCTTGCCACGTAGAGATGTCAAGCGAAAAACCTTGCACCACTTCCTCCAATGAGCCATCCATTCTCCAAAAAATTGAGGATATAGTATTACAAACCCAAATATTCTATCCCGCCGATAATGAGCAATTCTACCACGTGGGAATGGAAGAAACACACATTTTTCTCTCAAAACCCTAAATTTAAGGGTTTTCAGACCCGCGGTAGTAAAATTAGGATATATCCTTTATTTATTAATGAAATATCACCACACCATAACAAAAATTAAGCTTATTCAATTCCCTATACAACCATTATAGGCTTAAGCTATAAAATATAATTTACAGTCCATACCAAGTACGGGATCAAAAAAATCTTCAAGAAAACATAGAAAATTAGCAAACTCTTTATTGCAAACTCCTTCCAAACTTTAAAAACAACCTTTCCTCAACCAAGAGAGACATATATTAAGTCTTACAACTCCCTCCAACATCCTAAAACTGAAATTTGAATTAGTTGGCTGTTGGAAACACAAAAAGACCTCATTTTGTCACTTAAATGCTTAATTGAGGCAATTTAGACAACTTTCACCAACCCGCCTACAAAGATACCTCCAAAATATGTGAAAGGAATCTAAGAACCCTCAAATGAGAAAGCTGACTCCACTTAGGTGTCTAGTTACATCAAGTAATACTTATCTCTTAATTTTCCAAGATGGACTAAACTTACAAAAAGAGGATGGAGACCTTGTTGTACAAAGAAGTTGGTCAACAAGACCAAAATGCAACCATAAACCTAGGAGACCTATTAAAAAGAATTTAATGGTCCTTATGAACTTATTCTATCACTAAGCTAAGAAAAAAACCATCTCAAAGAAATCTACGTTCATTAGGTCCATTGGACCCATGGGTGCTCTTGCACCATAATCCCAAGCAAGAAAAATATATCAAGACCTCTTTGAGATCAGGTCTTCTACAGTAGTCCCATGCTATTCAATGTTAGTTTCAGACATCCAAGTGCAAATTCAACTTGAGATAAAATCAGATCCCAAGCTTGTCCATGTTCCTTGGTAAGACATCTTAAGACATTTCCCAATGATATATTCACCACTTCAGTTTTTCTATCCATTTGTGGATGGTATGCGGAGCTAAAGGACAAATTTGTGCCAAGTTTCTTCCACAACGTCCTCCAAAAGTGACCTATAAACTTAGAATCCTTGTCAGAAACAATACTTAAAGGAAATCCATGTATCCTAACAACCTCCTTAAAGAAGAGACCTACTATATGAGATGCATAATTGATACACTTACAAGGAAGAAAATGGGCCATCTTACTAAACCTATGAACCACCACAAAAACACTATCAAAACCTCTTTGGGTCCTAGGCAACCTCAATTCAAAATCCATACTTACACTCTCCCAAGGCCTATTGGGAATGGGAAGTGGTTGATAGAGCCCCAAATTTGATGAAGTTCCCTTTTCTCTTTGGTAGATTGTACATCCTTCTACATACTTTCTCACATCCACTTGCAGCCTTGGCCAATAATAGAACCTCCTCACTTGTTCTAGGGTCTTATCAAGGCCAAAATGACCTCCAAGATTCCCATTGTTTTTCTCCTTTATAATATTCTCCCTTATTGAGCATTTAGGCATACACAATTGGATTCCTTTTAAGAGAAAACTATTTTGCAACAAAAAATCAGAGTATTCACCATGAAAAGTATTCAAATGTTGATCACAAACCTCCTTAAAATCTGCATCTTCATGATACATGTCTTTCAATGCATCAACCCCCATGCTTTGGAGTTGGATCTCTTGCACTACAAGTTCCCTTCTACTGAGAGAATATAACAATATATTTGCTTGGCCCTTCTTATGCTTTATTGTTAATGTGTACTCTTGTAAAGACTCCACCCACTTCACATGCCTATGATTGAGTTTATCTTGTGCATTCAAGAAAATCAAAGCATGATTATCAGTATAAACAACAAATTCTTTAGGTAACAAGTAGTGCCTCCAATTTTTGAGGGCTTGGACCATAACATACAATTCCAAATCATAGGAAGAATACTTCCTCTTTACTTCATTTAGCCTCTCACTAAAAAAAGCAACCGGTCTTCTTTTTTGGCTCAAGACAACCCCTATTGCTTGGTTATTAGCATCACACTCAATAGTAAAAACCTTATCAAAATGAAGGAGCACAAGTATAGGTTGATGTGCTACTCTCTTTTTCAGATATTGAAACCATTTATTAGCTTCATTGGTCCAAGAAAACTTACCCTTATTACCTCCTTTGATGGTATCCAAGATTGGTGCACAAATTTGGTAAAAGTTCTTGATGAAATTTCTATTAAAGCTTGCAAGTCACTGAAAACTTCTCTAATCTCTCATGGATTTTGGTGTTGGCCAAGTAAGAATAGCATCCACCTTTGAAGGATCCATCTTCCAACATCCCTTGGAGATGACAAATCCAAGGTACACTAGTTCTTCCCTCATGAATTCACACTTTTCCATGTTGATCAACAACTTCTCCTCTTGTAACCTCTTCAATACCATGTCAAGGTGCCTTAAATTTTCTTCTTTAGACCTACTAAACACAAGAATATCACCTAGATAAACCACAATAAAATTTCCAATGAAAGGTCTCAATAACTCTTTCATAAGATGCATAAAGGTGCTAGGGGCATTTGAAAACCCAAAGGGCATCACCAACCACTCATATAGGCCCTCATTAGTCTTAAAATTTTTTTTCCATTCACCCTCCTCTTTGATCTTTATCTGATGTTAACCATTTTTCAAATCAACCTTGGAAATGTAGGACCCCCTGCTAGGCAATCCATAAGGTCCTCCATTCTTTGCATTAGGAACCTATATCTGATTGTGATCCTATTAATGGATCTTGAACCAATGAAAAGACTCCAATTCCAATCCTTCCTTGGTGCTAGGATAGTAGGAACAAAACATGGGTTCAAACTCTTCCTCACTAGCCCCTTATCCATCAAATATTGCACTTGTCTTGCAATCTCCTCATTTTGGGCAGGTGTCATCTTATATGCAGCCTTATTGGGAAGTGTAGCCCCTAGAATCAGATCAATATGGTGGCTTATATCCCTAATGGGAGGTAGGGAACTAGGTAGTTCATTCATCGTTATGTCCTTGTAGTTTTCCAACAACTCTTGGACTTCTCTAGGTGCATCTTCCTTCTTCTTTATGGGCAGATCTTCTTCACTCTTTGGATTCATAATCAAGAAGAATCCTCTTCCTCCTCCTTCCTTCAAGGTCTTAATGAAATCCTTCTCACCCACCATCAAAACACTATGCCCTGCATGCTTTGTCTTTTCTTCTTCTATGAGAAGTGTGATATTGTAAGTCACCCCATCCTTCACAATGGAGTATGTATTCTTCTCCCCATCATGCTTGGCATTCCTATCAAACTGCGAAGGCCTACCAAGAAGCAAGTGGCACAAATCCATAGGGATTATGTCACATAAGATCTTTTCCTTGTATGACCCAATGTTGAATTCTACCCATGCTTTCTCATTCACCAAGACCTATTGTCCTTTACTAAGCCATGAGACTTTGTATGGGTTAGGGTGAGAAATCCTTTTCAAATTCATTTTTTTTACCATCTCAATTGAAGCAATATTATCAATTGATCTTGAGTCCACTACTATCTTACAAACCTTACCTTTTACCTTGCAATTGATTCTGAAGAGTGATTTCCTTTATGGGGGTTCTTCAAGGATTGGTACCTTGAGCAATGTTCTCTTAATCATCAAGTTCTCTCCAAATTCTAGTGTGATGTTTACCGCAGGTGAGTTCACACTGTCTTCATCTTCATGCACTAATTGATTCCTCCTCTCTCCACCATGAGAGCTTGATCCTTTATTTTCAGGGAATTTGAAGGATGGCTTCCCAGGTTAGTTGCAAGTGTAACATCTCCCTGAAAATTGATGATAACCTCTTCCTCCATTAAATTTTCCTCTACTAGTGGGTCTCCTACCTCTATATCCCCATCTAATACTTTAGTCTCCACTTGATTCATTAGTATTAGACTCCTCTTGATGTTTTTGGGACTTATTTCTACCCCCAAAGCTACCTCTACCTCTAAAATTCTTGCCTCTTCCTCTACTTTGCTGCTCTTGTTTCCTTCTTATCTTCTCTTCAACCTTATGTATAATTTATATGCAATCCTCCATGGTCTTGGGGGTGACCAAACTGATCTCATCTTGTATGTTGAGCCTTACGCCATTGATATACCAAACCACCTTTTCCTTCCCACTCTCTACATGATCACATCTCATGCTCAACTTGTAGAATTGTTCAGTGTAGGATGAAACATCCATGTCATTTTGTTTCAAATTCTGCCTCTTTTTGAACTCTTGCACTTCATGATCAATAGGAAGGAATTTTTCCTTCAACCTATGCACTATCATATCCCATGAGTTGATCATGGACTTACCCATCTTCACCCTTTCTCCTTGGATGAAATTCCACCATGTCAAGCTAGATCCCTTCAACTTTATTTTGGAAAACTTTACCTTCTTATTCTATGCCATGTTTTTGTATTCAAAATAGTTATTCAATGCCTATACCCACTCTAACACTTCTTCCACATCCATCTTTCCACTATACACTGGTAGATCAATCTTCACCTCAGAGGACTCTCCTCTAGATACTTGCAAGGAGTTAAGGATTCTTCTCTCATGAGGGGGTATCTCTTCCCCTTGACGGTTATCTTCACCTTATTCACCCTCTGGCTCTTCTTCATAAGAACTCTCTTCCTCAATGGCCACTCCTCTCCTTTTTTTTCTTTCTTTTAAGGCCTCCATATCTTCTCTCAAGGCCTTCAACTCCTTTGCCACCACCAATCCAGCTTTTGGAGGCATGATGTCTTCCATTCAAAAACCACCTGCAATCAGGCTCTGATACCACTATGATGTAAAGTGGCAAGGAAGGTAAACACATAACCACAAATGGTAAAGACACTCCAACTCAATGCTTCTCTCAAATACTCTTATGAGGAGTCATAAACTCCGTTATTCCTTTAAGAGATCAACCCCACACACCTAGGGTTCACAACTCAGACTACTCACCAGACTTGAAAACATTTGAATCATGTCAAATTAGACCAAAACAAGGTTTAACAACCCTCTAGCACTGATCTAGGCCTCTTTTTCACTCATAGCTTGTAGCCCTTTCCCGATAGGATAGTTAGTTTAAAGTCCACATGGAAGAATGTCATGACACAAAACCATTGGATTCAGACACCCAAAATGGACCTCTACCAAGTGTCAAAACTATTTCCTATGAATGTCAAGACACAAACCACAATAAGCCATTCTATCACCGCTCCAAGGGACTTAATTCAAAGACCTACACCTGGGTCTTGGATATCTAGGCTCTCCCCTTCACCCAAAATTCCAAAATAATATTACTAAAGGTTATCTACACTTTCTACCACCATTCCTAAGTTCCCCTTAGATAGATTTCTCCAAACCAAGCAAAATCTCAACTTTTTGTTTGTCAATTAGGCTTGCCACATAGAGATGTCAAGCCAAAAACCTTGCACCACTTCATCCAATGAGTCTGACATTCTCCAAAACATTGAGGATGTATTAGTACAGCCCCAAATATTCCATCCCACTAAGAATGAGCAATTCTACCACATGGGAATGGAAGAAACACACATTTTTCCCTCAAAACCCAAAATTTAAGGGTTTTCAGACCACCCGGTAGTAAAATTAGGATATCTCCTTTATTTCTTGATGAAATATCACCACAAAAGAACTAAAATGAATCTTATTCAATTCCATTTCCAATAATTATAGGATTAAGGAATAACACAAAAATGTACAGTCCGTACCAAGTACGGGATCGACAAATTCTTCAAGAAAACAAAAAAAATCAGCAAACTCTTTATTGCAAACTCCTTCCAAACTTCAAAAAAAGCCTTGCCCTGACCAAGAGAAGAATATATGAAGTCTTCCAACTCCCTTCAATTTCCTACAACTGAAATTTGAATCATTTGGCTGTTGGAAACACAAAAAGACCTCATTTTTTCACTTAAACGCCTAATTAAGGCAATTTAGACAACTTTCACCAACCCACCTACAAAGATACCTCCAAAATATGTGAAAGACATCCAAGACCCCTAAAATGAGAAAGGTGACTCCCCTCAGGTGTCTAGTTACATCAAAGCATCCTTATTTCTTAATTTTCCAAGATGCACTAAACTTACAAAAAGAGGATGGAGACCTTGTTGTACAAAGAAGTTGGTCAACAAGACCAAAATGCAACCATAAACCTAGGATACCTATTACAAAGCATTGAAATGGTCCTTACGACCTTATTCTATCATGAAGAAAAGAAAAAAAAAATCTCAAAATAATCTAGGTTCATTAGGTCCATTGGACCCATGGGTGCTCCTGCACCATACCCTTTTTCTGTGCAAATCCCTTTACAACTAATCTGGATTTAAATATTTTCTTACCTCCATCCTCCTCTTTTAATCTATAAACCCATTTTTTTGGTAGAGTCTTTTTACCTGCAGGCAACTTGCATAATTCTGAAGTATGATTTTTCAGCAAGGAGTCCATTTCTTCTTCCTTTCCATGCTCCCGCTGAACCTTGGTATCCATTTGCATAGATTCATGATAAAATTATGGTTCACCAAAATTAGTTAATAAAATAGAATAAAAAGAGGAAGAAAATATTTTCGAAGGTCTACTTATCCTTGAAGATTGTCTAACATTCACTAGAGTTTGTGGCATTCATTGTTGTTGTTGCTACAGAGCATGAGGAATCACTGGAACATCATTTTTTGGAGTATCATCCAACACTGCATAATCATTTTCTTTATTCTCATGTTGCTGCAACTGATCTTTGTACAACACTTTCTCATTGAATATGACATCCCTACTTCTCACAATTTTTTTATTATCAAAATCCCAAAGCCTATAACCAAATTCATCAATGCCATGTCCAAAAAATATACATTTCTATGATTTTCATCAAGCTTGGTTCTATTTTCAAAATATACATGTGTGAATGCTTCAAAACCAAAGGTTTTGAGAAAATAATAACTCACCTTCTTACCTGTTGATGCTTCCTCTAGAATACCACAACCCAAAGGATTAGAGGGACCTCTATTAATTAAATAAATAGTAGTGTTTACAACCTCTATCCACATGTTTAAAGGCAACCCAACATGCAATCTCATAGTCTGTGCATGCTCCATTATTGTTCTATTCATGCACTCGACCAATCCATTTTATTCCTATGAATACCATTAGAGGAAAAATAATTTTCAAAATATTTGCTACAATACTCACCACCATTATCAGATCTGAGACATTTTAACTTTTCACCCGTCTCATTCTCAACCAAGCTTCTCCATTTTTTAAAAGTTTCAAATACATCAGATTTCTACCTAAGGAAATAAATCCATACCTTCCTAGTTGAATCATCAATGAAGGTAACATAATACTGAGAGACACCGAGAGAAGCTACCTAAGCTAGTCCCCATACATCCATATGCACAAGCTCTAATTTCTCATCTTTCTTTTTTTTCCCATCTTTGAGAAAACTAACTCTCTTTTGTTTTCCATACACACAACTTTCACATAAATCCATATTAACACATTTTAGATCTAGTAAAATATTATTTGAATGAAATAATTTAATACATTTTGCATTCATATGCCCAAGTATATTATGCCATAGTGTTGATTCATAATCCACATCAACTATCTAATTTTTAACCTTCTGAACTGCAACAATTGTTCTTGAACATTGATTTTTATCTACAATAGCTAAAGTAGAAGGAACAGTATGACCTGTACAAATATATAAGGTGCCTACTTTCACACCTTGTGCTACCACTAAGGCACCTTTTGTAATCTTCCAATTTTTATTACTAAATGTAACAACAAAAATTTCATCATCTAGTTGCTCTGCTGAAATTAAATTTATTCTTAACTTTGGAATGTTCCTTACCTCATGTAGTAGCCAATGATTCCCATTCTACAACTTAATCTTGATTCTTCCCTTTCCAACAATCTAACAAGGTTCTTTATCTCCCAAATAAACCAACCTAAAATCCCCTTGGACATAATGAAGAGAATAATTTCTATGCGGCATAGCATGAAATGAAGCCCCTGAATCTAACACCCAAGAATCATCAACATTGTCAAGGGAAAGAATCAAAGCATCCTCATCTGATTTATTACTTACCACATTTGGCTCTTTATTTCCTTCCTTTTTGTCTCCTTTATTTTTTAAAGACCAACAATGTTTCTTTAAATGACTCGACTTACCATAGTACCAACAATCCCTCTTGTCGTTTGATTTTCCTTTTGACTTCCCATGACTTCCAGAATTATTTCCTCTCTCCTTTGTTCTTCCCCTACTTCCTAATGTGGATTTTCCACTGAGCTTTTCCTATGAATTTCCTCTCTCAAAATAACACCAAAAATATCATCAAATTTCAATGTATTCGAACCATAAATAGAATTGATAACAACCATTACCAAGCTATTCCAACTTTTAGGCAAAGAACACATAACTAGAAGAGCCCTAACTTCTTCATCAAAGTTTACATTTACAAAAGTTAATTCATTTGTAACCATATTAAACTCATTTAAATGATCAACAACTGAACCACCTTCTACTATGAAATTTTCATATTAAATAAATGATTCATAAGAAATACCTTATTCAAAGTGGAAGGCTTTTCATATAACTTTTCTAGGGTTTCCATCAACTCTTGAGTTGTCTTTTCTTTTGTAATATTGACCACCACTGATTGTGCTAGTTATAAGAAATTACTGTCAAGTGCCTTTTTGTCCAAAATTTCCCAGTCCTCATCAAACATCGCTGAGGGTTTCTTGATTTTCCCTTCCAGTGCCCACCATAAATCCTTCTGATAGAGGTAGTCCTCCATCTACATCTTCCATAACTGATAGTTCTTCCCATTGAACTTCTCAACCTTTAAGTTACCATCATCTGTCGTTTCTCCCACTCAACCGTGAGACTCCCACTCAATCATGAGTCCTTCTTGTAGATGATAAATTAACAAAACCTTGCTCTAATACCACTTGTTAGGGTTATAAGATAGATATCTAACAATTTAAATGTAGATTTGATCAATAAAATAGAGAAATAAAACACACACAAAAATATAGCAGAAACAAGACAACACAAAGAATTTAATGTGGTTCACCCAATTTGGGCTACATCCACAAAACCAAAACCATCCAATGATTTTATTATCTACTAAAAAATATATTACAATATCATGAATAATGCCATGGTACAACTCCCCATCCCAACTGCTTATAATAAGCTTTTAGAAGCTTCCAAAAATTAGGGTTTATAAAGTCAACTTTTTTTTCTTTTTTGGTGATGAAGAAAAAGAAAGTGAGGATACATGAAAAGTGTATAGTATAGCATGATAAGTTTCCACATACCAATAGAGGGCCCCAACATAATCTCATAGGATCAGATGAGAAGTTTCTAAGCATCATGGTGTTTGAGTAACAACCGGTTAAAGATTGCAACTATTTTGCACTTTGGACTCTTAAGGGATTTTTCCAATGGAACGTATTTTGGAGTGATTCAACATATATGGGTGCAAAATAGGACCATTCTTACTGTAAATTTACTAACCTGGATGCTTTGGAAAAAAAAATTTTGTCACACAAGTTGCAGAATGAAAGTTGCGGTACTTTGCAACTTTACACTACTTGCATTTGACAACCTTTTCCCCAAGTGAAAAGTTGCCACCACGGGAAAATGCCTTTGGATTAGAAAAAAATGAGAGAGGTTATTGTAGAAGGTTCCAAAATTATCCCATAGGCTTAGACGAGTAGTTTTTAAGCATCACGACGTCTGAGTAAAAACCCATTGAAGATTGCAACCATTTACTTTGGACTCTTAAGGGATTTTGTCGATTGAACGTAGCTTGGAGTGATTTGGTATGTTTCAGTGAAAAAGAGGACTATGAATAACATAAATGCACCTAATTAGAAGTTTTGGAATAGTTCGTTTGGTCACATGAGTTGCAGAATGAAAATTGCACCACTTTGCAACTTTACACTACTTGTATTTGACAACTTTTTCCCCAAGTAAAAAGTCGCCACCACAGGAAAATGCCTACAAGTTAGTGAAACATGAGATAGGTTATTATAGAGGGGCCCAATGTGATCCCATAGGATCAAACAATAATTTTATAAGCTCACAATTTCTGACTAATAACTCGTCAAAGATTTTAGCCATTTTGCACTTTAGACTCTTAAGGGATTCTGCCAATTGAATATAGCTCAGAGAAATTCAACGTTTTTAGGTGTGAAAGAGGACCATGAATAGTAAAAATTTACCCACTTGTATGAATTGGAATAGTTTTTTTGGTCATGTGAGTTGCAGAATGAAAGTTGCACCACTTTGCAACTTTACATTGCTTGCATTTGACAACTTTTTTTCCAAGTGAAAAGTCGCCACCATGGGAAAATGCCTCCAAACTAGTGAAAAATGAGAGGTTATTATAGAGGGGCCCAATGCAATCCCATAGTATTAGATGAGAATTTTCTAAGCATCACGGTGTCCGAGTAACAACTTGTTGAAGATTGCATCCATTTTTCACTTTGGACTCTTAAGGGATTCTCTCGGTTGAACATAGCTCAGAGAGATTTGGTGTGTTTGGGTGCAAAAGAGGACCATTCCTAGAAAAAATATATTCACTTAGATGCATTAGAATAGGTTTTTTGGTCACACGAGTTGCAGAATGAAAGTTACACCACTTTGCAACTTTACACTACTTTCATCTGATAAATTTTTCCCCAAGTGAAAAGTCGCCACCACAAGAAAATTCCTTCGAGTTAGTGAAAAAAGAGAGAGGTTATTGTAGAGGGGCCCAACACAATACCATAGGATGAGATGGGAATTTTCTAAGAATCACAGTTTCC
Organism: Sequoiadendron giganteum; assembly: GCA_007115665.2. Taxonomy (NCBI): domain Eukaryota; kingdom Viridiplantae; phylum Streptophyta; class Pinopsida; order Cupressales; family Cupressaceae; genus Sequoiadendron; species Sequoiadendron giganteum. Next base: position 112,742,212 of record CM021103.1, on the reverse strand, counting down.
GAGGAACAACCTATCGTAGATTGTAGCCATTTTGCACTTTGGACTCTTAAGTGATTATGTCGGTTGAACATAGCTGAGAGTGACTCAACGAGTTTGGGTGTGAAAGAGGACTATGAATAGTGTTAAATTACCCACTTGGATGAATTGAAACAATTAATTTTTTCACGCTAGTTGTAGAATGAAAGTTGCACCACTTTGCAACTTTACACTACTTGCATTTGACAACTTTTTCCCCAAGTGAAAAGTCACCACCACGGGAAAATGATTCTGAATTAGTGAAAACCAAGAGAGGTTATTATAGGGGGGTCCAACACAATACCATATTATTATACACAAAGTTTATAAGCTTCATGGTGTCTGAGTAACAACCCGTCAAAGATTGTAACCGTTTTGCACTTTGGACTCTTAAGGGATTTTGTCGGTTGAACGTAGCTTGGAGTGACTCATTGTTTTTGGGTGTGAAAGAGGACCATTCCTAGAATAAATTTACCCACCCAAATGCATTGGAATAGTTCATTTGGTCATGTGAGTTTCAGAATGAAAGTTGCACCACTTTGCAACTTTACACTACTTGCATTTGACAAGTTTTTCCCCAAGTGAAAAGTTGCCACCATGGGGAAATGCCTCTGAGTTAGTGAAAACCAAGAGAGGTTATTATAGAGGGGCCCAACATGATCCAATTTCCTCAGATGATAATTTTATAATCTTCATGGTGTCTAAGTAATAACCCATCAAATATTATAGCCATTTTTCACTTTAGACTCTTAAGAGATTATGTCGATTGAATGTAGCTCGAAGCGAAAACCAGTGCCTCACCTAAATAAGATAAAATTTATTGAAAAAATATTTATTAACACATGCATAAATTCTTGGAAAATTTGGAAATATCCTTGCTTCAAATGAAGTGTCTTGGAAACATTCACTTGGAAGTCCTTTTCATTGACCTTTTGACTCTAATTGCAAAAACACACTTTTAATGACTCTACCACTTTTCCACCACTTAAGTTTGTTGTTTCAACTTCACTCTAACAAATAATTTTTTGTGGAGAGAAATAAAGGGCTATGTTATTTATAAGAGATTTCTAATAAGAAAGAGGGAATACTCTACAAAGAATGAGTAGTCATTCCATTAGCAAATTTTTAGGGACAATGAGGTGTAAATGCCACTATGCATGGAGGTCAAGACCATAATGAAAATAAATAGACAATTGCCTTAAAGTATGCAAAGGATCATCAAATTATAAATAGAGGAAAAGGAAATACTTAGAGAACAACCATAAAGTATTTAAGTCAAAGGTCTTTTATTTTATGACAAAAGCATTGAAAAGGCATTTTAATTATTTCATGGGGATTATTTTCATGATATTCATGTGTACGAGTGAAAATGGATTAAGTTTCATGTTCTATTTTTGTGTTTGGATCAATAATAGTGCATTATTTATGCATTGTGTCAATAAACCATAATGCTGATTTGTGCCTTGGAACATTGTATCATGGAAGTCTGAGTCCAAAAAGGGTTGAGAATCATCGTGATATATTTTCAATAACCCGAGACAATCCAAGTTATGTGCTCACGTTGTTCCATCCTTTGTTTGTGATATTGGCCATGTGACTATGTTCCCAAAGTTGAAAAGAGCACCAAATGCCAAGTGACTATTTGGAGAGATTGGTTGGTTGAAGAATGTTTGGGAGTCGTCAAAGGTGTTGGAGGGTATTGAAACATTGCTTCCCCCATTGTTCATGATTTTCTTCCCTTATTGGTGTGTTTTTCCTTCTTTGGATGCCCACTAGGCTAGGTTATAAATGGTGGCAAGATGTACTAAGATTTCTTGCGCATTTCTTTTCAATGAAGCCCTTGAAGGGTGACTGAGATTATGTAAAGAGACAAATCATGATGACGGTGACTCTAAAACTCATCCAATATTAGAGTAGATTTTGGAAAGCCAAACATAGAAAACCTAAGAGTAGATAAGCTTGACAATGATGGATTCCCTTTTATTGGTTTAGACTTATGTATAGTGGGGACATATTGATTGGAAAGGTGAGTTCACAACATTCTGATGCAAAATTTAAGCTTGAGTTGAAGCATACTAAACATGGAAGGGTTGATCAAGTTTTAATGCCAAATAATTATGATGGAAGGAGTTCTAGGGTTTATAGAAGAGAAAGAAAATATGCCTTTGTACAATAGAAGGCATTGTTTAGATATTTTCATAAATCCACATTCTTTTCTTTCAAGACAACTTTAAATGTAAACCATAAACCATTACAACTAACTTTAAATGTAATATACACATTTAATTGAGGCATATATTAAGGAATATACATATTTGCATTTATTAATTTCTCATATTTTTTGTATTTCAAAAAATACACTAAATAAATAACAAATATTACAATAGTGATGGAAGAACATCTTGAAAATCCTCCCATTTCTCAATACTTGTAGCAATACATGCAAGGAAATAATCCTCACATTTGCATCCCAAATCATGAAATATATTTTACAAGAAGAAACAAAAGGAGTTGCTACCCATTTTTTTATCTAATCCACCTCAGGTGGTCCAGTTATTTGCATTCCAAAACAAAAAACCTGCAAAATCCTAACAATTTCAGAGATGGAATCACATAAAAATCATTAAAAAACCAATAATTGAATAATGTTAGACATACACCTTTCGACCAGAGCTATTATCACCTTCATGCATGCTATAAGTAGATCGATTGAAGGTCATACGATGGTAATGTTGCCCATCTTTCACTACTTTCTCATCTCTCAATGATCCTATGCATAAATCACATATATATAAATATAATTAATATAAAATATGTAGCATATAAGAATCCAGAAAATCTATGAAATGGAAAAGAAAGAGAATATTGAAAATGTCAGATATCTACCTTTTAACCCCCTTTTAAACTTGGTCTTGGGGTTAGCACCAAACCCCCCTTCCACAAGCACATACAAGGACTTTCCTTTCAAGGATAGAGCAAGCCATACCAGGTCTTACAATCATCAACCCATATACATGTATAAAAATTTACATACAACTCCATTACAATCTTGTTCTTGCTATAACCAACATGCTTACAACAACAACTATGACCAATCTTACATAGACATGCTCAAACTTATTCTGGGAGCTAAAGCATTGAGGCACATGCTCAAACCTTCTATTCTAGCAAGAATATCAGATTGAAAAAATAAATGTTGCCTTATCTTCACAGACTGTGAGCAAAGGATCAATCTTCAACCGATTCCTTCAAACTTCTTCAAACTTGTTAGGCTAAGAAATCTTCACAGAAGAAATACCCAGAACCTTTAACATCGATAATTCTTACATGCATCAACATGAAAGCACATGTAAGCTACATGTGAGTTGATGCAATTACATGCAACACATGCCAGTACATGCAACTCACAAACTTGCGCATGCAAGCAAAAATAAAATCCCAGAACCTTACTTGATACCACTTGTTAAGAACCAGATGATGAATAAAAATACAAATACAAATGAAGCTTGGAAAAAGACACAATCACAACATAGTGATTTACCCTGGAAAACCCCAAACTAGGGAAAAACCTGCAATGAAGATCTTTATGTGAACCCTCAACCCCAACTGGGCTGAGCTTGGAGGCTTCAACTAACCACACATACAATGGAGTCACCAAGCCATTATATAGACTTCCATACAAGCAAAACCATGGGCTAAAAACCATGAGCTCTATAACCATGGACCAATACAACTAGCATAAAATCATGTGCTCAAGACCACTTATGGTTAATTCACTATTTCTAACCCAAGAGCTAGTTTAACCCAACATAAAACTAGAAAATGCACCAGCAATCAATGTTTCTCATACCACTAAACACTTGCACCAACAATCGATGTTGTTTTTTTTCTCAAGTTGATAATATTTAATGAAGCCTTTCCCTTTTTTCTCTTTCACTAGTCCTTCATACCTCTTCACTAAAGAAAACATATAATTAATAAGTTGGTTAAAAGACAGTCACAAATGCATCAATTATAGTCCCAAATGTATATGACATCAAACTCCAATAGAGAATATGAATTTAAAGGTATTATATAGAGAGAAACATATAATTATCATTTTACAAATTAAAAATAATGTAATTTTATAAACCATTCTACAATAAAACTCAAGCTCTTGAAAGAAAGTAGTGATCAATAACATGACTTTACAAATTCAATGTGCATACTTACAAATCAATCCAAGGAACCATTTGGGTCTTCTCTACTCTTTATTGTGTCAAGTATTATTTCGTGGTCAGACTCATGCACTTTCCACAAGTTCTTGTTTGTAGGTTTTCCCTTATATTTGATCAAATGAACGTTGGATGTGATGATAAGGTTTGAGTAGTGAAGAATCTTCTGATACGTGTTGAAGTCCTCAAACAACCAAACTACAACATTCTTAACTGGGTACCTTCTAAGCCATGATCCAATAACAACCACCAATCATGTAGGTTATTCTATGTTTCATCCATCTATAACTGGGGCCTCCAATTTCTTTTTTTCCTCGATACAACACAGGTAATAATATGTACCCTTTTCATTGTCTTCATCTACAATCACCACATAAACATGCCCTGCATTGATATGTTCATCTTGTTAGATGTATTTAATGAACATCAAAATAAAACTTGAAAGTTAGATATATTACCTAGTTCTAGTAGGTCCAATACATGATCAAAGTCAATGGATGATTTCATCTCTATGATTTGTAGAGCCATTGGGATCTGATAAATGTCAAGTGGGGTTAGACATCTTATAGAACACACTTTTTTGGCTAGCAATCATTCCGTGCTTGAAGTGTACATGCTGAATAAAATCATTCCATTTTCCACGTATTGATAGTCCATGTACATGCATTGGAGCTTCTAAAAGAGTGTAGCTCACTCGATCTTGTTAGTGTACGAAAATCCTCATATTTTGCAATGTTAGTATCATCTACTAAATGAAAAATCTATGAACTAAAAAATTACCTTCACTACTTGGACCCATTGCATGATTGCACCACTCAACAATTTTGATCTTGTATCTGTCAACTTTACACTGTCTTTGTACTTTAACTCTTCTTGTGCTAAGGCTATTTTGATACTTGCAGGTGCTCCATCATGCTCCCCCTTTCTATGACCTACCTCTGAGAGGTTCCACATATGGGGAATACAACTGATCCTCTGCATCCTACCAACTAGTAAAAAATTATAGAGTTCTTGAATTATGATGTATAGTTATTTGACCACATGATATGCTGACTGAATGATATACCCCTACTAGCCAGATCAACATAGAACATCCGAAAGAAACCTTGCACAAACTCTATAGAATGCATGCAATCATCACTGATGTAAAAGTGATACTCCCTCAATACTTTCTTGTTATTCTCTATACTATCATTTGAATGAATGAATGCTATATGCACAAATATAGAAACCTGCATGGAGTTGTAGTATTGTGATTGCACCTTGTTTTGTGGTTGTGTGTAGTTCTCCATGAAGTCGACAATTGAAGCGATGCTAGAAGTAGAAACGCATCCTTGCATAACTTGATCTATGAGTCCAACCATTGAGCTCTATGTGTATGCCTTGCATACTCATAGACCACCTGATCATGGAAAATTACCATAAAATGATACACTGGAATCTTATCATTGACCAATTTACACTTCTTTTCTTCTTTCCCATCTTTTAGACTATAGGCTGCAATCATCTTGTTTTTTCCAAATTCCACAATTCTATTTCCAATTGCATGTGTACTAGCCATGTGCTACAAAATTGGAAAATGTTGCATGCCACCAAAATGATCACATGTGCCATCCAAACATGACTTCTTGTAAAAAAATTTACCATCCACTCTTTCACATAAAATGGAAGATAATAATTCCCTTGAGCATTTAGGTGGAGGCCTTATGTTACATTCTTGCAAAACATTGTTAGTATGTATATCTACACATATACATCAATAAACATCATAATGGTTAGAAAACTCAAATTGTACTCTACAACAACAAGTAGTGTGTGGGCATGTGCAGGATCATCATGGAAAAAACAGGCCCTTCAGTTGCAATAAAATTAAGAAAAATCAGAGTTAGGCAACTTGATGTAATTTTTTTAATAAGTTCACTATATTATTTCAAAAATATCTAAGAATAGAATCTATTGCAAATTGAATGTAGTTTCTAAACTACTAGGTTTATTTTTATTTTTTAATAATCTATTTGGTGAAAATTTGAAATTTCAATGCAGTAGTACATAAATTTCAGGGAAAAAATAAGAGGTAGGTGTTTGTCTGACCACCCTAACCACAATAAAATGATAATATTTTTTTATATTATTTTAGATATAAGTAGAAGACTCATGTCTTGATGTGATGCATATTTTTTTGTAAGTTTTTTCCAAGTAAATAATTAATTATGATTTTTTTATTACAACTTTTTAAAAATATAAAAACTCATACGTGTGACCACCTTAACTTGTTCAAAACTTCATGAAATTCATTTTTTTTAATAAATCCTATAGTATTTGAAGCACATAATGTGAGACATGTTTCAAATTCAAAAAATGTGATACCCTTTGAAATCTATAGATGTTTTTTAATTAGCATATCAATAAGGACTTTAGCCATAATTCAAATAGAAAATGAATAATAATTATTTATTAAATTCAAAGTAAAGCATAATTTATATTGGTGGAAAGCTAAGAATCTACTTTAAAAACCCTTTTTGTTTCATCAATTTTGGGTAAAAAAAAAGTTGTCAGCCACATGGTTCATCATATCACTTACATATTACCACTTTTTGGCCCATCATGATCCTACCCATACCTGTGTGTGTAATTTATTTTTACATAAAAAGGCTTTAGCATTTCAAAATACCTTTGACATATTTTAATTTGAGGAAACTTCCATACAAAATCAGCAAAATATTGGGTTTGAGTGGTATCCAAATAATTATTTGGATGTGGTTCATGAATTTGACTACTGATTCTCCTTCGTACATCTCTTTGATTGGGAGAGGTCCTTGTGTTATACTTCCAATAATCTACTATTATAGATGTCAAGGCTTGAGCAATTCTTTTATCTTTTCGTGGCACTCTACTTGAGAATTCCCATAACTCATTTCTATTTAGATCCTCCACTCTTTCACACCTTCCTTTGACTCTCATTAGAGATGATATACTTATTTTCAAACACTTACTTGTCTTTGTCAGGTTCACCTTTTTCCTTGTTTTACTACTTAATAATGTTGTTGTCATCATACATCGTGTGAAACAACTATACTTCGTGCGTGAGGTAGAACACACACTCTCGTATGAACTCATCAAGTTATTTACAATGGAATTTTCACTTGATTCATTCAAAAATCTTAGCCCAAGAGCCTTCATTATGGGCCTAAATTTGAGTTGCCTCATCATTTCAACAAATAGTTGACATCTTCCACCCTATTGTGTAGTTTTTGCACACACGCCCCACTGAAGGTGGGGACCCTCATTTTTTCACTTTTTGGTGTCTTGGCATTTCTATTTTGGAGTCTTTCTTGCTTGGGCGTGTTCTTTGATGTTCATCTTTCCTGTTTGAATGATCCATTTGTGATTTATATTTAAAGTCTTTGGTTTTGGGTGCATTTCGGGCTTTTCACTATGATCGAGAAAATTCGCCCTGGCCGGACTTTCCCAGTTTCCTTTATGGAGCTTGGTAACAGCTGCTTTTGTTGGAGTCTAGGGATTTTGCTCATCCGCGGAAATCTATCATGTTCAAATTTTTTCAAAGTTCGTTGCTCTGTCAGATTCCCAGATTTTTGTCTTGGTCATCTTGTCGATCGGATTAATGGTGATTGCATGAATTTTGGGGTGATGTTATATTGAGTTTTGGGAAGTAATTTTCCATTTGATTTTGATTATTTACTTTCCATTTGAGTTTGGAGTGCTTGAGATTGAGGTGTGTTGTTGGATTGTGCATTTGGAGGTGATTTCGAGTGTTGCATTCAGATTTCCTGAGCATTATTCGTATTCTACTCGTGCTTGAAGTTTATTGCTAGCTTCCTTGGTCTTGTTTCCCTCTATTCTCATGGTATGTAGATATCATCTCTCTCTTTTGGTTTGAATTTCTTTGCTTCATGCGCTTTCATGTTATTTATTGCTACGTTCTTGTTGAATGTGCATACCATTCTTGGGCATTTGGGGGTTTCATGTCTTGCAAGTCTATTCGGATGCCTGTCTTGAGTATTTGCTTTTGGGCTGGTCTTTCGTTGTTGTCATGGGGCTTGCTTGCATTTTCCATGAATTTCCTATCCTTGTTTGCAAAGCAAGTTGTGCCTGAGATGTTTGGTGCTTTCATTGCGAAAGGTTTTAGGGTTCTTGACCTAGGGCATAGCCAACCCCTCTCAATTTACTGGGAGGTGAGTTTTAAATTCATGATTAATCCATTGGGGGTTTAAGTCAAGTTGTTGTCGGGCTCCCGGCTCCTGAATCCGTGATCGTTTGATATATTTGGGTGAAGACAAGAGAAACATGGATATGTTTGGGTTTTTCAGTGTCTTCGCGTAATTCCATTTCTCTCAGATCTCCTCGAGTTCTCCCATTTCCTCTATGTTCTTCATAATTTTCTTTAATCTGTACTTTTGCTTGCCTTGTAGAATTCTGCTTCCTCCGGATTTTCCCGGTGTCCATTACCTAGTCGTTCTACCAAATTTGGGATTTTGTGGTAAGTTTGTATTGATTCCGCTAAAATCCATGCCTTCGGGATTTTCTCGGATGTTCTACGCCTCCCTCATTTTCCCGGGTCGTTGAAACTATTGTTGTTTCCAGGGAAGTTTGTCTCAGGCGGATTTTTCTGAAGTTTTGTGGGAATGAGAAATTTGATGATTATGTAAGAATTTACTTGATGATTATGTATTTAGATGATCAAATGAATTTATGCTAAGTAGTTTCAAGTTATTCCTTAGTTAAATTGATTGCTTGTAATGATTATGTGGGGTTTGTATGCCTATTTTGTTGGATTTTTCTTGGTCTGGATTTCTCTATAATTTCTCTCCAATCTGGATTTCACGAAGGGGGCTAAATCCTGAAATTTGAAATAGTTGGTTTAATATGGAATTTTCATGCTCATTGTTTATCTTGGATCTCATTTTGTTGTCTTTACTTATTTGTAGGAAGGATCAGGACAAGTCATTGGTGGGCATGGCAAGGGAAAGGCAATGGATCCAAGTGTAGAAAGTTCTGCTATCTCTGAGGTAGAAAAGGTAAAAATGGATATAAAGAGTAAGATTCTTGAGAGAAAATTGACTTTTGCCTCGTCAGGGATTACCGATACCAATGTGGGTATGTGGGACTACGAAGAGTTTAAAGCTGGAATAGCAGCACAAAGCTTTCCTTTATTGGCCAGAAGAACTTTGGAATCCAGGTTAGCACATGTAGCTAGTTTCCCCTCCATAGTAAAATGCTATGAGTTGGTGATGGAATGTGCTAGAAACTATGACAAGGGAACACAAAGAATAATTGGTCCCCAGGGAAGGGTTGTTGCAGAATTCAACCCTGTGTCCATTGCTTAGACATTTGATATGCCTGATAAGTCACATCTGGTGGCTTTTGATATAGATGCAACCAAGAAGTAATACAAGGAGAATGTGGTTAAGTTCCAACAAGTGATCAATTATTGGTTAGAGAAGCCCAAGTTTCCTAAACAACTGTTCAGACTCAAATTCAAGAGGGAGTACTATGATTCTATTACACTCCTTAGCAGGTTGGTGGGGTATTCAAAAGCTCGATGTTTAATGTTATTGCTTAGATGGAGCAAGGAATAGACTACCACTGGGCAGGTGCCATAAGTGCAGTAATCCATGAACAGATGTGCAATGTCTTGCAGACCAAGACTTTCACCATGACCTCCTATCTAGTGTATGCATTGGCAAGATTCCACCCATACAAGGGGTTGAGCACCAGAGGTATATTTGGGTAGGATGCAATCTATGAGGTGAATCCACAGCTGCACCTGGGAGGAGGTAGGTATAGAAGGGTAAATGATGTATTTACTATGTATATTACTAGGTTGCTGCAGGGTGCAAAACATGTGAGGATTTCAAACAAAACCAAGGAATTGATAAGGAGATATGGGGCATGGTTCATTCAATTCCCTACTTTCTCCTACATTAGGATTGATGGCTATCAAAGGGATCCTTACAGACTCTCAAGATACCCAACAGACCATATCATACTGTTGGAAGTCACAAGGAAGATTTGTGACTTCGATGTAATTGTAAAAGGAGACAAATATAAAAATAGGGTTTGGGAATGACTTCCCATTGAAGACAGGTACAAATGAGGTATGCCCTTCCATCCAGTCAGGTCATGCTTTGGAGGAGGAGATGAGTAATTTTGGTCTCTCCTTCCATTCCAAGAGGGAAAGTTTTGATATCATAGGTGAGGCACAAAAGGAGGCCAACAGAGAGTACAACCACAAAGACAACATTGAAGATTATTGGGCTAACCTTGGAGATGAATTTGATGTAAGGAAGAAGAAATTCTCCAGGTTACCAGTAGACCTAGTGAGGTTGTATAACATAAAGGCCATTCCTGACCAAGTAGAAGAAGATGGAAATTTGATTTAGGGTCATATCTTCGAGGCTATGAAGGACAAACCGGTTGGAGAGATTGATTGGTTAGAGGAAGAGAAGACATAGTTGGAATAAATCATGACTCTGGTGCTTAAGTATATAAAATGTGGCTGAAGCACAAAATGATAGAGTTAGAAAGTGAAGGTGTCTAGTGCACCTATGATTTGATGGGAGACTTGGAGTCTCATTCTTCTTTTGAGGAATCACATGAACAAGATCCTAAAGGTAAGACCAAGGTGGTTTCTCCTTTCAAGATCAAGGTAAGGGATGTTAAAACTAAGGAGGTAGCAGAGGTTGGAAAATAAAGGAAGCCCATTGCTAATAAGAGAAGGCATATTTCAAAGAGAAAGGAGAATCAAAAGGGATAAGAAGAAAAGGAAGAAGTGGATACCACTGCTCCTTTCTCCAAGAGAAGGAGTTCAAACCAAAGGAGATGGTGCCATCAAGGATATCTTTTCGACTGCAGGGGATGCCATGAGGTCAGTGGATTGGCTGAAGACTGTGTTAGCCCAAGACAAGGAGGATATTGATCTCATGTTGCAAAAAACAAGAACAATCATGGAATACACTGAGGATAAACTGGTGAAGAGTGGGATTCTTCCTTTCCCAAGGGTTTATGAGCCTTGGGAATGGCTCGAGATCTTGCAGATGAGTTAAAGGGCCTTGAAGAAGATTTATAAACAAGGGAAGCAAATTGAGGACAACTTGATTGGCATTTATGATAGGTGCATCTCATTCTTTGAAATCATGACAGGGAGGAAGAAGTATGCTCCAAAGCATCTCAATTTGGAACAACTTAGGAAATGGTGGAGAGATTTCTACTCTCTAATCAGTGAAGGTCTATTCACTGAACATCAGCTAGATGATTTTGCAACCTACATTGCAGTTATTGACATGTATTTAACAAATAGGGTTGATTGGGATGGTACAGTAAGGAAAGAAAGAGATGACATCAAGTATCTTGAAAGGAAAGTTAGGGCTTTTTCTATACCACCTATTGCCGAATTGGAGAGAGTATTGTTGGAAGTGCATGGTGAAGTGGAGCATGTTAAAGACAAGGATGGGAAGTAGTTATATAGGGCTACATCAAAGTTTGTGCTTCCCATTATTCACATGCATTGGACTGAGTTTTTTTTGAGGCCCTAGGCCAACTTGGATGAAATTAGTGCAATTTCACATTTCATGTTGTATTTGAATATCTTTTTGAGGTCGACCTATTGTATGGCATTTTTATTATCGTAAAACTCTTATTTGGGCTGACATGTCTTGGGGGTTCTCTATAAATTGGGCATGTTGCCTCATTTTTAAGGGACACATATATAGAATAGAATATAGAGGAATAGAGTGGCAAACAGAATAAATATTTCATATTTGAGTGAATTAGGGTTATCTTCAAGCAAGTATTGTAACAAAAGACTGGAATTGTTGCCATTTTGGAGGACTTAATATAAGAAAGGATATTGTGATTTGGTATCTCTCTTGTGTTGAGTTTTATCTGGTTCTTGTTGTTCTATCTTTCAAATTACTTAAGTTTATTGTTAGATGGTTTGGTGATGCTTAGGGTTTCATGCTTAGAATGTTTGTAGTGATCTCTAGTCCATACTTTTTGCAGTTAGCTATTTTTTAGCTGCTTTGTAAAGTTAGCCTGAACTTAAAATTGTGCTTAGTTCAATCTTGAATGTTTGTTCATTTCAATTGCAATAGGGTTGTCATGAATGAATGTCCATGATTTGAAAATATTTAAATACCTTAGAAGATTACACTATTCCTGTGAGATTGTGGATTTTTCTGGGTCAAACAAAAAGTAGTTTATGAGAGATTGGTCCATTTTGAGCATCTTATCTTTTGGCATTATCAATCTTATGGTTAGAATTAGTCTTAGAAGTATCTCTGAAACCTTTATCTATTGCTATTTTCTTTATTATCTGAGTTGAATTGAGGGTTTGAAGTATCAATTTTTTGTTAGATCTAATAAATTCAAAGTCTAGTGTTTTCTTGTAGTAAGGTCCCTTTGTGATTACCAAAATTTTCACATTATCTCTGAGTTGTTTTGTTGCATTGTCAAGACTTGATATTAGAGACCTTGGGGTTATCTCTTTTCCATAGAGATTTACCTTTTAAGAGAGATAGGATATAATATTTTGTCTGAGTTGATGTTTTGCAAAAAACAACATCAATAGATTGGTGCTAGAAGGAGGGCCTTGGATAAGCAAGCTGAAGTCTTTTCTAATCACCATTTCTCCTGAGAGGATCAGAAGAAGAACGAGATCTACTCCAGGAGAAGAGGAATTTCAAGAATTGCAAGACCCTACTAGGTCAAGAAGGACCAAAAAAGGGGAAGAATCATCTTCCGCTCGACCACTTTCGTCATCCCCATTATCCTCATCCTCATCTGATTCTGAAGGAATTCCTATTCTACAACCACAACTAGTCATAAATCAGCCATTACCACCCCCACCTCCACCAATGGCTTTCCTTACCAACAACCCATCTCCATTGATTTTCAATAATTACAATGTCATGCCCAAGAACCCTGAGAATTTTTGCTCTAAGTTCCATACTCATGATCCCAATAGGACAACAAAAGAGAATATTAGGATTTTCTATACCTTTCTGAGGGATAGATGAATAAATGATGAAGATGTTGCATGTAGGTTGTTCCCTTATTCTCTTGGGGAAGAGGCCTTTTATTGGTATAATAACTTACCTGTTGCTTCCATTCATAATTGGATTGAACTAGAAACTGTATTTCTGTAGAAGTTTAAGATTCTCATTAGTGCTAATGATCTATACTTGCAATTTACTGGGGTGAAAAGAGAGATTAATGAGCCTATAGGATCATTCAACAATAGGTTCCACTGAGCATACACCAGACTCCAGGCACCTTATGCTGAAAATGAAGATACTGCCCTAGAGGTTTAATTTGAAGCCCTGGATAGTCTTACAACCACTTTCCTTAAGAAAAGGCCTCATCCCCCAAAAAATTTGTTTACTACATATGTTGAGGCTGTTAAGATCAGCATGGATTTGAGGTAGCATTTATCAGGAACTCTGCCATCCTTAGGACTTGCTGCTCACCCTGGCCAAGTCCAAGCTCTTAACTAGGTTCTGACTAATCATGCTCCTATAATGAATCCAATACCTTATTTTCCTTTGGTCCCTCATCTAGGTCCTCCAATAAATCAAGCTCAACCTATGACCTCTTATTTTCAGCAAATGGCTAATCAACCCATCAATCCGCATCAAAAACTTGGGTTCCCTATATACTTGCAAAACTATGAAGTTTTGAATCAAGTTGTTGATTCTGGAGGGGTACTTGGATATCCTCCTAGCAATATGAATTTTGCATCACCGAATGGTCTAGACAAGGAGTGGTTGGATGAGTTATCTGAGCAGGTGAAGAAACTGAATATAGAGGTGACTTATTTGAGAAATCAGAATAGCCAACTTCAGGCTTCTCAGAAGAACATGTAGTCTAATTATAGTAGAGATAACAATAACTTTGAAAGAGGGCGGTATTTTGACAAAAACCAAAATTATGATAGAGGACAAGGATTTGGTTAGAATTTTGATAGAAGACAAGGCTCTGGCCAAAACTTTGATAAAAATCAACAAGGTGGAAAAGGATTTAATTTAGGGTAGCCACCTAGGAAGAATAGGTCATGGAATACTAGACCTAATAATGGAGGGGTTCCTCCTCCATTGGATCAATCTTCTACTCAAGAGAAGCCTCCAAATGGTGTATATTTGGTAGAAGCAGCTTTGTATGGATGGTGCAAACTCCATAAGACAAGCCAACATTCTGAGTTAGATTATGCCGAGTTTTAGAATGCTAATTCCATATTTCAGTATGAAGTCAAGAAGAATTCCAGTAGTAAGGAGATTGTGCCCTCAAATACCTATGATTCTCCAGTGTTGGTACTTAATCACGCCCCATTCCGAAAAGGTGAGGAAAATGAACTAGAAGAAGAGTCTAGTGACCAAGAGAATGAGGTAGAATAGGTGTTAAATGAAGATGAGATCTCCCAGTTGTTTAATGAGGAAAATGAGAATGATAATGGCCCCTTGGATGAGGAAGAAGTTGGTGTTGAATAAGTTCAGATGTTTTGAAAACCTGCAAATAAATATGATTTGAGGAATAGACCTAATAGGAGCCCACAGACTAGAGGTTCTTTCACTACTTCTATCCCTCCTAACAATTTTACAACTCCACTAGATCCACAAGCTAGTAATAATCCACCTTATCCTCATGTGCTAACAAAATACTTGTCAAAAGGAAACAATGTTGAAGTTTCAAAGGATAAACATACTAGTGGCTACAAGGAAACCCATGCTGATCTGAATATGGAGCAATTGGAAGAGTATGTGACTGAGGAATTCAAGAAATTAAAGGTAAGTCTTTCTGCTTTTGATTTATTAAGAGTTCCTACTATTAAAAATGCAGTTTTGGGGTCATTCAATTCGAATACAGTACCATAATGAGTAACTGCCAATGAGGTTATTGCCAGATCTTCTAGTTCATAGGCATATAGAGGTTAGGTCCCACCTGTAGACAAAGGGAGAGATAAAGATAAGTGTCAAGTTGCACAAGCTGAGACTCAGTTGAGTTTGTTCCAAGGCAAGATGGAAACCCCCCCTTTCCTAATTTATGTTTGCATCTTTGGGAAGAATCTGCATAATTGTCTTTTGGATTTAGAGGCATCTATAAATGTTATGCCTTTTTTTGTTTGTAAAGCATTAGGTATTACCCCTATAGCCTCTCAAAAGAAGGTCACTCAATTGGAAAAAACAAAGGTAAGTGTAGTAGGAGAATTGAACATGATTCCCACGCAGCTGGCATCAGATCCTAGGGTGCAACAAGTGATCAACATCCAGGTTGTAAAAAATCCTAATACTTATGGTTTGATTTTAGGCCAGGATTTTACCAAGGCATTAAATGGATACACATCTATAGACCATTCACACATGTGGCTACCATGGAAAGGAGTTCCAAATCATATCAGAATTGAAAGGGAACCCCGAATGAAGTATGTAATCACTGAATATCATAATATTTTGAATAAGGTATTGGTGTCCGAGGTTGGTATGGGGAAATATGTGTTGGTTGAATCAACTACAGAGGATGAAGAGGTCTTTATGTTGTGGGACCCATTAGATGAATTCATATCAAAGATCAGTGGTTCTAAAACACTGACTAAACAAGTAGATGAAACAAATGACCAAGAGGACATGCAACTTAGTTTGTTGGATAAATTTCAAAAATTCATCCAGAAATGTATGGAGAATCAAATACAGCTAGGAGGAAGTATGAACTTTAAAGAACTATTTCTCCCAAATTGGTGTAGGGTCCATAATGCTCCTCACTTTTAGCTAGAATGTGACTTATGCCAGATTTCTTTGGAACATATACAAAATGCATTAATCTAGTCCCAACTATTGGATTTAATACACAGAGGGAGTTAGATAATGATAAGGTTGAGAGCCCAATGCTTCCTGAGAAGCCCCCTATTTGCAAAAAAGTGAAGGATAAATTAAGGCCATCGAAGCCTGATGGATGTTGGACATTGAGATTTGATGGATCCAAATCTAAGCAGGGTGCTGGAGCAGGATTTGAATTGATCAGTCCTAAAGGTAAGAATTATTTTGATGCTCATAGACTCCAATTTCAATGTACTAATAATGTTTTTGAATATGAAGCTTTGATCCATGGGTTGTTAATGGCATCAAGGAAGAAAGTCAAGATATTACAAGTCTTTGGAGACTCTGAACTAGCAGTCAAACAAGTAAGGAAACAATATTCATGCCGTGACAGGAGAATGACTAACTATAGGCATAGAGTGTGGGATCTCATTGAGGGATTCAATGCTTTCAATATCCCATTGATTCCTCGAAGTAGGAATCAAGTTGTAGATTATCTGGCACAGGCTGCTAGTACATTGCAACCTTATCACTTTTAGGATTGAAGAAGTTTACAGTTGAACTCACTCCAATACCTTCAATACCTGAAAACGTTACTAATTTCTAGGTATTTGAAGATGATAAGCATATTTTGGATTTTATTACAATATGTGATGTGTTTGATTCTCAAGTCATTAATGAGATAGAGCCTCAAAAGGTAGAAATGGATTTGGGAGGAATCATTAACCTAAAGACCAACACTATCCCAAGAGGTATGGTGTAGCTTGAACGTATTATTGATTTGGATAAGATAAGAGATCAGGAACAAAAAGTTAAACGAGAGTATCTCAGTATCCAATGTGAAACATATAATATGGGGACACCAGATGACATGAAGAATGTTTTTATTGGTAAGGTGTGTACTTCAGAAGAAAGAAAAAGGATTGTTGATGCCTTGCACACATATCATGATGTGATAGCCTGGAGTTATGAAGATTTGAAAATATATGATACTTCAATCATTACACACACCATTCCCTTGAAGTCAAATGTCAAACCATTCAGACAGAGATAGAGACCAATCAATGCTCTTTTAGAACCCATCATTCAGAAGGAAGTGTAGAAGTTGCTTTCAGCATGAATTCTATTTCCAGTAAGACATTCAAATTGGGTTGTGAATCTAGTTCCAGTAAGTAAAAAGAATGGAGAAATCAGACTGTGTGTGGACTTTAGGAATCTGAATAGAGTATCAAAAAAGGATAACTATCTAGTTCCTTCACTGGATGAAGTGCTTCAAATTGTCAATGGATCTTAGATGATGTCCTTTTTGGATGGATATTCTCGATAAAACCAGGTTATGGTACAATATGAAGACAGACACAAAACTACCTTCACTACAAAATGGGGAACTTTTGCTTACAAAAGGATGCTATTTGGGTTGATCGATGTTGGAGCTACATTCCAAAGAGTTATGGATATTGCTTTTAAGGACATAATTGGTAAGTGCATCATTATTTATATGGATGACTTGACAGTTTTTTCTAAAAAATGAGGTGATCACATAACAAATTCATGCAAAGTATTCCAAAGGTGTAGAGAGTTTGGTATTTCACTTAGTCCAAGTTAGTGCAGTTTTGGAGTCACAGAGGGGAAATTACTAGGAAATATTATCTCAGAACAAGGTATTGCTATTGATCCTAAACGAATACAGGATATCTTGAAGATTGAACCCCCCACAAGTAAGAAAGAGATGAAGTCATTCTTTGGAAAAATTAACTTTGTTAGAAAATTTATCACTGGATTTGTAGAGATAGTGAAGCCATCGAATGCTATGTTGAAACAAGAAGCAAAAGTAGAGTGGAATGCAAAAGCTAAGGAGGAATTTGTAGAAATTAAAAGGGCTATTGTTGAGGCTCCAGTATTGGTGAGTCCAGATTATGCTAAGCCCTTTTACATATATTCATTCGCTTCTGATCACTCTTGTGCTGCAATGTTAACTCAAAAGTTTGATCAATGCGATGAGCATCCTATAGCCTTCATGAGTACTCCTTTGAAGGATGCAGAATTAAGATACCACAATGTGGAAAAGTAGGCCTATGCTTTTGTCAGAGTAGTGCAAAATTTCAAGGATTATATCCCAAGGAATAAGGTTTTTTCCATAGTGCTTGATCTTGTAGTAAAGCTTCTGTTGATACATAATGAGTTAGGTGAACAAAGAGCCAAATGGGTGACTATGTTGGAGGAATATGATATGGAGATTCAACCCATGATATTAATGGGAGGAAAGGGACTGACAAAGATAATGGCTGAGACAGGTCTTGATCTCACAGCTCAGCACTATTATCTATAGGAGGTATCTCTAGGAGATTGGTATGATGAAATCATTTATTATTTACTGAATTGACAATGTCCTAATCACCTTAATACAGATCAAAGGCGAGCTTTGCACCTAAAGAATGGAATTTTTATGATGAAAGGAGCTATCCTATATAAGAGAACTCATGTGGGTGTCTACTAGGGATATTTGGGGAAGAAAGAAGCTACCAGAGTGATGATTGAATTCCATGAAAGATATGGCACATGCCATGGTTCTGCATCATCCACTACCAATCAGATCTTGAGGGTAGGCTATTATTGGCCTAATTTGTTCAAGGATGCACATAAACATGTGAGGACTTGTCATAAATGTAAGACTACAACAAGTAAGGAAAAACATGCAGCTCTTCCACTTCAGTCGGTCATAGAGGTAAAACCATTCGCCTAGTGGGGAATGGACTTCATAGGTCCAATTAATCCTCCATCTTCTATGGGTCATAGGTATATTCTCACCATAACTAATTATTTTACTAGGTGGAAAGAGGCTCTTGCTTGTAAAGAATGTACTTCAGATGTGGTAATCAGTTTTCTTGAGTCAGGTATTATTAATCCTTTTGGTTGTCCACTATCTTTAGTTTGCGATAATGGTCTTGCATTTGCATCACTGAAACTTTCTAATTGGGCATATGATCATGGAATTGTTATTAAATTTGCATCCAATTAATACCCTCAGGGTAATGGTCAAGTCGAGTCTTCCAATAAGAACCTATTGACAGTAATCCATAAGTTTCTAGAACAAAATCCTAAGGATTGGCACATCCAACTTTGATTTTCTCTCTGGGAAAACCATACTAGACAGAAGGCATCTATAGGAACCTCTCCTTATCACTTAGTGTATGGTTTGAAACCTGTGTTTCCCATACAATTAAAGATCCCCACCCTACAGTTCATTAATGAATACTACAATGAGGAAGATAAACGTGAAGCCTGTTTGGTTGAGTTGCTACACCTTGAAGAAAAAAGAGATGAAGCCTTAGAAAACTTTGCTAAGCATTAGGGCGTGGTGAAAAGATGGTTTGATAGGAGAGCTAATGTGAAAGAATTTAGAATATTTGACTTAGTTCTCTATTGGGATAAAGCCCATTACTGTAAGGGAGAGCATGCTAAATTTGATAAACTCTGGCTTGGTCCTTACCAGATATCAAAAATTCTAGGAGATAATGCTTTTCCCTCGAAAACCCTCACTGGTGAGGATATCCCGTTGCCTGTCAATGGGCAGTATCTAAAGCATTACTTCCAATCTTGAGTTGTTTGCAAATCATCCTTGTACATAGGTTTGCTTTCTTATTTTCTTTTCTTGTCTGCTTTGGTTAGTATAGGTTTTTTTTGGTTTGTTTTGCTTTCGGTTTTGGTTTTTTCTTTTGGTTTCTTGCTTTCTTGGGGCTGGTGCATCTGTATGATAGGCTATTAGCCTAGGGTTGTTCTAGAGGTTTCTTTTACAAACTCTAATCAGTTTTTCAGATTCAAGTGGTGGAATTCCTTTATCTGATGTCCCTTGTGCTTATAATTAGGTTCACTTGTTTGGGATAAACTTTGAAATATATTTGGGTCTCACACTTTCACATTAAAATCAAATATTTTGGAGTTTTATATGGTTTCTGTGTAATTTGGCCTCATGAAAAATATTATATTCTACTTCAGTGCCATTGTATCCCTCATCCCTGGGTGTAGGTTTCATTACTTATGAGGTGGAAGAAAGGTTTTATAAAAATGTTTAAAGAGAAAAGAGAAAATAAAGTATTGAAAATTAAAATAACTTTCACCTTATCAGGGGTATCCTAGTATCTCTACCGGGGCTATAGACGCCTGGTTGGTAGTAGAGCTATGCTTGAGAGGGTCACAACAATAACCTCATCAGGGCTATAGATGCTTAACTGGTAGTGAGGCTCTATCCAGGTTGCTTTTGAAGTTACAACTTTTATGTAGCCCGGTCAGATTTGCTTTGGTCCCCATCGCACCTAAGGAATAAGAAATGAATGCAAATACACACACTTAGACCTTGGTATAGGAAGAGGTCTTCTTGCTTGTGGTTTCTGAAACTTTTTTCATAGGTGTCCTGATGTAAGGATTGAAGCCAAAGATTCTAGGTTCTTGATTCTAGTTTGTTCTTGAAATGCTCTGGAGCATTTCCCTAGTGGAGTCGCCATTTGTTGTGCAATTTTTGCACACACGCCCCACTCAAGGTGGGGACCCTCATTTTTTCACTTTTTGGTGTCTTTTCCTTTTTATTTTGGAGTCTTTCTTGCTTGGGTGTGTGATTTGATGTTCATCTTGCTTGTTGGAATGATCCATTTGTGATTTATATTGAAAGTCTTAGGTTTTGGGTGCATTTTGGGGTTTTTCACTATGATTGGGAAAATCTGCCCTGGCCTGACTTTCTCGGTTTCCTTTTCAAAGCTTGGTAACAACTATTTTTTTTGGAGTCTGGGGATTTAGGTCATCCACGAAAATTGATCATGTCTGGATTTTTCCGAAGTCCGTTGCTCTATCAGATTCCTGGAATTTTGTCTTGGTTGTCTTGTCGATCGCATTAATGGTGATTGCATGACTTTTGAGGCGATGTTATATTTGAGTTTTGAGAAGTAATTTTCCATTTGAGTTTGATTATTTACTTTCCATTTGAGTTTGGATTGCTTGAGATTGAGTTGTGTTGCTGGATTGTGTGTTTGGAGGTGATTTCGAGTGTTGCATTCGGATTTCCTGAGCATTCTTCGTGTTCTACTCGTGCTTGAAGTTTATTGCCAGCTTCCTTGGTCTTGTTTCCCTCTATTATCATGGTATGTAGATATCCTCTCTCTTTTAGTTTAAATTGCTTTGATTCATGCACTTTCATGTTATTTATTGCTACGTTCTTGTTGAATGCGTGTACCATTCCTGGGCGTTCGAGGGTTTCATGTCTTGCCAGACTGTTCGGGTGCTTGTTTTGAGTATTTGCTTTTGGGCTGGTCTTTCATTGTTGTCTTGGGTCTTTCTTGCATTTTCCATGAATTTCCTATCCTTGTTTGCAAAGAAGTTGTGCCTGAGTTGTTTGATGCTTTCATGGCAGAAGGTCTTAGGGTTCTTGACCTAGGGCAGAGCCAATCCTTCTCGATTTACTGGGAGGTGAGTTTTGAATTCATGATTAATCCATTGGGGGTTTAGGTCAAGTCGTTGTCGGGCTCCAGGCTCTTGAATTCATGATCATTCGATATATTTGGGTGAAGATGAGAGAAACGTGGATATGTTCAGGTTTTCAGTGTCTTCGTGGAATTTCGTCTCTACCAGATTTTGCTAAGTTCTCCTATTTCCTCTTTGTTCTTCATAATTTGCTTTAATTCAGAATTTTGCTTGCCTCATGGAATTTCACTTCCTCCAAATTTTCCTGGTGTCCATTGCCTGGTCGTTCTACATAATTCGAGCTTTTGTGGTAAGTTTGTATTGATTCTGTTCAAATCTGCACCTTTAGGATTTTCCCGGATGTTTTGTGCCTCCCTCATTTTCCCGAGTTGTTGAAACTATTAATGTTTTTAGGGATGTCCGTCTAAGGCGGATTTTTCTGAAGTTTTCTAGGAATGATAAATTCCATGATTATGTAAGAATTTACTTGATGATTGTGTATTTAGATGATCAAATGAACTTATGCTAAGTAGTTTCAAGTTATTCCTTTGTTAAATTGATTGCTTGAAATGATTATGTGGGGTTTGTATGTCTATTTCACTGAATTCTGCCTGGTCCGGATTTCTCCAGAATTCCTCTCCAGTATGGATTTTGCGAAGGGGGCTAAATCCTGAAATTTGAAATAGTTGGTTTAATATGGATTTTTGATGCTCATTGTTTATCTTGGATCTCATTTTGTTGTCTTTACTTGTTTGCAGGCAAGATCAGGACAAGCCATTGTTGGGCATGGCAAGGGAAAGGCAATGGATCCAAGTGCATAAATTTTTGCTATCTCTAAGGCAGAAAAGGTAAAAATGGATATAAAGAGTAAGATTCTTGAGAGAAAATTGACTTCTATCTGGTCAAGGATTACCGATACCAATGTGGGTATGTGGGACTACGAAAATTTTAAAGCTGGAATGGCAGCACATAGCCTTCCTTTATTGGCCAAAAGAACTTTGGAATCCAGGTTAGCACATGCAGCTGGTTTCCCCTCCATAGTACAATGCTATGAGTTGGTGCTGGAATGTGCCAGAAACTATGGTAGGGGACCACAAAGAATAATTGGTCCCTAGGGAAGGGTTGTTGCAAACTTTGACCACGTGTCCATTGCTTAGACTTTTGATATGCTTGATAGATCACATGTGGCGGCTTTTGATATAGATGCAACCAAGAAGTACTACGAGGAGAATGTGGTTAAGTCCCAACAAGTGATCAATTCTTGGTTGGAGAAGCCCAAGTCTCACTTATCCAAGTTGCTACACAACTGTTCAGACTCAAATTCAAGAGGGAGTACTATGATTCTATTACACTCCTTAGTAGGTTAGTGGGGCTGAAGAATGTAGGGGTATTCGAAAGCTGGATTTTTAATGTTATTGCTCGGATGGAGCAAGGTATAGACTACCATTGGGCAGGTGCCATAAGTGTAGTAATCCATGAACAGATGTGCAATGTCTTGTAGACCAAGACTTTCACCATGACCTCCTATCTAGTGTATGCATTGGAAAGATTCCACCCATACAAGGGGTTGAGCACCAGAGGTATATTTGGGTAGGATGCAATCTATGAGGTGAATCCACAGCTGCACCTGGGAGGAGGTAGGTATAGAAGGGTAAATGATGTATTTACTATGTATATTACCAGGTTGCTGCAGGGTGCAAAACATGTGTGGATTTCAGACAAAACCAAGGAATTGATAAGGAGATATGGGGCATGGTTCATTCAATTCCCTACTTTCTCCTACATTAGGATTGATGGCTATCAAAGGGATCCTTACAGACTCCCAAGATACCCAATGAACCATATCATACTATTGGAAGTCACAAGGAAAATTTGTGACTTCGATGTAATTATGAAAGGAGACAAACATAAAACAGGGTTTGGGAATGACTTCCCATTGAAGATAGGCACAAATGAGGTTTGCCCTTCCATCTAGTCAGGTCATGCTTTGGAGGAGGAGATGAGTAATTTTTTTCTCTCCTTCCATTCCAAGAGGGCAAGGTTTGATATCATAGGTGAGGCACAAAATAAGGCTAGCAGAGAGTACAATGACATAGACAACATGAAGATTATTGGGCTAACCTTGCCGATGAATTTGATGTAAGGAAGAAGAAATTCTCCAAGCTGCTAGTAGACCTAGTGAGGTTGTATAACATAAAGGCCATTCCTGACCAAGTAGAAGAAGATGGAAATTTGATTCAGGGTCATATCTTCAAGGCTGTGAAGGACAAACTAGTTGGAGAGATTGTCTGGTTAGAGGAAGAGAAGACAGAGTTAGAGCAGATCATGACTCCGATGACTAAGTATACTAAAATGTGGCTGAAGCAAAAAATGCTAGAGTTAGAAAGTGAAGGCATCCAATGCACCTATGATTTGATGGGAGACTTGGAGTCTCATTCTTCTTCTGAGGAATCATATGAAAAAGATCCTAAAGGTAAGGCCAAGGTGGGTTCTCCTTTCAAGATCAAGGTAAGGGATGTTCAAACTAAGGAAGTAGCAGAGGCAGGAAAACAAAGGAATCCCATTTCCAAAAAGAGAAGGAATGTTTCAAAGAGAAAGGAGTCTCAGAAGGGAGAAGAGTAAAAGGAAGAAGTGGATACCACTGCTCCTTTGTCTAAGAGAATAATACTTGTAACATTGTCATAAAAGTTAAAATAAACTTCCAAGACACAAGGGAAGTTGAGCCACCTATAGTAGAGGTAGAAAGTTTAGGGGAGAAAACACAGGTATACATGAGGAGTTCAAGGAATCCTTCCCCAAAGGATGCTGCAAAAAAAGGTAGTGCTCCTGTGACCACTCCTATCATTGAATAGGAGAATATACCCCCTCCTCAAGATACTGGCAGTGTGCCAAAGGAGCCAAGTAAGGATGAAGATCCTAAGGACTTGGGTGAAGAAGAATTCCAGGAAGGAGACCTCTACAATATGGAGGTAGAAATTGATAAGGTAATCCAGTCCCCCTTGGTAGCTTATGTGGATTCACCTATAGAGGATCAGACAAACAAATCCTCTCAAAAGGAAGAGATATCGGCTAGAATTCCTTCACTAGCACAGGTTATTGTACAGGAGAAATCTCACGATAAGGAGGATCCAGCTAGGGAGATCCCTGTGGAGCCAATTATTGGGAAGGATGCACCTAGTGTCCAACAGGAGCAGGATAAACAAGATAACTTGTAGACTGAATCCACTATTCTAGGTTGGCTGGATAGAGAACTAAGATAAAAATGGTTATAGTGGAGGACACTTCTCCCAATTGGGATGTCCTAATCGATAACATTGGGAAAGGTAAAACAAAGAAGATGGCTAGGGTTGTATCTAGGATTGAGAGGGATTGATCAAGCAATAGATTGGCTCACATTGCTACCCCTGCTCAAGACAAAGATAAAGATGGGGTGACTGCAAATGACTATCATGTCCAGACCATTTATCTGGGGCATTGATCTATGGAACAAGATATTGAGGAGTATGAAGGCTCCAGTGATGTAATTGTAGGTAGATTGAAGAAGGAGGTACAAACTAGGCATGAGTTGGAAAGGGAGAATGAGAAATTGAAGAGGTACTTGTAGGAGTTGATGAAACTCTTGCATTCCATTAGCTCTTCCTCCTTTGCTATAGGTTTCTTGCCTCAAGAAACAATCTTCGAGCTTGAGAAAATGAAAGGCACTACGCATGCCATAGTTGGTTGGTTGCAGGGAGTTCAAACCAAAGGAGATGGTGCCATCAAGTATATTGAGTCGACTACAAGGGATGCCATGAGGTCATTGGATTGACTGAAGATTGTGTTAGCCCAAGGCAAGGAGGATATTGATCTCATGTTGCAAAAAAAAAATAACAATCATGGAATACACTGAGGATAAACTGGTGAAGAGTGGGATTCTTCCTTTCCCAAGGGTTTTTGAGCCTTGGGAATGGCTCGAGATCCTGTAGATGAGGCAAAGGGCCTTGAAGAAGATTTATAAACAAGGGAAGCAGATTGAGGAAACCTGAACTAGCATTTATGATAGGTGAATCTCGCTCTTTGAAATCATGACAGGGAGGAAGAAGTTCGCTCCAAAGCATCTCAATTTGGAACAACTTAGGAAATGGTGGAGAGATGTCTACTCTCCAATCAGTGAAAGTCTAGTCACTAAACATCAATTAGATGATGCTGCAACCTACATTGATGTTATTGATAGGTATTTAACAAATAGGGCTGATTGGGATGGTACACTAAGTCAAGCAAGAGATGACATCAAGTCTCTTGAAATAAAAGTTAGGGTTTTTCCTATACCACCTATTGCTGATTTGGACAGAGCATTGCTGCTAGTGCATGGTGAAGAGGAGCATGCCAAAGACAAGGATGGGAAGTAGTTATATAGGGCTACATCAAATTTTGTGCTTCCCATTATTCACATGCATTGGATCGAGTTTTTTTTGAGACCCAAGACCGACTTGGATGAAATTGGTGCAATTGCTCATTTCATATTGTATTCGAATATCTTTTGAGGCCGACCTATTGTATGGCATTTTTATTATTGTAAAACTCTTATTTGGGCTAACATGTCTTGGGGGTTGTCTATAAATTGGGCATTTTTCCTCATTTGTAAGGGACAAAAATATAGAATATAATATAGTGGAATAGAGTGGCACATAGAATACAGATTTCATATTTGAGCGAATTAGGGTTATCTTCAACCAAGTATTGTAACATAAGACTGGAATTGTTGCCATTTTTGATGAGTTAATATAAGAAAGGATATTGTGATTTGGTATCTCTCTTGTGTTGAGTTTTATCTGGCATGGTTCTTGTTGTTCTGTCTTTCAAATTGCTTAAGTGTATTGTTAGATGGTTTGGTGATGTTTAGGGTTTCATGCTTAGAATGTTTGCAACGATCTCTAGTCTATACTTTTTGCAGTTAGTTGATTGTTAGTTGCTTTGCAAAGTTAGCCTGGACTTAAAATTGTGCTTAGTTCAATATTGAATGTTTTTTCATTTCAATTGCAATAGGGTTGTCATGAATGAATGTCCATGATTTGAAATTTTTTAAATACCTCAAAATATTGCACTATTCCTATGAGATTGCAAATTTATCTGGGTCAAATAGAAAGTAGTTTATGAGAGATCGGTCCATTTTTTGCATTTTTAACTTCATGTCCTTCTGGTGTTAGAGTATCTAGTCATTTCCTCGGCATGAAGTTGAATGTTAAATGTTCAAAAACACATATAGAACAAAAGTAATGAATTTTGTGAAACATATTGATATCGCTGATTACATTGCATTTTATGAAACACACCAAAGCATTTTATGAAATAAGGTAACAATTTGTTTGGAAATATGCCTCCAAGAAATGTGTTCTCATGGTGATGGAAATCACCATGTGAGACCACATTTATTTGAGGCATTCTTTCAAATAGCTCACTATGTTTTTCTATGTAACCACATTTTTTCGTACATGTCTACCAAAGGATCTTATCAAACATGTCTATGCTACAACATTTTTCATACATGTCTACCATATAATTTTTCATAAATTTCTACCAAAGCATGTTATTAAAGGTGGTTATTTGTTTGGAAAAATGTCTCTAAGAAATGTGGCCTCATGGTAATGGACATGAGTATGAGACCATATTTTTTTGAGGAATTCTTTAAAACAACTCACTGCCTTATTCTATGCTACCACATTTTCTAAACATGCCTACTAATAAATCTTATCAAACATGTCTATGATACAACATTTTTCATACATGTCTACCTCCATACTGCAAGAAATGCAAGTAATGCATTTTTTCAAACATATCCATACTGCTGATTACATAAAATTTTATGAAACATATTCATATCATTGATTACATTGCATTGCATATCTTTAAAAATCAAAGCATTAATTTACATTGTATAAATAATGTAACTTATCAAACATTATATATCTTATCAAACATTATTGTCCCCAAGCTAGGGTTTATAACAAGCCTAAAAAAACCCATAAATTTTAATGTGTCTGGTGAAAATATATGAAACTTGGTACTAATTTTCTGTAGTCCTATATGCATGTGCTAACAAAATGAGGGTTGTTAAATCATAATTTTATGTGAGTTATTGAGGAATATTTGTTTATTTTTGCAACTATATTTTGTAAAACCTAGTACTTTGAGGGATTTGTACAAAATTCCTTCATGTAAGTGTTGATCAATGTTAATAAGGGTTTTATTGGAGTATTTGGAGTGTAGACAAGTGATTAAGAGCAAAGAAGTGTCAAACCTAGGATATAAGTTTCTGCCACCTTTGGAAACTATAGAATCTTATGCTTATTGTTGTCAAAACCATATTGTGATTATCAACCAAGCCATGAGGAACATGAATTCAAAAAAGGGTTTGTGATGCTATATCTTGGAGTTATTCACCATTTCTTTGGAAATGAGGTAACTTAGAAAGACAAGAAGAATTTTCAATTGCACAAAATTTTCCCTTTTTTTAATTTCATAGAAAGGTAAATGGTATGAATGAATGGAAAGTTGAATTAACAACTATGTCAAGTCACTTGAATTTATCCAAGCACATGATGAAGGTGATTTTCTTATAGCACAAAAAAATTAATGTAAACTTGCATTAACATTGATGAAAGCTCTTAGGTTTTCCAAATTAATTGAAAATAAAAGTTTTCCCACAACCATCATTAATAATGAATTTGAATCTATTATGTCATGTTTTCCATTTTTTATCTTCAAGCTCCTAAAAAATAAAATTTTTTCATGCACGATCCATCTAATTTAATGTTGAATTCTATGTGTAACAATGAAGATTAATAAAATCATCAAATTAATTGTCTATAAATTATCAAAACAAAACAAAAAAACTCAATATAAACATCTACCTAAAATGGAATAGAGTGAAATCAACTAGCCATGCTAGAAATGGACTACTATAAGTAATGCAAATAGAATTCATAAGAAAATTTGTGTTAAGTTGATGTCATTTATATAAGTTTAAACATGAATTCATCTAAATTATGTCATTTTTTTCATTTTTTTTCTTCAAACTCATAAAATTTAAAGTTTTTTATTCAGCTCCCATCTAATTCAATGTTGAATTCTATGTCCAATTGTTATGATTAGTAAAATCATGAAATTAATTTAGTTTATATTGTCAAAATAAACAAATATACTAAATAAAGACATTTCAATATTACCAAAATGAATATATTACCCAAGATAATGTAAAATTATGAAGAAACTTCAAAATATCTTCTTCCACATTATCTAGCATGCAAATTGGTGGTAAAAAAGGTGATGGATCAAGCATACATTGGTACAACAAGGAGTCAAATGCATAAAAATGTGTTTCTAAGTTGGATAAAGCACTAAACCAGACAAATGTATAAGCATGTGGGCTTGAATCATTGGGTCAACCCCTATTTTACTGTTTCA
Source organism: Sequoiadendron giganteum (assembly GCA_007115665.2). Classification (NCBI taxonomy): domain Eukaryota; kingdom Viridiplantae; phylum Streptophyta; class Pinopsida; order Cupressales; family Cupressaceae; genus Sequoiadendron; species Sequoiadendron giganteum. The sequence continues at coordinate 112,713,264 of CM021103.1, read as the reverse complement.
AGGTAAAAAAAAATTTGGCGCTCACCAAATTTGGAAAGTTCCAAATGTGTTTCTTTGAAATGTTTTCAAAATATAGAGAGGAATGGAGTGAGACTTGAGATAGAGAGAGGGGATAAGAGTGAGATAGATTAGTCCAGGTAGCATAGTAGGGAGTGATAGTTGAGAGAGAGACTTGAGAGGGATAGAGAGTTATCCAGTTAGTGTGGGGGGAAGACTTGACAACAAGAGAGGGTTTGGGAGGGATGAGACCCGAGAGATACTAAAAGGCCAAAGGGTGAGAGAGAGAGGGAGTGTGGGAGAGGGGTTGGAGTGAAATAGATTTTTTTAGGTAGGGTGAGAGGTATGTGAGACCTGACAAAGACGGAGTGTGAGAGAGGTAATTAGAGTGAGACATATTAGTCTAGGTAGTAGGGGAGGGAGTGACACTTGAGAGAGAGAGAGAGAGACTTGAGAGGGAGAGAGATTTATTCAATTAGGTTGGGGGGAAGACCTGAGAGAGGGAGTCAGAGATAGAGGGATGCGAGACCTAAAACCTCAACCCTCAACCCTTAAAACCAAACCCTTAAACCCTATACCCTCTACCCTCAACCCAATACCCTCTAGCCTTTGCCATCAACCCTCAAACCTCAACCCTCAACGCTCAACCCTCAACCCTCAACCCTCAAACCTAAACCCTAAACCCTCTACCCTTAATCCTTAAACCCTAAACCCTAAACCCTTAAACCATATACCCTCTACCCATAACCCTCTACCGTCTATCCTAAAACCTAAAACCTAAACCCTAAACCCTCTCTCTCTCTACCCTCAACCCTCAACCCTCAACCCTCAACCATCAAACATTAAACCATAAAACACTCAACCCTCAACCACCTACCCTCAACCATTAAATCCTAAACCCTTAGGCCATCTACCCTTAAACTATAAACCCTAAACCCTAAAACCTAAACCCTAAACTCTCTACCCTTAACCCTTAAACCATCTACCCTCTACCCTTAATCCTCTATCCTCAACCATCTCTCTCTCTACCCTTAACCCTCTACCCTCAACCCTCTACCCTCTACCCTCAAACCTCAACCCTTAAACCCAACTAAAATATCTACGATAATCCCTCAACCATATACCCTCAACCCTTAAACCACTAAACCGTAAACCCTAAAACCTAAACCCTCAACCCTTAAACCCTCTACCTTCTACCCTATACCCTCATCCCAATTCCCTCAACCCTTAAACCCTTTTAAAACCAACTAAAATCTCTACCCTAATACCTCAACCCTCAACCCTTAATCCCTCAACCCTTAAACCCTAAACTCTCTACCCTCAAGCCTCTACCCTCAACCATTAAAACGTAAACCCTAAACCCTAAAACCTTAAATCCTCTACCCTCTACCCTTAACCCTTAGCCCTCTACCCTAAACCCTAAACCCTAAAACCTAAACCCTCTCTCTCTCTACCCTCAACCCTCTACCCAATACCCTCAAACCTCAACCCTCAAACCTCAACCCTCAACCCTCAACCCTCAACCCTCAACCCTTAAACCCTAAAACCCTCAACCCTCAACCCTCAACCCTCTACCCTTAACCCTTAAACCCTCTACCTTTAAACCATAAACTATAAACTATAAACCTTAAACCCTTAAACCATAAACCCTTAATTTGTATACCCTCGACCCTTGACCCTTAACCCTCTACTCTCTACCCTAAAACCTCAACCCTCTCTCTCTCTCAACCCCTACATCATCAACCCTCAACCTCTCATCCTCTCTGTCTCTCCCTCTCTCTCTCACTCCCTCTCACTCCCTCTCACTCTCTCAATCTCTCCCCTACCACTCACTCACTCCATCTCTCTCTCTCTCTCCCTCTCCCCCTCTCCCCCCTCAACCCTCAACCCTCTACCCTCAAAACTTAAACCCTAAAACCCTCAACCCTCTACCCTCTACCCTTAACCCTTAAACCCTAAAACCTTAAACCATCTACCCTCTACCCTCTACCCTAAACCCTAAACCCTATCTCTCTCTCTCTCTCTCTCCAGATCATGTCTCCCTCCATGTCTCTATCCCTCCATTCATCCCTCTCTACCATAATCCCTCAACTCTATACCCTCAACCCTTACACCCTTAAACACTCAACCCTAAACCCTCAGCCCTCAACCCTTAAACCATAAACCCTCTAACCTCTACCCTTAACACAATACCCTCTACATTCAAACCTAATCAATCAACCCTATACCCTCAACCCTTAAACCATTAAACCCAACTAAAATATCTACCCTAATCACTCAACTCTCAACCCTTAAACCCTCAACCCTCTACCCTCAACCCTCAACCCTTAAAGCCTAAAGCCTAGAGCCTAAACCCTCTACCTAAAACCCTTAACCCTTAAACCCTCTACCATCTACCCATAACCCTCTACCCTCTACCCTCTACCCTTGAACCTCAACCCTCTCTCTCTCACTCCCTCTCTCTCTCAAGTCTGTCCCTCCTACCCCATCTCCCACTCTTAGGTCTCTCTCTCTCTCACTCACTCCTATTTCTTTCCCTACTCCCCTTAACCCTTAACCCTTAACCCTTAACCCTCTACCCTTAACCCTTAAACCCTCTACCCTCTACCTTTAACCCTCTACCCTCTACCCTACCCTAAACCCTCTCCCTCTCTTTCTCTACCCTAAACCATAAACCCTATAGGTACTAAACCCCATTCCCTCAATTATAAACCCTCTACCCTAAACATTGGATCGCCAAACCTCATTTATATTTTTCACTTCCTTCTCTTATATCCTTCTCTCTATCTCACTTATCCCTCCATCTCTCCCTCCATCCATTACTCCATCTTTATCTTGATACCTCAACCCTATACCCTCAACCCTTAAACCCTTCAATACTCAACCCTAAATCCTAAACCCTAAACCCTCAACCCTTAAACACTCAAAACTCAACCTTAAACCCTCAAAACTCTTTATCTCTCACTCCCTCTATCTCTCTCTCTCTCACTCCCTCTCACTCTTTCTAAAGTCTCTCCCTCCTACCAGAGAGAGGGGGAGAGAGAGAGAGGGAGAGAGAGAGGGAGGGGGAGAGAGAGGGAGGGGGAGAGAGAGGGAGTGGGAGATAGAGGGATGGGAGAGAGATAGAGGGATTGAGAGAGATAGAGGGAGAGGGAGAGATAGAGGGACTAAGAGAGAGGGAGTGGGAGAGAGATAGAGGGAGTCAGTGAGAGAGAGCGAGAGAAAGACTTGAGAGAGGGAGAGGAGGTAGGAGGGAGAGACTTGAGAGAGAAGGAGGGAGAAGGAGAGAGGATGGGAGGGAGATACCTGAGAGAGAGAGAGGGTGGGAGGGAGAGATTTAAAAGAGAGGGAGTGGGAGAGAGATAGATGGCGTGAAAGAGAGAGGGACCTAAGAGAGAGATGGAGAGGTGGTGGGAGGGAGATAATTGAGAGAGAGGGAGAGATAGACAAAGAGATAGAGTGAGTGAGAGAGAGGGGGAGTGGGAGAGAGATAGAGGGAGTGACTATGAGAGGGAGAGGGGTTAGGAGGGGAATAATTGACAAAGAGAGAGAGAGGGAGAGGGGGTAGGAGGGAGATACTTGAGAGAGAGAGGGAGAGACCTGAGAGAGGGAGAGAGATAGAGGGAGTGTGGGAGAGAGAGAGAGAGGGAGAGGGGTTGGGAGGGAGAGACTTGAGAGATAGAGAGAGATGGTCAGAGATAGTGTTGAAATTTACAAGACAACTAAGAGGGGGGTGAATCAGTTTTATCAAATCTTTTTACTTCTTAAACTTAATCTTTCCACTTTAACTTCAATTTATTATTAAGTGTAAACATTAGATGAAAATAACCAAAAAACAAACACCAGAGACACCACATTTACATGGAAAATCCAATGAGGGAAAAACCATGATGAGGATTAACTCACAATATAGTAGTAATGCAATACTGGATACAAAGGCTCACTACTAGAGGTCTCACTACCTAGATACAAAGACTCACTACCTAGATGCAAGGGCCCACTGCCTTCAAAGGACTCATTGTCTAGAAAGGAGGGTTAGTGACTACAAAAAAATAAAAAAGAGATAAATATAGATCCACCACTAGGGTTCCACATACTCGTAAATTGATAAAAAGATTATAGACACCATTAGCTCACTGCTTTCAAGAATCTAACACCTTAAAGTATTGTTACCTTAATTTTCTCTTCCACTCTCTTCTTTTCACACTTGTTCACACATTTCACTTGTTTGATTTCTGGATGGATCGATATCAAATTTTCTATAACTTGATTTGCTTTTATAACATCTTCAACCCTAGAAACATTCTCCATCAGTAATAGAATTTCAAATTACAAATTCAAGCTAGGTTGACTACTCAACATTCCCACAATGGACTTGAATGAGAGAGGACCAATTTCATATTTAATTTAGGACCCAAACAATATCTTGGATCAATCATATGCTTCCTTAAGTCAATGGAAGAGCTTAATGTAACGTGTAGACACCAGGTCAACCAAACCTAATGAAAACACCGATGATATTTGAAGTATAGAAATCTCCAATACGATAATCACACATGGATCACTCAAAATGCTTCACCAAAAATTTTACCAGCTCTAAGAATTCCTCAAGTACATCCACAACAATTACAAAAAACTTCATTCATAGAGAGCTCTTCACTAGTCCAACCGAACCAACCAAAAAAACATAGGAGCTATGGAGCAGGTCTTCCAGAGCACCAAACCACAAGAAAATTTGTTAGAACACAAAAACCATCAGAAAGAGCCATCTACCAAATTCACAAGATCTAAAACCAAATATTAGAAGATTGTGGAGCCAAAAAATTTATCCCAGTCCACAAATAGAAAGTTTTGTCAAACTAGTTCACACATTGGTGGGAAAATATTTTACTCTCCATTGAACTAGAAGCTAAAACTTAGGATATACTATCCATTGAAGCTTATGAACACACTTAAAGATCCACATAGGCATACGATCAACCTAGAAGAAATATAGAGCACAATACTAGAGCACACTCAGAACACACACTTCAACACTACCTTCATTATTTCTCAAATTTTCTCAAAATCACTTGGAAAAAACAATACTACAACTTCATAAATATAGTTGCATGTACTCTAAGCACTTGTACAGTATCTCAAATATATAAGTACCATCTAAAATCAACCTGAATTGTGTTGACATCAATGACAACATTAATGAAAACACCATCAAACATATCCATACTTGCAAAAATCTCCCAATTTATCATTGTTGGCAATGCACGATGTGAAAAACCATCAAAAACAACATACATGAATTTGAGAAGCGACAACTTGCCAAGCATATTAAATTTTCACATGATTCTCTCTCCCCCTTTAACATCAATGGAAAAGGAAGTTCTTTCCATATAAATCTCTGTTCAACCCCCCTTAGGAGTACACCTAAATCACATACTACAACAATGCATTTCTCTACTCCCCTTGAGGAGTAGACCTTAATCATTAGTCTAGAACAAAAGAAGTTTATGGATTTACTAGATTGATGCACCTCTATGTGCACTTAGTTCAAAGGAGGGGAAGTAACCCCTAAAATCCCTTTGAGATACTCAAAACTATCCTTTGGAAGGGCCTTAGTGAATACGTATGCAAATTGTTCTTTGGTAGGTACATATTCAAGTTTAACTTCATTCTTCAATACCTTCTCCCTCAAGAAGTGATACTTAATAGATATGTGCTTTGTTCTAATGCATCACTAGATTCTTTGAAATGTTTATAGCACTTTTATTGTCACAAAATATAGAGTAGATTCATCACTCACCACACCTATATCCATCAAGGTTTTCTTCATCCAAAATACCTATGTACAATAGGATGCTGCTGCAATATACTCTACTTCTACAGTGGATAAAGACACTAAATCCAATTTCTTGCTTAACCATGACACTAATCTTCCTCCAAGGAAGAATGCACTGCCACTTTTACTCTTTTAATCATCTACACTACTAGCCCAATCTACATCAGTGTAGGCATTCAGTGTGAAATCATTGCCCTTTGGATACCATAGCCCATAATCTGGAGTTCCTTTAAGATATCTGAATATCCTTTTCATAGTTGTAACATGTGCTTCCTTAGGTTCTTCTTGAAATATTGCAACTAAACATACTGCATACATGATATCAGGTCTAGTAGCAGTAAGATACAACAATCCATCAATCATAGATTTGTACATGCTCTGATCAACTTTAGTAGATTCATCATTCTTGCTCAGCTTACATCAAATTACCATAGGGGTATAGACTAGTTTGGAGTCATCCATCTCAAACTTCTTTATCAATTCCTTAACATACTTGGATTGTGAAATGAATATCACTTTGTCAGTTTGATTTACTTGAAATCCAAGGAAGGAATTCAATTCAACAATCATAGACATTTCAAATTTTGTTTGCATTTCTTCAACAAATTTCTTACACATACATTCATTTCCACCAAAGATGATGTCATCAACATATACCACAACTATCAATATCTTGTTTTTCTCAACCTTGAAGTAAATATTGATGTTTGTAGACCCTTTTTTGAATCCTTTCTTTGTCAAGTAGTTATCTAGTCTTGCATACCAAGCTCTGAGAGCTTGTTTAAGTCCATATAATTCCTTCTTTAACTTACAAACCAAGTTTGATTTGTCTAATAGCAGAAAACCTTCCAGTTCCTCCATATATACTTCTTCCAGTTCTCCATTCAAAAATGCAAACTTGACATACATCTGATACACTTTGAAGTATTAATGAGATGAAAATGCCAAGAACATCTGAATGGCCTCCATTCTTTCTACAAGTGCAAAATTTTCTTCAAAATCTATTCCTTCAACCTGTGAATATTCTTTACATACAATTCTTTCTTTATTTAGGTTACCACTTCACCATCTTCATTTAGATTGTTTCTGAATACCCATTTTGAACTAATTACATTCTTGTTTGTAGGTCTAGGGACTAGTTCCCATGTCTTATTCTTCTTTATCTGTTATAGTTCCTCTTTCATTGCTCTATCCTAACTTTCATCATTACATGCTTCATTCACAGTCTTAGGTTCTATCTTAGAAAGTAAACACAAGTTTACCTCAACCACTTTGCTTCTTGTATTCACTCCTTCACTTATGTCTTGAATTATCTATTCCTCCAAATGATTTCTCTAAAAATATTTAGGAGTCTTAGGTGAAGGTTCCAAAATATCTTCTTTTTCATCACTTTGTTCTTTCTCTTCCTTTTCTTCTTCTTTTATTTGCACATAGATAGGATCATCAGGTTCAACTTCATTTATTTGCACCTGTCTATACATAGCTTCATCAACCTTTACATTAGCACTTTCAATTATTTTCCTCAGTCTCTTATTAAAACATCTATAAGCTTTGTTGTTATTTGAATATCCAAGGAAAATTCCTTCATCACATCTAGCATCAAACTTTCCAAGATTTGCATCACCTCTTCTAATGTAACATATACTTCCAAATACCTTAAAGTATTTAATAGTAGGAGTCTTACCATTCCATAACTCATAAGGGGTCTTAGTGTTGTTACCTCTGATCTAAACTTTGTTAAGAATGTAAACAACAGTGTGGATTGCTTTTCTCCAATACATATCGGGAACATTTCCTTCTTTCATCATAGTTTTGGTAGCCTCTTGAATAGTTTGGTTCTTTCTTTCCTCAACTCTATTTTGTTGAGTAGTTCTAGGAGTAGAATAATGTCTTTTTATGCCATGCTCTTCACAAAATGCATTGAACTCACTAGATGTAAATTCTCCACCTCTATCAAACCTTAAGAATTTGATTTTTAGGTTTTCCTCATTTTCTACTCTTGCCTTAAACACTTTGAATCTATCAAGATCCTAATCCTTTTCTCTCAAAAATGTAACGCATGCCATCCTAGAGTAATCATCAATCAAGAGCATAAAATACCTATCACAATTTAGGCTTCTTCTTCTTGTAGTACCATAGAGGTCTATATGGATAAATTCCAACACTTCGGTAGATGATTGTTCCTTTCCTTTAAAACTATTTCTTGTTTATTTTCCTAACTGGAAACTTTTGCAAATTGAATTTGAAGGCTTTATGATTCTAGGAAAATCTCTGACAACTTCCCTAGAACTAATCCTGATCAGATTATAAAAATTCACATGTCCCATCCTCTGGTGCTAGAGCCAACTCTCATTAATCTGAGAAACAAAAAATTTACCATCACCACCCTTAAGTTGATAGATGTTTCCATGAGTTTTTCTTCTAGCTTCTACCACAGTTCCAGATCCTTTCCTGATATCACAAGTTTTATCTTGAAATACAAGCTTTAAAAGTTTTGTTGCATATTTTTCCAACACTTAAGAGATTATGCCTTAAACCCTTTAAATAGTAAACATTGTCAGTATTATGTTTTCCATCAAAACTAATTATTCCTTTACCAACAATCTTAGCACCAAAGTCATCTCCAATCATAATTATTCCTCCATCATAATTCTCAAGTTTAGTAAACTCACTCTTATCTCCAATCATGTGATCTGAACATCCACTGTTAATTACCCAAAAGTCTTCATCCTGTCTATCCTGAAAAGTGGTTACTAGGGTACCTTTTGTTTCATCCTTCTTTCTCTCTGGACCAGATTATTTTACATATCTTTCATGGTTAATGGATACAACTTTATTTTCCAGGGCTAAAAACAAACATTCATCTTTATCTTCCTCAAAGTCAAATTCATCATATAAAATTCCTGCATCTTCTTTGACATAATACAATTTCTTAAACTTCCTATCCTTTTTATCCTCGTGATTATTGTTATTGTCCTTTTTATTCTTGTGTGTAGCTGTATTAGGACATCTTGATGCATAATGACCAATATTTCCACAACTAGAACACTTAAAAGGAAACTTACCTTTGTATTTATAGTACCTTTCTTCTATCTCCTTGTGAAATTTGCTTCGAAATCTTTTGAATCATCATCCAAATCATCTCATATCTTTATTGATTTAAAGTTTTTTTCAATCTTATCCTTCTCTCTTGTAAATTTTCTCATCTAAAATGTAGCCAGGACAACATATAGATGCTCCTTAGTAAATTTCTTTGGATCATATGATTCTTCAAGAGTAGATACTTTATCACTATAATTTTTTGGTAAGGTCATCAAGATCTTCTCAATTATATCTTCATCTGACATGGTACCACCTTGATTCTTTATTTTAGTTTCTATAAGTTCAACTCTCCGATAATAGCTTGGATTGTCTTCTCCATCTTCCATTCTCAAGTTCTCAAATTTTTGCTTAGTAGTTAGTTTCCTTGACAACTTTACTCTAACATTCCCTTCATAAATATCTCACTTTTGTCCATACTTCATGAGCAGTAGCTAGAGAAATAACTTTTGTTCTTTTAGTTTTAGATAAAGAACTGAAGATAGCATACCTTGCTCTTTCATTCTCCTCATAAGCTGTAATCTCATCAGTAGAGGAAGGGCCATCTGTTGATATCACATACTTTGTCTCCACAACTTTTCAAGTATTGAAACTAAGTGAAATTAGATAACTTCTCATCTATTCTTTCCAACCACTGTAATCAAATCCATCAAAAATAGGAATATACAACTTGTGCGCCATCTGATCTACCTCAAGCTGTTAAAATTTTCAATGAGGAACTAGAGCTCTAATACCAAAATTTGAAATTCACAAGACAACTAAGAGGGAGGGTGAATTAGTTGTATCAAATATCTTTACTTCTTAAACTTAATCTTTCCACTTTAACTTCAATTTGTTATTAAGTGTAAACATGAAATGAAAATAACAAAAACCAAACACCAGAGACACCAGATTTATGAGGAAAACCCAATGAGGGAAAAACCACGGTGAGGATTAACTCACAATATAGTAGTAATGCAATACCAGATACAAAGGCTCACTAGCCAAATGCAAGGGCTCACTACCTTCAAAGGAATCACTATCTAGAAAGGAGGCTCACTACCTGCAGAAAAATAAAAAGAGATAAATGGAGATCCACCACTAGGGTTCCACATAGTCACAAATTGATCAGAAGATTGTAGACACCATCAACTGATTGCTTTCAGGAATCTAAAACCTTAATGTATTGTTACCTCAATCCACTCTTCCACTCTCTTCTTTTTGCACTTGTTCACACACTTCACTTACTTGCTCAATTTTTCGATGGATGGATATCAAATTCGCTACAACGTAATTTGATTTTATACCATCTTCAACCCTAGAAACATTCTCCAAGGTTGACTATACAATTTCAAATTACAAATTCAAACTAGGTCAGCTACTCAATATTCCCATGGTGGATAAGAATGTGAGAGGACCAATTAAATATTTAATTTAGGACCCAAAAAATATCTTGGATCAATCATACACTTCCTTAAGTCAATGAAATAACTTAATGTAATGTGTAGACACCAGGTCAACTAAACCTAATGAAAACACCAATGATATTTGAAATAAACACATCTCCAGCAAGATAATCACACATGGATCACTCACACACTTCACTAGACTTTTTACCAGCTCTGAGAATGCCTTAGGTACATCCACAACAATTACAATAAACTTCATTCACAAATAACTCTTCACTAGTCCAACCAAACCAACCGAAAAAACACATGAGCTATGGAGTAAGTCTTCCAGAGTGCCAAACCACAAGAAAAAAATTCAAAACACAAAAACCATTAGAAAGAGCCATCTCCCAGATTCACAAGATTTGAAACCAAATATCAAAAGACCACGGAGCCAAAAAATTTCTCCCAATCCACAAATAGATAGTTCTGTTAAACTAGTTGACACACCGGTGAACACTTCTTTTACTCTCCTTTGAACTAGAAACTGAAACTTAGGATATACTATCCATTAAAGCTTATGAACACACTTATAGATCCACACAGGCATAGGATCAACATAGAAAAAATATAGAGCACAATATCGGAGCACACTCAGAACACACACTTCAACACTACCTTCATTATTTCTCAAATTTTCTCAAAAACACTTGGAAAAAACACAAATTCATAAATATAGTTCCATGTACGCTAAGAAATTCTACAGTATCTCAACTATACAAGTACGATATGTACTCAAAAACACCATCAAACACATCCATACTTGCAACAAATAGAGAGAGAGAGATGAGAGAGAGGGAGAGAGAGAGAGGGAGTGAGAGAGAGAGGGAGTGGGAGAGAGATAGAGGGAGTGAGTGAGAGACTCGAGAGAGGGAGAGGGGGTAGGAGGGAGATAATTGAGAGAGAGAGACAAAGAGAGAAAGATAACAACCTAAGAGATGTGTTGATGGTGTTTTTATGCACTTCACAACACAGGTAATGCGTAGGTGAATTACCTCTCTTGAAAGACAATTTTCCACAATTGTAGAACACTATCCCAAGGTCTCTTGGATGTCAGGTCTTAACGATGCTTGGAATATCTCAGTTGATTTATGTGATTTGTTGGAATTACAAGGTAGACTTACAGATGAGTTACAAAGCAGGGAAGTTGGATCTACAAATGGAGTTCTTAAGATGGGAAAGTTGCTAAGTGTTTGCTGCAGGTTCAAATAGCAATCTAGAACTCCATTTCAACATTGGATTTAGCTTTATAATGTGCAATGAAACTTGCCTAAGGTTACTTATTAGAAAAAAAGGGGAAAAAAGGCAGGGAAGAGAGAAGGTTCTTGGATATGAAACTATGAATGAACAGTGATCATGGAGGCTGCTACAATAGACAAACTCCCTAAACTGGGTTTTGCTTGGCCAAGAGGATCCTATAGTTACACAAAACCAGTGCAATCTTCTAAGGACTACAAATTTTTAGTTTGCATACACACATCATGAACATGCAAGTGAACTAGGTTGCAAGAATCAAATAAAGAAGCCTGGGCTAACTTTACACAGCAGCTTGTCATCAATAAGTGCCAAAAGTATGGGCTGGAAATTCATCAAATACTGAAACAACAATCGCCATTACCACTTCCATTTAAGAAACTACAACTAAAACTAACTTGGAAGGTAGAACCATGCACACATAATGAGAAAACTCAAAAGCAACACCCATAGATCATGCAATGCTGCTTTCTATTGCTGCAGAATATTTTTACAGCAGCTCTCCAACAACTTACAAATGAGGGGGAGACCCCTATTTATAGTTTTCCAAAGCCCAAATGAATGGCTAGGATTGAGTTACATTGTGTGGCTCAAATTCAATTAAATTAGGGCTTCACCTACCCCACAGTACTCAACAATTTAAAATACATCTTTTGTCTTTTCCTTATTCTGTCTTGTAGTGGCCAGTCACTGTAGTAGTTTTGTCTTCTAGCTGATTTCCCTTTTACTATAGCTGAAATTGACTAAAAGCTACCTTCTTCCCAATGGAATTTCAACATTCCTCATTGGATCAAATGGTTCTATCGATGGACCCATGGTAGAATTCTTGAAACCAGAAATGAGAGGCCGAAATGTTGTTTTAGGAATGTTGTTTTGAAAATGGTGAACAGGGCATGGCGACCCGGATGGTACCTCCTGACTACAAATTTGGAATTTGAAAGGTCCAGGGAGGATAAGACCCCATTTTAGCATCTGGGTCAAAGTTCATTTTTGATTTGGAGGTGCGCTTGTACATTCTGGAGACACGAGCCCAGAATGCTGTTTGAAATGGCCGATGACGCATGGAACTCCGAATGGTATTTCCCGACTGCAATTTTGGAATTTGAAATTTCCAAGGAGGATAAGACCCCATTTTAGCATCTGGGTCGAAGTCTGTTTTGGATTTGGAGGTGCACTTGTACGTTCCAGAGACATGAGCCTAGAATGCTGTTCTGGAAATGTTGTTTGAAACGACCGATGGCGCACGGAACTCTGGATGGTATTTCCTAGCTGCAATTTTGGAATTTGAAAGTTTCAAGGAGGATAAGACCCCATTCTAGCATCTGGGTCGAAGTCCATTTTTTATTTGGAGGTGCACTTGTATGTTCCAGACACATGAGCCCAGAATGTTGTTCTGGAAATGCTGTTTGAAATGGCCGACGGAGCACGGAACTCCGGATGGTATTTCCCAGCTATAATTTTGGAATTTGAAAGTTCCAAGGAGGATAAGACCCCATTTTAGCATCTGGGTCGAAGTTCATTTTTGATTTGGAGTCCATTTCAGCCATCATTTAGGCATTTGGGCTTCTGCTGTAGGAAGGTCGTTTGGAACGGCGCAGGGAGGACAACACTCCGGGAGTTGGGTTCCAGAGTCTGAGAAGATGGTTAGGCTTGGCCATTCGAAACAACGAAATTGGAATGGAAACCCAAGAGGGGAATTCCGAAGGGTCGGGCCTAAAAGGTGCCACAGACATCAAAAAGGCTGATAGACAAGGGGAACCCGAAATGGCTAAGATTTAGCATTTTTCCAAGGGGCAAAATTTGGTCAACCTAAAATGTGACTTTTGAGAATGTGTTGACCAATTAGGACACCAAAATGAGGGGCACAAAAAATGAGGTAGGAGCAAAGCAGCCCGTCGGGAGCAAAAAAAGAGGGTCCTTGCCAACGGCGGGGCGTGTGTGCAAAATATGCACAACAAGATGGAGATGGAGTGAGAGAGACAAAAATACCATAGGGGGAGAGAGAGAGGGAGTGTGAGAAAGGGGGTTGGAGTGAGATAGATTTATCTAGGTAAGGTGGGAGGGAACGAGACCTAAGAGTGGGGATTGGAGTGAGAGAGAGTAGTCTAGGTAGCATGGGAGGGAGTGAGACTTGAGAGAGAGAGACTTTAGAGGGATAGAGATTTATCCAGTTAGGGTAAGGAGGAAGCAAGCGTATGAAAGGTAAAACCTCAACTATCCATCTATGATCATAAATCATGCAGTCTCAGCATCATCAAAGTGGTCGACCAAAGAGAGGGAAAAGTTAGATCTTTTTCAAAGTAGGTCATTTGGCAAACACCAAATTTGGCACTCGCCAAATGACACATCAAATTTGGTAATCGCCAAATTTGGAACTTGCCAAATTACCTACTTTGGATGAGTGAATCGACAGGATTTGCCAAATTTTCTCAATTTTTTATTTGTGCTCACCATCACATTTGTACACCTTTCAATGAAAATCTATTAAAAAACCATGATGGAATTAAACTATCTCTTAGCTATCTAAATATATAATTCTTTTTTCATTTTGATTCAATTAAGGTTTTGATTAATAACTTCTATTGCAAATGCCTTCGTTTTTGGTCAAAAACCAACATGTGCTAGTTTTAGGATAGATTTTTACCCATTCATCGAAACATGAAAAAAATTACATTTTTAAAAAATAGACTCCATTCTACACATGATGAAAAAAATAAATTAATTTTTGATTAGTTTTCAAAAACATTAGGGGGGAGTATGCTCAAATTTTAGCTTTTTTAGGATGTGGCAACTTTCAAAATTCATAAAATATTATATATTCATTAAAAAAATTATCCAAAATAACAAGGATAGACTACATGGTGTTAGCTAATTTATCACTATTTGGATTTTTGAAATTCTAAAAAAAATGTTAATCAAAAAGGGAGGGGGCCTCAGGCGCTATGTTGTTTTTTAAAAAAAAAAATAGAACTTGTTTCCCCCCTTTTTGAGATCCTTAATATTCATTAATTTCAAAAATAATTAGTAGCTAAGAAACTAGATTCATAGCACTTCAACTCTTGTTCTTGCTACATCTTGAAATTTTGAGTGTAACTATCTTCATTTTCTCATGCAAATCAGATTTTCTGATTTTAGAAAAAATGTGGCATCTTAAGAGCCAAAATTGTGTCACAGATCCATGCACTTACCCACTTATCTAGGTATAACATAAACACATAAAATTTAGAGCTTACACCCTCTAGAGTTACAAGTTCCTCTCACTCCTACAATAAAAAACACACTCAATGACAACTACAACTTTCCTCTAGCCAACAAATATTTTGGAAGACGTAGGTCTCTCAAAACCTCCTCTACCCACTTTCACTTTGTGGAGGAAGTTTGTGTAACTTCTACCCAAATTTCATATCTATGAGAGGCCAACCAACACAACCTCATCACTTTCGATCTCTATAGTTACAAGATTCATTCATACCTACAACAAATTCACATGCAACCCTAATAGTTTCTCATGATTGTAATGTCTTCATCAACCCTTTATAATTTCAAGACTCCTCTTCACACCTATAATAAATCTTCTCAAACCTTTGTGACATCATTAAATACTTCAAATCATCACAACATGAATCAATACATTATATCCCTCAATCCCAACACCTCCCAAAAAATACTCACTTTGATACCATCTCATGTAGATCAAGATGGTATCACAACCTCAATCTCAACACAACACATTAAACCCTATCTCTCTCAAATATGAAACCCTTCTCCTCACACACATTCCAACATCATGCCTATTCTAATACCAATTGATGTAGTCGAGATCAGGGGGCCCTATTAGGTAGCCCAATCATGTATCCCAAAACACACTTCCACACACAAATTCAAATAATATGTTTTATTTTCTTACCATTGTAGACATGTAAAATTGACCTAAAACTTATCACACAAATTAAATGACATTTTCTCATCATCACCATCATCATCGAATATCACTACATTTCACATTAATTGCATCAAAAACCTTAATTTCCTATATTAATTGAATAATTATACATTATTTAATTAATTCACTTTTTCATCATTTTTGATGAATTAAATAAATTTCATTTATTTAATAAATTATTGAAACCTTAATTTCTACTATTAATTGAATAAAACTATTGTTAGTGTGAAAGGGGTACTTTATCTAACTAGTTCATTCTTAGCTAGTTCTCCACTAAAAATCCAGGCCAGGCTGAAGGGTTTGGGCCAAGCAAATGCACTAGAGCCTATCTGAAAAGGAAGTTGGGCAAGCCCTCGGTGGACATATAGGACATGAAGCAAGCTTCTATTAACATGGACAACTTGGAAAAGGAGGTCGCTAAAATCATGAGAAATCTGGCCTAGTGACTGGTTTCCTAAAGGTGTTTTGTTGGTTTTTTGTTTTGTGTTGTCTCTGCACTGGTCTCTAGTTTTTCTTTCTTGGAAAATTTTCATATTTTGTTGAAATTTTAATGCTTTATCCTATCTCTATCTATTGTTAAAGGGTTTCAGGGCCCCTTCAAAACTTTCTTTTACCTTAATCAAAAAATTTACATAGGGATAAGGTGGTTGAGACTTTAATAACATGAGTTGTCACACCTCATAAGATGACAACATTTATCATAATCTGGTTACATCTATCTCTCCCCTTGGCCTATATAACTAAGAAATTTCCTTTGTAATCTCAATTTCTCAAGCTGAATATAGCTTTGCATTCTTGAGAGGAATACAATTTATTCCTCCTCATATTTTTGGTTTTCTTTCTATTAATCATTAGATTCTTGGTTAGGCTAGTTAGCAAATCTCACATGGTATCAAAGCCAAATTTGAGTTGTGGGTTAGCATTCCTTTAGGAAATCTAAGAGTGTAGAGTTTTTTTCATAGCATTGAGTATGCTCTTCTCTTGCATCCTCAGATGATCTAGAGAATTAAAAAAGTGTGAATAAAATATCAATTTCTAGGGGGGTTCATACATTGACTTATTAATTACAGGTCTATTGAAGCTTCCTAGAGTATTCTGAGCTCACCATCGAGTCTAGAGTAATTGAGACATTCAGATCTGCCCTTTATTTCACTTGAAACAAACACTGGAGGCCAGATCTACAACAATTTGAAGCGGGAGGTTCATTGCTAGATCCAACAAGGAGCCATAATTTCAAAGCATTTTAGGTCAAAACCAATCCTACCATTGTGCTCAAAAGGCTTGAAAACCATAAAATCGACTGTCAAAACATTGATTTTGGACATAGTTGTCAGGTAAGGATTTTTTTTTGTCTGGGGATCTATTTGGCCCCTATGAACAACTAATTTAAAAATAATATATATATTTTTATTTTAAAATGATTTTTTTTTAAATAAAAATCATTTTATTTGTTTATTTGTTTTTCAAATAAAACTATATTTTTGATGCAAAAAAAATTACAAAAAAAATATATTTAGATATGTATTTTTTTAAATTACACATATATACTTGTTTATCTAAATATATTATTTTCATTTTTTCAAAAATCAAAAATTAAAAATTCTAACAAAAAAAAGTAAAAATTACAAAATTTCATTAAATTGTTTTTGAAAAAAAAAACCAAAAAAAAAAATTTTAAACAAAAAATGAGAATACAATTTTAATTTAACTTTTAAATTCAAAAAGCTTTAGAAAAAACTTTGTGTAGTACTGCGCTTGCACAGAGGTACCCGAAGGTACTGCATAGCCTTTAGGCTTCTTAATTTTTTCTAAAAAAAATTAATATTAAAAAAAAACAACAAACCAAAAAACCTTTCGTGCTTGTTGTGCATGCCTTGTGCTTTGCATGAATGAATGCTTTTAATTATGTCCACGAGACCATCCAATCTATGGGACCCAGGAAATAGAACAAAAATTGCTTCTTGCAACAAATAGAGCAGCCATCGACCCCACCAACTACTCATTGTAGCCCTCTTAACTCTTTGCTGATTTTATTTCTTCTACTGTGTATTTTGATCAGGTAACTTGCTGTTTCAGCAATCTTCTCCTCTTCAAACAAGGCCTCTAACAATTTGACTTTAAACAAATTTGAGTAATTGCACCTGATGTCCTCGTAAACCTTACATTGCATGGCGTAGTGCCACTTGGTTTCTACTAAACCTGAAGAGAAGAAACAACAAATTCTATCTGCCCATGCCGCCTTGGGTATTCTCCATCTTCTCGTTTCACACCTCAAACAGCAAGAACTAGTTCTTAACTAGGCTATCAACATTTTAGCCTTCCACTTTATATCTGCACCCACATAATCTTTTTGCCTGTGATCACAAGTGGGGTTAAAATGCAAAACATAGTGCTCTCTTTTTCGACCAAGTTGTTTTGACCACATGATTTGCTTGACCTTCTCTTTTACATACCTTTTAATTTCTACATTTGTATTTGGACACTCTTGCATGCTTATCCCCCATTTTCCCATCCACTTGACATTTTGCTTCATCCACGTGTTCTTCCTTCTAGTTAAGTTTTCTTTTGCCACAATTTTGGGCCATTGATGCTCCTCCATATTCTCAATTCTCTTGAAATAGCCTAATAAACAAATTAATGTTGCCATTTCATTCGAAAAGCTCCTGCCTCAGCTAAAAAAATCTCATACAGAATTGTGCTTTTTATCTTGAAATTGCTTGTGATTAGGTGCTTTTGTAATCTTTCTATCTGCCTCCATTTTAATGTTGATGTGTTGCAGCCCCAAACTTCACAACCATATAAGACCACGGGTGTAACAAGCAGCCCAAATAATTTCCTTTGTTTTCCAATCCCATAGCTTAGGTGATCTACATCTGTTTTGTATCAAGTAGAGAGCTTTCCAACCTCCTTGAATTCTTTTTGCCCTGCAGGTCTCCCAACTAAGAGTGTTGCAAAAATCGAGACCCAAATACTTGTATTCATTTACCACCTCCAAGGGGTTTCCCTCAAGCTCAAAATTTAATTGTTTCTTAGCTCTTTTCAACGTAAATATCATGACCTTGGTTTTGCTGATGTTCACTTGCATCCCAACATCCTTGCAAAATAGCTCTAGAGCTTTTAGATGTTCTTGAAGACTAGTTTTTAGAATTTTCCATTAAGGTAAGGTCATCTACATAAAGTAGCAACTTGACTACATAAGTGGCCAAAAACACACCATTTCCTCCCTGCTTGTCTAACCACTCCTCTAACTTGTCTATGTATAGCCCAAACAAAGTGGGAGACAAAGGGCAGCCTTGCTTGACCCCGATGTCGCTTCCAAAGCATTCTAAAAGACCCTCCTTTGTTTTGATTTTAGTTTGGACCTAATCATAAAGTCTATGGACAACAGCCCTATACTTTATTAGAACTCCAAGTTGTTCCATTCTGTCCCAAAGCTTGCTTCTAGGGACTATGTCAAAAGCCTTTTTGAAGTCAACAAAACAACAAAAAACCTCATTACCTTGTTTATCCCAAACTTTCTCAACCATGTGTTTGAGAGTGATGCAATGGTCAATTGTAGAATGCTTTGGTCTAAAACCTGCTTGCCCTTTCACCCTTTTGCCTTCCTTCTCAGCCCAACAGTTGATTCTATGTTCCGCCATGCTCCCATGATTTGCACCTTCGGGCTTTATAAGTTTTTAAATATATTTTATTTAAATGTTAAATTTAATTTTTTATTTCTATTTCGTCGACGCTTTAATCAACATGGCTGACGTTTTTAATATTTTTTAAATATTTTTTATATTAAAAAATATAATATTTTGCAAAAAATCCCACCCACTTTTTTTACTTTTTAAAAAGTTTTAATTATTATAACTTTTTAAAAAAGTATGTCTGGTTTATTTCTTCCACAATTTAATATTTTTTTATTAAAAAACATAATTTTTTTTTTTTGCATTCGTGTTGACACTTTGCCAGCAGTTTTTATTAATTTTTAAATATTTTTAAAAAATATAAAATCTTAAAGCCATTAAATCTGGAGGAGATTTTAGTGGAAAGTTAAATTGGCAGAATGCTAAATTTATCTAGCGGAGAGGTAAATTTGACAGAGTTCTAAACTAGCTAGCTAACATCTATATTTGGTAGACCACTAACTTTGGTGTCAATTTTGCTAAATTTGGCAGATTTTTCTAAAGAGTTTTTTACCCCCTCTCTGTTGATGCACTAATTTTTGAAGGTCAACTTTGAACACTTATAACCCAAGTTCCCCAACTCTGTTTTCAATGCACCTTTTTTTTTATTTGGGCTAATTTTTTGTGCTCTACGCATTGGTGAATACAATTCCAGATTTTTGTACATGGAGATTTTAAAAAAAATTGATTCTTAGGGAGGACTCCTCACCATTCTCATTTTACAAACTTGAAAGCTGCATAACTTTTAAATACGACCTCGAATCGAGTTGATTCTTTTTTGAAAGTGAATGATTTTTTATTTAATTTGTATTGGTTCTATTTATTTCATATGAAATTGTACCAAATGTATACTTTCAACACATGCTTATTTCTTGAGGATTTGTAAAATCATTGAAATCAAGAAATTTGTAATTGCACTAAATATAAAGCGCCAAATCATTTTTTTTCTAGGGGGGTTCTTTGATTGAGTAGAGAAGGGGGGTTATTTAATTTAGTAAAGAAGGGGGGTCTCTTGTTGTCTTTGTGCTTGAACATCTCTCACACTTTGTGCTTTGTTTTTCCTTCACTATGGGTATATTCAAGTTTCTGTTGCTCAAACCCTACAACTACAACACAATGCATAAAAATGAATGGAATTCCCTAATGCAACTAGGATATACACCTTATATTGAGAAGAAGATAATTGAACCCACAAATGATAAGGAAAAACTACTCTAGATGTTTGAACATACAAAAGCTTTTGGTTGTCTAAGGAGTTTAGATTCTCTTAATATAATGTTTCAAATTGAAGCATGTAAATATTCACATGATGCATGGGACAAATTAAAAACTCTCTATGGTAAAATTGATGAAATTCATGGTTATTAAATTGAAAATGAGTTAATGGGTCTTGATCCAAAGTATTTTGATAACATCCAAGATTATGTAACAAAGGTCAATGAACTTAGATCACAATGTAAATCATGTGGCTTAGAGAAGAAAGACATTTAACTTGTCTATAACACTCTAAACAAACTTGGACTTAAATTTTCAACTTTTATTTCTAGCTTTCATACTCATAGGTTGACAATGGGATCTACATTCACTACACCTTTTACTTCATTTTTTGAAATGTTGATGCAAGAAAAATGTAAGATTCTATCAACAGGTCTTCTTAAGCCTTCACACTCACAAGCTTTGATGGTTGGTCAACCAAAGGGTCGAAATGAATCAAGAAAACTTGGCAACAAACAAAATTAGTTCAAGAGAAGTAACAATGAGATCAATCACAATCATCTTCAACAACAAAATTTTACTCCAACTCCTCCTCTTCAAAGGGGAATTTTCAAAAGAAGGAGAGGCCACCTTGTAGCTATTGCAAGAAACCTAGTCATGAGGAACATTCTTGTCATAAGAAGTATATCAATGAGTTAAAGCATCTTCTTAAGAATCCTCTACTCCTTCAAAATCATGTAAAGGGAAATCATATGCACTTGTTGCTATTACCAATTCTTCATAAGAGTGCATTTTTGACTCAGGGTAAGTGCACAGATCTATGACACAATTTTGGCTCTTAAGATGCCACATTTTTTCTTTTCTTTTTCTAAAATCAGAAAAATCTAATTTGCACGAGAAAATGAAGATAGTTATGCTCAAAATTTCAAGATGCGGCAAGAACCAAATTTGAAGTTCTTCGAGTTTCTAAGCTACTATTGTTTTTTGAAATTAATGAAGATTAAGGGTCTTAAAAGGGGGAGGGGGGGGCAAAAAAGGTCCATTTTTTATCAAAAAAATAGCATAGCACCTGAGGGCTATCCCCTTTTTGATTAACTTTGTTTAGAATTTCAAAAATTCCAACAGTGAGAAATTAGCTAATAACAATGGTTTATCCCCATTCTTCTGATAATTTTTTAATGAATATATAATATTCTAAGTATTCTTTCAAGTGACACATCCCAGAGTTAAATTTGAGTTGCAATTTCCCCAATTTTTTGCAGAACTAATCAAACCTGACTGCCCGGGACCCGGACGGATGGACGACCGGACGGACGGACGGACGGAAATGGCCGGATCCCGGATGGACGGAAGGACCGGATGGACGCCCGGACGACGGAAAATGGACGCGGAAATGGACGGACGGACGGACGGACGGAAGAAAGACTGACGGAAGGATGGATGGAAAGATGGACAAATGGATCTGGAATGGATCTGGAATGGACGAGAGAGGAGGAGGAGGAGGAGTGAGGAGATGGATGGATGGAAATGGATGGATGGAAGGAAGGAAGGAGGAATGGATGGAGGGATGGAATGGAATGGACGGATGGAAGGGACTGTAAGCTCAATTTTTTCAAAAGGTCATCTTTAGTGAGCATTATCAAATGCTAGGATTTTATTTAATGTTGAGTATATTATGTTCAATAAGGTAAATTAGACCATTTTATAATGTATTTGGAGCTAAGGGAGTTCAGTTGTGTCATAGCTTGCAATTTGGCTAAATGTGGTCAGAAAAGTTGCTAAAAGATGCAAAATTTGTAGAGTTGGAGGGAGTTGGAATTAAATAAAAACATGTATAATAACCTTCAATGCTTCAAAGGAGAGGTTGTTGGTTGATTTCTACCCCATTTTTTTTTATAGAAATTTATTGGTTTCTCTCACTTTTCTTGTTGTTGTATAGCCTGTACGGACTCTAAGATGATATGAAACTAGTTGGATGTTGTAGATTAATGAATTGGATTTGATTTTCACCTATTTAGAGGTTCTAACTTTTTGTATAGCGAAAGTTATATTATTTTTACTATTGCTACCTACTTTCATAGTGTTCTTGGATTGAAGGGTTTCATCATGTAATTCAACC